>QXTE01000039.1:10339053-10404343 GCA_003942145.1 Platysternon megacephalum
GGGGGGGGGTCCCCGGAGGGGGTGGTTGGGGACGAGGAGCAGAGTGTGGTTGGATAGGGCGTGGGAGTCCTGGGGGGGCTGTCAGGGGGCGGGGGTGTGGATAGGGGTCGGGGCAGTCAGGGGACAGGGAGCAGGGGGGTTGGATAGGGGTTGCGGGTCCCGGGAGGGGGCGGTTAGGGGACAGGGAGCTGGGGGGGTTGGATGGGTTGGGGGTTCTGAGGGGGCAGTCAGGGGGGCGGGAAGTGGGAGGGGGCGGTTAGGGGACAAGGAGCTGGGGGGTTGGATGGGTTGGGGGTTCTGAGGGGGCGGGAAGTGGGAGGGGGCGGATAGGGGGCGGGGGCCAGGCTGTCTNGGAACAGGGAGGGTTGGGAGTGGGAGTCCCGGGGGGCCTGTCAGGGGGCGGGGATGTGGATGGGGTAGGGAGGGCAGTCAACAGACAGGGAGCGGGGGGGTTGGATAAGGGGGTGGGATCCCAGGGGGCAGTTAGGGGCGGGGGGGGGTCCCCGGAGGGGGTGGTTGGGGACGAGGAGCAGAGTGTGGTTGGATAGGGCGTGGGAGGCCTGGGGGGGCTGTCAGGGGGCGGGGGTGTGGATAGGGGTCGGGGCAGTCAGGGGACAGGGAGCAGGGGGGGTGGATAGGGGTTGCGGGTCCCGGGGGGGGGCGGTTAGGGGACAGGGAGCTGGGGGGGTGGGGGGGGTGGGGGGTTCTGAGGGGGCGGGCGGGGGGGGGGGGGGGGGGGGGGGGGGGGGGGCTCTGGGGGGGGGGGCACAGCCTTCCCTACCTGGCCCTCCATACAGTTGCGCAACCCCGAAGTTTGCCCACCCCTGTTCTAGTTCTTTCATTGTTTGATTTGTTCTTTCAACAAAAGTCGTATAGCATTGTGGGTGTACCTGGCATTTACAAGAGAAAAATACAAAGGCAAGTTTCCTGCCTTCAGTTGAAGAACTGAGCAGACAGGACTCCAAAGACACATCCTTTAGAAGAGGAATCTTGTCCATTTATTTTCCTCTTGTAAAATGCCAGGCACATCAGTGATGCTATATAAATGCAGAAATGCATTCAGTAAGAGGATGCTAATCTTACAACCCTACATTCATGGCTCATGTTTATAATGTACCTGAATAGAGTCTGAGTGGAATGATGATGGGGTCATGTAAGTTCTGGGATTCTGAACCAGAGAGAGAACAGAAAGGCTCCTTTCCCCTTTTCAGGGAGAACCAGAGCTATCTCTAGCTATACCAGAGCTTAGCCAGGTAAAATCAGGGCAAGGTCCCTAAAAACAGGGGCTTAAAATAGGAGGACCAGATTCTGCCAGCTTCACACATGTTCAGCAATATCTTACTCAGAATCATCCTGTTGATGTCCAACAGCACTACATATGGAGCCAGGTACGACTTAAGGGGAGGAAGGGTGGCAGAACCTAGCCATGACTGAGGGCAGACGTACACTGCAATCAGGTTGTGTAATTGCAGCACATGTAGACACACCTGAGCAGTGATGTACCGTTGGCAGCTTGGACAAGCCTGCCTGAGGCCCTGGGTAATTACTTGGGTGGCTGCTCGCGGAGCAGTCCGTGCTGCTGTGGCTTCGCGGCTAGGAGGGCTTGAGCTAGCTCAGTTAAAGATCTCAGGAATGTCTACATGTGCTGATTGCAGTGCAGACGGACCCTGATAGCTGAAATTGTCTTCCGGGAACTATCGGTCCTGCCAGTCAAGATGGAGTGTATGAGTGTCCCACTGCATGAGGAATGGGCGGTAATGACGAATTGGCACAGGGGATCAAACCCCAAACACAGCATGTAATAAAGTCACACTGAATAAAACTGAAATTGTATTACCGATGAAGGGGTCAGCCAATGGTACCGTTAACACAACTGCAGCACAAGTTAATTTTACCACCAAGCATCGTGACCTATGTAACACAGCCAGCGCTGATAGCGGTGTGTGGCTGACAGTTGGCAGGGAGCTGGTATGATGGTGTCTGTGATTCATTTTCTTTCACTGTGCACCATGCACCTTGGCTCAGACTCAGTGAGCTGATGAAGCCCCATCACTTACCTTCCTCTGTGGAATAGCCACTTGTGTCCCTGAGCAGGACTGTGAAACAACCAAATCGGAGACAGTTCCTGAGGAGTCTCTCTCAGGTTTCACATTTTGAGACCATTGCAACTTAGGGCAGAATATCTGACACTGTTTATACAGTTTAGTTGCAGAATTTCAGCCAGGTTGGATGTGATCAATAAAGCCACTAGTTCTTTGCCTTAATACTTAGTTCTGGTGTATTGAGTCAGATCACTCAGTGATCTAGCGTACAATGCCTTTTAGAGACCATCTGAACAATTCCTTCTAGCTGCCCACGAGTGCTGATGGAAGCTCTAGCAAACAGCACCAATCTCCCCCTAGAGAGCCTGTGTCGTCAGCCCCCTAGAACAACCGAGACAAGACTCCAGTTTGCATGAATGAGAAGATAAGCTTTATTTGACATTTATGGGAAGAACACAGGATAGCACTCAGACAAGGGTGAGGGAGACAGAGGCAGAATGAAAAGGGAAGGAACACACTAATGGAGCCCAGTCCCACACAGCCTCGGTGACAGCATTACACATCTACAGCACATGGACTGGAGTCTTCTTTCCTTTTCTGTGACCATCTCTATATTGATGCATCCAAGGTGCTCAGGACTGGGGCCTGTGGAGTGGTGTGTAATCTTAGCGGGGGGAATGATGGACCTGCTCGCGGGAAGAAATCACCTTTCCATCTTGGACTTCCTCAACGATTGTACGGACTTGTCGGGTGGTCGTGGACACTACAAGGGAGAAGGAGATAGAAGAAACTATCAGCTGTCCTAAGGATCTGATCATCCTTTGGAATTTTTATCCTAGCTAGTGTATCTGCAGAATTGAGTGTCATAAAGGCATATCCTATATTCCATTTTACACAAATACTTGACTTAATAATATCTTCAATATTTCAAAGGAATCATTCCAGTTTTGCACCCACTAATGAATGAGAGCCTATGGAAAGAAGCTTGCTAAGGATGTGATGCAGAAATGTGTGATCATTACTTCAGATAAGACAAATTCTTACCTTCTTTTGCTGAAGCATACTGGGAGGCAATGCTACAAGAGGAGAAAAAAGAGAGAAAATTAGAAATATAGACACCAGAGGAGAGGGCACAGTGAGATAACAAAGGTGCAGGCCTCTTATGGGAAGAAATAATTATTTTGACACAAGTCTGATGAATTTCATTATTATGTCAATTTGCAGGTCCCCAATGTCCTCTCCTTGAAATTGTCTAGAGTTAAGGTTTGAGCAGAACATTTGATCTTGGAAGGATTTTCAAGGTGTGAAGGGATTTAGACACATTATATTAGCTTCTCAACCCTCCTGTGAGGTTCGTTAGTGTTATTAGCTACTTTCCCAGGGTCATGCAATCGCTGAAGAAGCCAGGAATAGACCCCCAAAAGCCCTGAAAGCTACAGTTTTCACATAGCTACTAGACAATGCTGCCTCTCCAAGATGGAAATGTTATGTTACACTCCATAATTCAGACAATGAATACCTCCCAGGACAGGGTTCTCACTGAGGATGGTAATGGGATAAACCATTGAGCCATCACTTATTAGTCTTCTTCACAACTACCTAGGAATCTGGATTATTTATTTCAAAATGAGCCTCTAGGGACACAGGTTATTCAGCTGTTTAGCTGTGTCATTATTAGCCGGCCCTGCCCCATGGGACTCTATCTAATCGACTCCCTTTACGTACTGGGCATCCTCGCCCTCCAGCAGGCGGCGGTACGTGGCGATCTCTTGCTCCAGGCGCGTCTTGACATCCACGAGAATCTTGTACTCGTGGTTCTGGCGCTCCATGTCGCATCGGAGCTCGGCCAGCTGCTCCTCCACGCTAGTGATCAGGGCCTGGAGCTGTGCCAACTGGGAGCCATAGCGGGCTTCTGTCTCTGCCAAGGTGCCTTCCAGAGCGGCTTTCTGGGAATGCAGAGTAGAGGGGAAAGAATTCAGTGAGGGGGTCACTCATCTCTGTGCCTGCCCTTGTGTGTGTCTCCCTGGGAAGCCAGTGGCACATACCATGCTGAGCTGGGACTGCAGCTCTATCTCCAGGCCCTGGATGGTGCGTCTTAGTTCCGTGACCTCCGACTTGCCGCTCTGCAACTGTTCTGTGTTCATGGCTACTTCTCGGTTCAGCTGTTCTGTCTGGAACAAGGGAAAACAATCTAGTTACTGCACGAATGATGTGTGTAAAGCTTTGCCACCACCCATAAGTGTCAGGAACGTGCTTCTCTTCATTCAGGCGTTGTGTACCTGGGTGAAGAACCACTCCTCGGCCTCTTTACGGTTCTTATCTGCCAGGCTCTCATACTGCTCTCTCATGTCAGCCAAGATCTTGGTCAGGTCAACCCCAGGAGCGGCGTCCATCTCCACAGTGATATCTCCACCCAGCTGGCTCCGTAGTATATTCATTTCCTGTGACAAGAGAGACACGCTATGTTCATCTGCATCTTAACTATACAGACCCACTGCAGTACATCTGAGGAGGTTTTTCCACTTTGCGGCTTTTCAGACAAGAGATTATCTCCTAATGTGTGTTTGTTCAGTACCATGGGACTGTGACCCTAAGTGTCAACAGCAAGTAAAATAATAAAAATAATTTCCTAAGAAATCTCCATTTGGGGATTCAGTTGCCTCTGTCCAGAGACTAAATCCCAAACAACAGGTGGATCCACAGCCTGGGAAGCAGGTTTCTGTTGCTGTAGATACTGGCGAGGCCCCAGTGGAAGCTACTGAAATGATGAGTGGTGCATGAGTCTGACCTGGGGCCTACAGAGGGCATGTTGCTGTCCAGAATGAATTATTCCCCACTTCTTTATTCCCAGATGCCCTCCCAACAACCCTAATTCTTGGAAATAGCCCTGCTGATTGGCCTGATTTTCATTGTACCTTAGCTACAACTTATAAATCCCCTCCTTTGTGCTTGGTTTTGTCCTCACCTCCTCATGATTCTTCTTGAGATAAGCCAGCTCCTCCTTCAGGTTTTCGATCTGCATCTCCAGGTCAGCTCTGGCCAGGGTCAGCTCGTCCAGGACTCTACGCAGGCCATTGATGTCAGCCTCAACACTCATGCGCAGGGCCAGCTCCGTCTCAAACCTTCAAGCACAAAAAGGGTGCTCACTACTGAGTTGTCACCCCTTTTTTCTCCCCATGCTGCTGTCAACCTTTCAATGTCTTATAACTCTCTGTGCTGCGTGGGGGGTTGGGTGAATGAGGGACACAGTGAGTGAGATGCAGTGTCCAATGGATGGAACAGCGCTGGTTGGTCAAGTCTCTGCTAAGACCAGTAACTTTACTGGGCAGCTTTGGGGCATATTCTATATTGAGCTCCGAGGTGAGTGCTTCTGTTTAGATGTGCAACTCGCCTCCCATTAAAATACTGGTAGCACCATTCCCCCAGGCCTAGGTGTTCTGAGTGATATGTAAATTAGATCAAGTCCTACATGCAAACTAAATAAAATAAGATAGGTTCTACTGGAAGCAAGACATTGCCCAAGTTTTTAGTCCCTATTTGCTTTGCAAAATGCACATTTATTTTACCTGCCTTGTTTGCCAGTGATTTTTCCTCATTGTATCAGTTGTCTCATTGGAAATGAATAGGAAGCTCCCTCTTAGAGAGGAACTCTCCCCCTTTCCCAGTCATGACCATGTGAGGAAGCTTGATGTGCACAAAAGGATCCCCATACGGATCTCACTCCCAGGGGGAGCAGCACTTACTTGGTTCTGAAGTCATCAGCCGTCAGCCTAGCGTTGTCGATCTGCAAGAGGAGGTTGGCATTGTCGACAGTGGCAGCAAGGATCTGGGGGAAAGAGAGCGAAAGAGCAAGTGGGAAAGAAGCCTCAAAAGCTCTTCATGTTGTTGGCTGATTGTGGGATCCAAGCAGGGGTGAATGTTAGGGACGGGCCAGGAGCAGCGGAGGGATTTACCGAGCTGTACCATGGAGAAATGCAACAGTGCTGAGTTAGACTGAGTAGTGTCTGACTGCACTGTGGCCTCCCTTTCCTGCTTATCCTTCAGGATGAATTGCAAAAGGCAGCATACCCCATTTAATAGCTGAGTATGTGCAAGGCCTGATAAGGGCACTCAATCTCATGCTTCAGGGCATTTGCTGATCCCATGTGGTTCCAGAAAGAACCAACCTTCTTTCCCCGCCCCATCCCCACCACCATGTACTGCTGTGTGCAATTGTCATAGCAGGAATATTGGAGGGGGAGGGGAGACTAGCCATCCTCAGAACCATCAGGTATTGGTGACTGCCACAGGCAGTACAGGTGGGCCCATAGTGTGCTCTTGTATGGCAAAGCCTGTGTCCATTTGTCCTGGAATGGAGCTCATTCACACTACCTCACTCCTATGATGAGGATCCTTGCAGAAGCTGAACAAAGTGTAGTGAGCAGGTGCTCGTTATATCGGATTTTTGTGATACATACTCAGATACAGAGAATCCACCCCAAGGCTCCCGAGAGGAGAACTCCAAGCCAGGCTTTGAGGAAGGAACATCAAAAATGGTGCCAGTGAGAGGAAGGGAAAATAATGTGTCTAGTTTGCTCCTGCCCCTGCATCGCTGAGGCTTTCTGCTTCTGCTTTCCCCGGATTTCCCTTATGTTTACTAATGACGGTTTGTAAGCGATCAATAATGACAGTAAGAGGAAAAATATCAACCCTGGGGCTTTCCTCTCAAGATATGAATCCAGGAAACCAAATCAGAATGGAGAGAAATTGCTCCACATGCTCCTGGTTTTGAGATTATAGGACAAGTCAGGCCTTGCATTGATCATTCCTGGAAAAAGGCTGTGGAATTTATCAGTCCTTCCACCTTTTCCTTTTTAACCCTCTGCACTCAGCTTAGTACTAATGAGCTAAAGCAATTGACAGGAGTTTGCAATTCTTTGATTCTGTGCATATACAATAATACTAAGTATATCCCGGTTTGCCTTACCTCTAGATTAGTTTGTTTATAGAGTATTCAAACTGTACCATATTATCAACATAGCCCAAAGTCGATAAGACTCTGCTGTTTCTTTACTGCCTCTTATGTCTGTTTCATACAATCAAATAATAAGAAATACACCATTTGTTCTTTCTGGAGGAATGTAATTCAATAACTGAAGCTGATAAATTACTAAATCCCCTTCCTTGATATCTGGCACAGAGGAAAATTGGATTCCCTTTTGTTGCCAGCTTTTAGTTACAGAATTATTATTCAGTGCCCCTGTGCCAGTTTAATGAAGAGTCTCAGACAAGAGACATCAGACCTTTTTAACAATAGTGTCATACCTTGCTCCTCAGGTCTTCAATTGTCCTGTAATATGGGCTGTAGTCACGGTCAGGACCGGGTCCCTGCTTCTTATACCACTCCTTGATCTTAATCTCCAGATCAGAATTGGCCTCCTCCAGAGCACGCACCTTGTCCAGGTAGGTAGCCAGGCGGTCGTTCAGGTTCTGCATAGTTTCCTTCTCACCCGCAGGGAGAATGCCATCACCACCGCCAAAGCCACCTCCAAAGCCACCCACATAGCCACCTCCAAGGCCACCACCAAGGCCACCCCCATAGCCACCTCCAAGGCCACCCCCATAGCCACCTCCAAGGCCACCCCCATAGCCACCTCCAAGGCTACTACTGTAGCTCCCCCCATAGCCACCACCCAGGCTACTTCCTACTCCAGAGACATACCTAGAAGAGGAGACAGAAAAGCCACCAGATCCCCCATGAATACTTGGGGCTCTGTAGGGACCTCCAAGATGCACTGAGGAAACCCGTGTGGAGCCACCTCCTAATCCACCTAATCCCCCTAACCCCTTTAGGGATGTAGACGAGGAATATTGCCTGACGCTGGTGGTCATGGTGAAAGGTAGTTGAGGATCTAAAGCCCAAGAGAGTCACCCAGCTCAGCTGTGAAAGAAGGAGAGTGCTGCTAACTTCTCTGACTCTGAGCTCCTTTTATACCCACAACAGGGGGCGTTGCCACTGCAAGGTCCTTTTTTCTCTCTTACATTCCCCAGGGTTTTCATCACCCTTAAAGTCTGAGCCAACTTCCAGAGTCATCATTTTTCTCCTTGATGTGTTCATGCTTTTGTCACATTCCACTAGAAACACTTTACTTCACAAAGAGTGTTTCTATGTTTCGTTTTTGTTCCCAAAGAAAGGGTGAGGTGTGATTCAGAATAGCAGGCTCATTGCTCAAGGCCACATTTTAACATACCTGTTACACAGGAGACACAGAGACATTCAGACTCCACCCAGCAGTTTGTGAATCCATCTTAAATTAAATGAAAATATTTACAAATCTGTTTGCGAACGGTGCTGATGTGAGAGGTTTGTGGGAACAAATCCTTTGGACTGGATCCCAAGCCCACTGAACTCATTGGAGTGCTTCCAATCAGGCCCTTTAGCCATGGGACAGGTACAGACCAGGCAGCAGCAGTGAAAACATCTCTGAGCCCTGCAGGGCAAAAACACTGTAGCTCCACTAACTGTTCCCACTGGTAATTTCTATCTATGTATTGATGTTGGCTAGGATCATAGAAGGGATTGGAAAAACATCTAAGAACGTCAGTCCATTGCCCTGCTAAGGCAGAATTCAGTCCCCTGTTAGAGAATGTACTGTATATAAATTGATACAACATTCGATTTTAGCTCCCCGGCCACATTGCGGCTGTTCCTCTGGGAGGTGTGTGGCCAGTTGTTCTTTGTATTTCTGTATGTATTTGTATTTCAGCTCATTTGCAATCACAAGAGAATATTGTCCAGGCCAATTTAGCAGGGGAACTGGAGAGTATTTCAGAGTGTGTGATGGGCTAAGGGCAGCGTTTGCGTTTGTATTGAGCACTGGACACTAACCAGTAAGTGGGAAGCAGACAGTTTTGACAGAGCAGGGCAGGGCTGAAAACCCAAAGGCTGATGAAGCAACAAAGCCATCTGAAAAGAGAGGAGCCGCTCCTGTAATACGTTATGAAGTGTGGAGGAAATACCCCCCCCCCCTTTTCTTTGTCCCCTCCAAGTTACTTCCTCCCCTTTTTCTATCCCCCACAAACCCTGGCCTGGCTTAAAACTGTCAGACCAGAAGTCTGAGCCAAACTAGGCTGCACTCTGAAGAAGGGGGGAGAGGGGGAAGAAAAGAGGAACTGGCAGAGAGAAAACTGTTTGTAAAAGGCATTGCTCAAGGTTTAAAATGCATCTGCTTATATTCATTTGCTTGTGCTATCTGCCATGCTACAGGCTATTAAGACTCATCCTGAACCCTATCTGTAATCAATGCTTTTATAATGGAATCGTTGCTTGGCATATAAGCGCTGTTGCCTTTAAATTGTGCCCCCTTTTGGTAAACCCCTGTATGCCCATACCCACCGAAAGGTTAGTCCTCCTCCGTACCCCAAGGCCCAGCCGGATGCCCAAATGTCATCAGCTGGGGGCCCCCTCTTTTGTGGCCCCTATAACGGTAAAAGGCCTTAATGACCCACCCTTGTAACAGCACCCCCCTCTGTAAGCTCTGACCAGGGCCTACCCTGTGACCAACAGATCAGCAGCCTGAACCATACTACGCCATGCCCCAAGGGGGAGGAGGGAGAAGGAGAACTGCCACGCTAAAGGGCTCATTTGTTAAGGGTTGCTAAATGCTATGGGTACATATCGGTAACCTTTTGCACTGGTGTACCCTCTTGTGTAAACCCCCTTGTGCAAACCCCTGTTCGCCCACACCAATGTGTCGCAATTGTCCCCACCAAACCCCCCTCTAACCTTAGGCCCCCCCCAGGGGCCTAACGGGAGTCATGGCGTCTTGTTTCCCCATGTCTGGGGCATGTCAAAAGTTTCCATCGGAAAGTACCGGTCATCCCAACCCCCGCATGGAACACACGGGGGTGGGTTGTTTACAAGTCCGGAAAAGTACCCCATAATGTAATGCATTTGCGGTTTTATGTAATTGCGGTTTAAGGCTTTAAAAATGCTTGTAACCCCTTGTTCTGGGGAGTGGTTTGCAGTCCGCTACGCCCAACGCGTTGGTATGTCTGTGTGTGAGCTCAAAGAAATGGGCCTCAGGCTTGAGTCTATGCTATCAAATTACTGCCTAGGGGTATTTGTTCACGACAGAAGGGATTGAGAATAGTCAGTATAATAACGGTGTTGGACAGCTATTGGTGTGAGGAAGCAGCAGGAAAACCAGGCCGGGATTAGCAGCACTGTTTCATTCTCTGCTAGGATGACCAGACAGCAAGTGTGAAAAATCGGGACAGGGAGTGGGAGGTAATAGGAGCCTATAGAAGAAAAAGCCCCAAATATCGGGACTGTCCCTATAAAATCGGGACATCTGGTCACCCTACTCTGCTCTGGTTTTACATTGCCAGGAGCCAGCTATCACTTGCAGTGTGCAGAGGCAAATTGCAAACCCAGCCCACTGGCCTGACAGTTCCAGAAGTAGCACTGACAGATAATGTGAAATGATGCTTCTTTCTCTGGGAGATGCTTATGGGCAGAGCCATGTGTGGGGAGGGCTTGCAGGGTGACGTTCCCCGCCCCCCCCCCCAGCCCGATTTGCTGCTTGGCTTGTACTGAGCATGCTCACACGGACTGAGCGTGCTCAGTAACATTACTGAAGCTGGCCGCCCTCACTTTGCTCCCCTTCTCTCGGAGGGCATGGGTCGTCTCTGCTTGTGGGGTAGCAAAAGATGGTGACTTATGGGGATCTTCTTGGGATTCAGGAAGCAGTTTGTGGTGTGTCTCTTCCATTCTGACATCTTTCATTAAAGTGGGGTCTTGGTTGTCCTTGGCTGAGTCCCAGTCCAGTGCTCTGTCTGCTAGGCTGCACTGCCTCAGCATTGATGTGCAATAGATTTTCATTTCTGTCTGGGCAGATGGCGTTTTCTCTAATCTCCAGATTCACTTGTTTCATTCTCCCTTTGTCTGGTGAGTTCTAACAAACATTTGTTCCTCCTCCTGGTCTTGTCCCCTTTGGTGTGGGTGTCCACTCCCTGTTGTTGTGTGCTAGGGATGTTGCCGTGATGGCGTGCTCCCCATTCCAAAAGCCCGTGCTACAACTTAATTCAGATTCCTAATCGGTCTGAAATTGGCAGTGGAGGCTGCTTATGAGATAGTCAATGTGCTAAAAGTGCCAACCTTGCCCTTCCATAGCCCCTGCATGGAAGCGCTCTCCGGATTTGGCACCGGTCTCCACATCCCCCCAAAGCTGGTCACCTTGCTGGCACAGCAGGACAGCAAAGGACTGACTAGGCCCATAAGCCTGAGATTTCCCCTCCACTCCTAGCAGGTCCCCAGGCCAGTGATGATTCCCATTAGTAGGACAGTGCCAGGGCAGCCTTCTCTGCTGTAACTATTTTGTAGAGGAACAGAGGACTTCACTTTCCGAGGCTGTCGGTCCTGCACCTCTGTCCAGCCATAAATTCACTTGAGATAAAGCAAATAATAATGCAGGAGATGGTATCTGAGTCTGTTCCAACAAGAAGCACATTGCAGATGTTATTTCCTCCCTCAGGTTAGGTACAGATGAACAGCAAGAAAGTACATGACCGAGAACAACAATCATCTCTCCTGGGAAGGAAAATGAAATCATTGCTTAGAAGTTCTGGAACTCTGCAACTAATGCCACAATTCAGTGTGAGGAACGGGTTTGAATGGACCTGGATAATTGCGTTGTAGAAATTATGATCAAACAGTAAACTCTGCTTTTAATCTAATGAAAAAGCTAATTAGAAAGAATTGGCGATTCCCCTTCAGGCCAGTTTCCTGGTGAGTGATACATACAGCCAGTAGAAACCAAACAATGGAAAAGACTCCAATTGGTGTCTAGAGCTAAAGGGCAGAATCCTGAGCAAAGAGACAGTAACATGGAGAAAGGGCTCAGGCATTGGCAGGAATGGAAATGCAAGAGCTTTGCCCCGTCACCTCTCTGAGCCAGGCATCCTTGCAGAAATGCAGGTGTTGCTAGGCAATAACATACCAAGGTGTGAGTCCAGCATGTTGTTTTGTTTCTGTCCAGTTTCCTAACTATGTACTGTCTGCCAAGGCTGCTCCTACCAGCCCCCTACTCAACACCTGGAAAGAATGTTCCCTAGGTGTGTTTGCATGAAAGGAAACACTAACATGACCTGTATACAACAGAGGCACATTTCTGAGTAGGCCTGTGTACAGTCCCCATGCCAGCTGGGCTGGAGCACTGGCGGGAAGGACGCCCCACCCCCCCTCTTCTGAGAGCCCCATTTAAAATAGACAGAAGAAAAACTCCTTCCAAGTCTGGCCTTAAGCAAAAGCATGACACACGACTGCTTGGGGCCTGCACATTTTCATTCCCCCAAACCCTCATAGTCCAACCCATCCCCTGCCAAGAAGATTGGAGTGGAGGAGAGGGCAGGTCATGGCCTGATCCCCTTTAGCAGTAGAAGTGGAGAAGGAGGCTGTGGCACCAAAGCAGAAGGTCCAATTCTGCCTCTGGGGCCAGGAAGGAAAAGCAATTTTAGGCCTGATTCTTTTTCCCGCCCCGAACAGGTTGGGGTCTTGCAGATTGTAAGGCCAGTCCTGGCTCTGTTGTTATCCTTTAGGACCCAGAATACACAGTCTGGGCTCAGTCTGAAGTTTAAGAGGTTCTTTTATCTTAATGCACTTCAGCCGGTAGGCTCTCAACATGCTTCTTTTTTCTCGTTTAATGAAATGTTACGGGGCAGGTAGACACCCCTTCCTTCCAGCTTCCAGCCCCCGTGCTCTTCTGTTTGCAGAGCATCATGTGGGCTCTCTCCCCATCAAATTCCTTGAGCCATATCTCCACCAATGAGCAACCTGCCATAAAGCACCAACCTGGACGCTCTTTTCTTGTGCCCTTGCTCTCTGGCAGGGAGGGGTGACTGACGGACTCTTGCTTGTCCATTTCCAGTTGCAACATGCACTGAAGAATTCCTGTCACTGCAGTGGGGGTGTGTGAAAGATTCCCAGTGATTCACAGTTGTGAGTTCAGTCAGTTCACACAACGAGTTATTCACCTGGTTCAGTGGCCTCCTCCAAAGGGAAGGAGAATGCACAGAACAGCAATTAATTTAGCTTTGCTTGGGTGAGTGGAGACCTGTCCGACGGCAACAACCTCCAAATGGTAACTCAAGCTGTTCCCATGCATGTGCTGTAATTCATTTACCCTCTTAGTCATGTAACTGCTCTCACTGCCCAGTTACAGTGTCAGCTCTTTGGGGCAGGGCGTGTGTCTTATTCTCATTTACAGCACTGATTGTAATACACCTCTACCCCGCTATAACGCGACCCGCTATAACACGAATTCGGATATAACGCGGTAAAGCAGCGCTCCGGGGGGGCGGGGCTGCGCACGCCGGCGGATCAAAGCAAGTTCGATATAACGCTGTTTCACCTATAATGCAGTACGATTTTTTGGCCCCCGAGGACAGCGTTATATAGGGGTAGAGGTGTAATACGAACCCACCTATACCTGCTTTTGTGATATGGAGCCGAACCCACTGCGGCTCTAAGACTCCATGAGCAACTCTGATTCCATTTCTATGAAATCGAAGGTCAGCACTTGCCCCGGCTGCTCTCGTCCTTAAGGAGCTCTCTCCTTCCATTGTGGGCCATCGCAGAGACAGTTCTGCTCCTGGATTGGTGGTTTAATAAGCAAAGCTACGGAGTTCCACTCTGCTTGATGTGAGAATGGGATCTCCTAGGTTGGGCTGAGGACACCATATGACGTTATTATACAGCACTGATAATTGAAACATCAAAGAGCTCTAGTGGTAGAACAAAGCAGCTTTTATTTTATCAAGACAAAGAATCAGTTCTTTGCCACAAAGGAGCCAAAATCCTGAAGCTGTAGTGTGTTTATTAAAGGCGTCTGTTTAACAGAGATTTCCCACCTCATTTTTCAGAGTCAATCTTCCACATCTGGCAGAGAGCCCTCACCACTGAAATTCACCCCCACCGAGCCTGGCCTGGCCACCCGTCTTAGAACGAGCTGACTCTCCACCCACTACAGGGTTTGGAATCCCCCGGGATCTGATCTGCTGGCTGGGTTTGCCCCTGTAATCTGACCCTTCCAAGGCTGTTTGGTGCTGCAGGGCATTGTAGTGCATAAGCTCCTGATCAGCGGGAGAATCTTATTTGCTTCTGATCTAAACTGTGGGAAGTTTGCCCAGTTTCTACAGTGACAGCATCCTTAGAAAAGTAGGACCTGCCAGACTGTGTCAGCCCAGGAATCCAGCTAGCACAGTCTCCTGTCTCTCACTGGAGCAGCACCAGTTGCTCATGACGCAATAGGTCATTAAGGAAACTTGCCCACGGGGTTTCTCCCCAACACCCCTCAGATAGAGGCTGGCTCATGCCCTGAAAGAGGTGGGTTCATCTCCCTTTCAAAATGCCGTGTTTTCTAATCCGTGTTACTGTAGAGCTGGATTTTTTTGTTAGCATATAAATGTCCAGTCCTTTTGGAATCCGGCTAAGTTCTTGCCTCAGTGATATCTAGTGGCACTGGCTTCCACAGGCTAATTGTGCATTATGTGGTAAAATGCTTATAAGAAATGTCCACAGTACATAAATACCCTACGTGACACCTTGAGCTAGAGTCCAAACGCTGGAAACGGGACAGGAAAGAGCATTTACCCACTGTCCCCCACACGCCTCCCTCCAACCTGCCACAAGCCTCTATCAGCTTCTCGCCTTCCGCACGTCTGAGCTACTCCCCTCTGTGTCACTGGGCTGCACCCACGCTGCACCGCCCAAAGGAATTCCTGCAACTAGGCTTTAATAGAGCCTCCCACGGTACGACAATACTTTTGCCTCCCATTAATCTGTGTTTGGCAACCGGTTTTATGGTGCCATTGTCAAGACTCAAACTGCATGAGCCTCACAGGCTCCAGAGGTTCCCACCAGTTCTTTAAGCGATTCCCATTGCAGTGTCTCTCTGTATTTTGGGAGATCTCATCCCCTCGGCCCACTGGCTGGCTGCCCCCTCTGCGTTGTGTCATGGCCACACACAGGGAGTTCCTTGTTTCACTGCTCCCAATGGCAGCTCCTCCCCGGGGCACTGGGGCTCTCTGATCCCTGCTCTTACGTTGGGCAGTGCCCTGCAGGGCTCCTGGCAGCAGTTCCCAGCCCCGCCTTGGAGCTGTAATGATTATTTACAAGACTTCAACCAGGGAAAACAAAGCTGCTCTGCCAGACATGTATGTGAAGGTGCAATTAGTGTCTCTGGGCCTGGCTTGCTCTCTTGGTTAGCTCAGCTCCCTGCCTGCAGCACAGCTGATAACTTTGACATGACAGAGGTAATTATGATTTGTATTTTGTCAGCAGCGTCTCTGGAACTCCAGATAACAGTGCCTGGGCTCATCGCTGCAGGAAACAGCAAGTACCTGAGTTAGAGAGTACTGTTATACTCTCTGTTATACAAGGGGTCTGTCTGGCCCAATAGTCCATTCCTTCAATCAGAAAAGTCCAGTGGTCCATCTAGTCCAGTATCCTGCTCTCTGCCAAGCCACAGTAAACTAATGCTCTGCCTAGTCCAGTGAGCTGTCTCCAGCAGTAGCCAATGCCATGTACTTCAGAGGACGCCATAACCCGCACCTCTAGTGTATCTAAGTGTGTCCTCTACACCATGGGGGTGGAAGAGGTACTTCCCGACCCATAGGTGGTGCCCAGCATACAGCGACGGCATGAACGTTAACAATCTTTGTGGTTTTATCCTACTTCCTGTCAGTGCAGATGGTCCTCTTAGCCCAGTAGGGTGTGGGCCCGACCCACTGAGGGCACTTGGGTGCAGCACTGCAAACACCCAACTCGAGGCCCCTGCCACCCAGTGGGATCTTCCGCCCCAAGTTAGGGCTCCCTGGATAGCGCATGGGGGGCGCTAGGCGCTTACGAGTGGGATCCACAGACATTGGGGAGCTGAGCCGGGAACCACCTCATAGCCCATGGGAAATGCCAGGGAGAACAACCCCTCCAAGGGAGCCAGGCATGTAACACCGGGCCAGAGGTGTGAACCTGCTCTCGGAGCCAGGCACCTCGCTGAATGCCCTAACCCAGGGGTCGGCAACCTTTCAGAAGTGATGTGCCGAGTCTTCATTTATTCACTCTAATATAAGGTTTCGTGTGCCAGTAATACATTTTAACTTTTTCAGAAGGTCTCTTTCTATAAGTCTATAATATATAACTAAACTATTGTTGTATGTAAAGTAAATAAGGTTTTTAAAATGTTTAAGAAGCTTCATTTAACATTAAATTAAAATGCAGAGCCCCCCGGACCGGTGGCCAGGACCCGGGCAGTGTGAGTGCCACTGAAAATCAGCTCGCGTGCTGCCGTCGGCCCCCGTGCCATAGGTTGCCTACCCCTGCCCTAACCTCTGGGCTCTAGGGTACTCTGGGGAGGAATCCTCTCCTGAGAAAGCGCTTCCATTTTGTATGAAATGCTTGAATATTTATTGGAGCAGGGACTGGAGCTAGCTGGGTCTCCCAGGTGCACGCCTTACCCACTAGTCCATAGAGTCATTCTCCTGCTCCCTCTGGCCCAAGGGATAAGTGAGTATTTTAGACCAAGTGGAAGAGTTTCACCAGGAGACTGAGCCGGCCATCCTGGGGTTAGAGTTAGAGCACTCACCTGGGAGGTGGGGGACCTGCTGTCAAGTCCCTGCTCTGAACCAGGCAGAGGAGGGATTTGAACCTGGTCTCCTGCAGCATAGCTGAGTGCACTAACCACTAGGCTAGTGGGAATAAGGGAGACAGCACAACCATCCCCTCCTCAGCTGTGCTCGATGAGGGGCCCGATCTGGTAAGCACGCCTAGCAGAGGAGGCCCTGCGGGCGAGGTAGTTGGGGGAATGCCTCGCTGGAGGATCCTGCCAGGGCATAAACACTCAGCAGCAGCAGGACAGGGGCAGCTGTGCACACATACCCACGGTGCAAACTGAGCTGCCTAGAGGGTTGGCTGGCAACTGGGCAGGGGGCTGAGGATCTGAATTTTGGACTTAGGCACCTAAATCCCTTTGCAGATCTAGCCTTACGTGTCAGTCCCGGGTTGGCCGACCCTTTCAAGGGAGCTGGGCCAGCCTCACCTGTGACTGATTACTGTCTCCCCGGTTAAGGCTCAGGGATTATAAAAGCAGCCCAGGCAGGAGGCTGATGCAGGAGATGGGGGTGGGTGAAGAGCACTGCAGGGAGCAGGTTGGCGCCTGTGGCAGGCCCTGGAGTAGTGGGGATCCCAGGTGGATGCCCTATAGGAGAAGTAGAACAAAGCTGTTCAGAGCAGGGCGTCTCTGGGCTGGGAGGAAAAGCGCACGATTTATGGGTGTCTCACAGAAGCCGTAGGAAATGGGTGGCCCCAGCAGAAGACCCTAGGTTAGGGAGAAAGGAAGACCTGGGGGGAGGGATAGCTCAGTGGTTTGAGGATTGGCCTGCTAAACCCAGGGTTGTGAGTTCAATCCTTGAGGGGGTCACTTAGGGATCTGGGGCAAAATCAGTACTTGGTCCTGCTAGTGAAGGCAGGGGGCTGGACTCGATGACCTTTCAGGGTCCCTTCCAGTTCTAGGAGATAGGTATATCTCCATATATTTATTGAAGTGGAACTTGTGTTACCAGTTCTCATGGGGAAGGAATAAAACTGAATCCTCTAGAAAAAGGGCCTAAGCCAGCCTCTGGGTGTGGCATCCATCCTCCCTGGGCTGCGGGGACAGGCCAGCAGCCTGCAGTGCCTGATCCTTACAAGGGGCCCGATCCTGCCAGGTGCTGCACAGCCGCAGGCTGGAGCACAGCTCTCTGTGACTGGCCCAGGGCCGGGGAATGCACAAAGCTGAGTGTCGCAGGGCCACATTGTGCCGACTTGTGGGTGCTGTGGGTGCTCAGCCCCTCTGAAGCCAGGCCACTCTCCTGCCTGTGTCTGACTAGAGATGTGGCAGCTAGCGGGCAGCAGGCTTAGCTTCTGGGGGCAGGGAGGAGCCTAGTGCCCTTTCGGGCCAGTAAAGAGCAGCACTCAGAGTGTCTCTCTCCAGGGCCTTGGGCACATGAGCACAGCGCCGGAAATGAGCCGCAGAGCTGGCTGTTTGCAGCCTCTCCAGTGACTGGCAGCAGAGGTTGGAGACAGGCTGCTAAGGATCAGCTGATGAGGTGAATGTGGGAAAGTCTGGTATCTAGAGAGGCTTCCCGGGGGGCACCCCCCCCGCGGCCCCACCTGAGCCGCCCGCGTAAGGGACCAGGGAGTTGGCTGTGGTCAGTGTTGAACACTATACGGCACAGGGCCAGCTCTGGCTTTTTTGCCGCCCCAAGCAAAACAAAACAAAAACAAAAACCCTGCGGCGCGGCCGGAGCCAGGGTGCAGGGGGACTCCCTGCGCTGCAGACGTGCCCCGGCTAGCGGGGGGGAGGGGGAGTGAGCCGGGGGGGGAGAGAGAGAAGGGGGGCGACCAGGGCTTCAGCGGGGCGCTCGCCACGCAGCCCCGACCGCCGCGCCGCCTGCCGGGAGGGCTCCGCACCGCTCCGGTCGGCGGGGAGGGAAGGACGCGGGCTGCCCTGCCGGGAGGGCTCCGCACCGCTCCGGTCGCCGGGGAGGGAAGGACGCGGGCTGCCCTGCCGGGAGGGCTCCGCACCGCTCCGGTCGGCGGGGAGGGAAGGACGCGGGCTGCCCTGCCGGGAGGGCTCCGCACCGCTCCGGTCGCCGGGGAGGGAAGGACGCGGGCTGCCCTGCCGGGAGGGCTCCGCACCGCTCCGGTCGGCGGGGAGGGAAGGACGCGGGCTGCCCTGCCGGGAGGGCTCCGCACCGCTCCGGTCGCCGGGGAGGGAAGGACGCGGGCTGCCCTGCCGGGAGGGCTCCGCACCGCTCCGGTCGGCGGGGAGGGAAGGACGCGGGCTGCCCTGCCGGGAGGGCTCCGCACCGCTCCGGTCGGCGGGGAGGGAAGGACGCGGGCTGCCCTGCCGGGCTTGCTGCAGACCTGGCACCGGCTGGGGCAGACGGAGCGCGCAGCCCGCTCCCAGCAGGGCGCTCCCCTCCTCCGCGCTGTCGCCCCCTACAGGGCGGCCAGATCGGTGAAAACCCCCCCCCAAAAAGCAGCCGTGCCACCCTAGGATTGGGCGGAATGCCGCCCCGTAGACTCTGCCGCCCCAGGCACGAGCTTGCTCGGCTGGTGCCTGGAGCCGGCCCTGAAACGGCAGCACATTGGAATACACCCCCCCAGGCACCACACGCCCTCCTCCCCCACCCCCCACCCCCGGGTGCACAGTGCTGGTCTGGTGTGAGATTCCCCAAGGGATGAGGAGCACCAGTCTCTTCAATCCTCGTCTTCCCCTCGTCCCACCAGGAATCCCCCAGGACCCGCCACCATGACCCCATGAAAACCTGACATTACTGTTAGCACCTGAAAGCCCCTAGCCTCTCTGGGCAGGGGCTGGCCACTGGGCTGGCCACAGGTCTCGCAGGGCCCTGTGTGAAGTGAGACTTGTGGGGCCCCATCTTGGCACTGCATGTGGCCGAGCCTGCCGGCCTCCCTGATCCACCGGGGGAAGCTGGGAGTAGCACTTTGGGTGGCCAGTCGTGTGTGTCTCACAGGACTCTGCATGTGCAAGGCAAACACCCCTGCTGTCTAGTCAGCCCAAACAGCCTCTTCTCTCAGTACTTTCTGGTCGTCTCCCTGTGCATCCAGTTCTCTGAGGCCTCTGGGAGAGACGCCTCTTCCCCCTCCCCAATATAACATGGAAAGGATCTGAGAGCCCAGGGAGAACTGGCAAACTTGAGCCATCTCCCCAGCTCCAAAGAGGGCAGTTTCTGGGAAACCAGGTAGGGGAGAGACTATCTTTTACTGGACCAGCTTCTGGCGATGGAGAGACAAGGTTTGGAGCCTGAAGAAGAGCTCTGTGCTGCTCAAAAGCTTATTTCTTCCTCTAACAGAAGTTGGTCCAGTAAAAGCTAGTCCCTGCCCCCACCTTGTCTCTCTCCTCTCCTGGGAGGAACAGAGCTACGTCACTGCACTCAGGGAAGCAATCTGTCTTCTGGAGCGATTCTTGTTGGGACCTGCTGCTGGAGACCAAGTGTCTGGGGAGTCAGGGCTGTACCTGAATTCTGGGGGAGTAAACATGGTGTAATTTGGCATCTGCTGCTCAGCTGCCAGTGCTCTCGAGGCTCAGAGACGTGAAGGCTGGCCTGGCACCCCACAAGGAACGCTGCACCTTGGCTGCTTGGTGCTGGTGACTCAGTAGGGTGCTCTGCCCTGTGGGTCAGTATTGATCTAGTGTCCCAGGCAGCAGGGGGTGCTGTGCTGTGCTGCAGGAGAAGGCATCGGTGATGGATAGGGGGCACAATCTCCTCTGAGACATTACTGAACCACTGTCCTTCGGGGGAGCACCTTTTCTCCTGAGACGCACTGGCCAACCTTTAAATTGTGGGACAGGAATTCAGAGCTGGGGGCAGGAGAAAACACTAGCGCAGGAGGAGCAGGCAGAGTGGGCAATACCCCGGTGCTGGCTTCTGTAACAAAACTTCAGGCGCTGAGAATCAGTGTTTCTTCGGTGGGAGATTTGTTAGAGTGAATGTTATGCTGGTGAGAGGCACTGGGCTGACAGCCATGCAGAATGAAGCCCCCTGTGTGTCCATGGAGTGGGTACAGTAAGTAGCATAGCCACCTGGGATGGTCCCAGAGGTGGGATGGTCCCAGCGGTGGGATGGTCCCAGAGGTGGGATGGTCCCAGCGGTGGGATGGCCGCCTGGATCTATGGGCTGTATAGGTCAGCCGGCCACGTGGGTCTAATAGCCATACAGGTCTATTGGCCATTCGGGTGGATGGCCACTTGGGTGGAATGGCCACATTTGGCCACGTAGTAGCAATTGCCAGATGGTTATAATGGCCAGGTTGGTATGATGCTCTCCACGGCTGCATATATTCCAGCTAATTTCTCCCAACTGCCTTTTTTGTTCAG
This sequence comes from Platysternon megacephalum, assembly GCA_003942145.1. Classification (NCBI taxonomy): domain Eukaryota; kingdom Metazoa; phylum Chordata; order Testudines; family Platysternidae; genus Platysternon; species Platysternon megacephalum. The sequence continues at coordinate 10,360,016 of QXTE01000039.1, forward strand.
ACTTGAAGAAAGGCTTCCTATCCTGGTTATTCCTTATCTTCTGTCTGCCTTTCCCTCCCCCCATCCAGCCTGGGGTCAGACATTCAGTCGTGTCCCTTTGCAGGGGCTTCCAGTTTGGGGTCACTACCTGCGTTTTGCTTCAAGTTTCAAGTTCAAATCAATCAAAAAACTCAAAGAGAAACTGCTGATTTGTCTGGTTTCCCGTCAGTCCCAGGCAAAAGCTCCAGGCTCTCTGCTGTTTCCATGGTAAACCTTAACTCAGCTCCTGGTGTGCTCAGAACCCAACTGCTGTTCGTCAAAGGTTAGCGGCTGAGAGGATGGCGCAGCAGATCAGGTGACATGTCAGTGATTGGGGGGGAGAGGGAAGTTCTGGCTCAGTTCACAGAGCTGAGTAGCTTCATCTGTAAAGCTGTAAGGGTCACGCCAACCCAGTGGCTTTGCTGCAGGAGTTCCAGGGTCGGGGACACTCACAGGGTCTCAAGGAAGGGCTGCGAGCCTGGTGGCAGATACTGAGTGGCTCCTGAGGGAGAGGCTAGCGCTGTGAGCCAGCAAGGCTGGGACGGAGTGAGGCCTGGCCTTCACTTGAACGGTTTGGCAGCATGTCGGTGAGGAATGTGACAAAAATCCCACCCCTAACCAACGCAGCCCTAATATAGACGCAAAAAAAAGTCTGTTTGCTGGTGTAGCTTTATTTCAGTTGGGGGCTGGTATAAGCTATGCCAGTACACGTTGGCTGACCAGATGAGAGATGTGAAATATCGGGGGGAGGGGGGGGGGGCGGGTGCCGGCGGAGCAAAAAAAACAAAAACCAAGAGCCGCCGGAGCATAGGAAATATTGGTGGGGGCTGAGCACCCACTGGCAGCTCCATGCCCCGCCCTCCACACCAGCTCACCTCTGCTCCGCCTGCACCTCCCCTGAGCTGGGGGCCGCGTCCTGCTTCTCCCCCCTCCCTCCAGCACTTGCGCCGCCATACAGCTGATTAGCGCAAGCCTGGGAGGGAGGGGTGAGGAGGAGGAATGCGGGGTGCTTGGGGAAGAGGCGGGGCCAGGGCGGGGATTTGGGGAGGGATCCAATGGGGCAGTGAGGGGGCAGGGCTGGGGGCGGGGCAAAGGCAGGGATTTGGGGAGGGATCCAATGGGGGACGGAGGGGGCAGAGTCGGGGCAGGAGGGGCACGAGCCCCCTCCGCCTGTGCGCCGGAGGGCAAAATATCGGGACAATTGGTGTCCCGACTGAACATTGGTCGGGACGCGGGACAAACAAGTAAATATCGGGACAGTCCCGATAAAATCGGGACGTCTGGTCACCCTCAGCTAGCCAGCCAGCCCTGTCTAGCGCACACAAAGAATTCCTGGGAAGGTGTTTTTTCCCCTTCAGGGAGAGCCGTTGTGGAGCCATTGTCAGGGACATGTTCCAGAGCCACCCAGAGATACCTGCCCTCTAGGCTCCTGCACCCTGACCACCGTCGCTCGGAACTACAGGCTGGTTTCCAGGCCCCAGAGGATGCTCCAAAGGGACTAATCCCCCACTCGCTCACAGGCAGGAGAGCAGATGGGGGCAGAAGATCAAAAGTCGGAATTAAGGAGCTTTCACATAGTGTTGTTAATTATTACCAAGTATTTATTGTTACTTTGTGCGTTTACGCCGCTTTCCAGCCAGGGATTACTGGGTAGTGCAACAGATCCCCGTGCTCCCGGTGTCAGAGAAAGGCATCCTGGCAGCCTCACTTGGTTCTCAGATGCCTTGTGAATGCGCTGGAACAAGTCGCCCACTCCATTTCAAATAGCAGTAAAGAATCCTGTGGCACCTTATAGATAAGGTGCCACAGGATTCTTTGCTGCTTTTACAGATCCAGACTAACACGGCTACCCCTCTGATACTCCATTTCAAATGTTCACCAAGTGTGCCCTCACCTGGTGACTCTTGGTATTGCTGGTCGGCGTTGGGGATTTCCAAGATCCATCCCTTTCGTACACGGTGCAGCAGCAAGACAGACTCTGAACGTAGTTCAGGGGCAGATCCTGACACTGCCAGGTTCCCTGTGCAGGGAAATAATTGCATCTCTTCCAGTGTGTAGTGCGGGTCGGTGCCCCCTGGCTGCAGGCAGCAATTTATCCTCCTGCCCCGCCAGTGCATCCTATTTTCAAAGTGAAAAACTGGGCCACTGTACTCCACAGGGGATGTACTTGAGAGACTGGTAATAGCAGCTCATCCTGCACCCTGCACCACTCCATCAACCTCTCTTCCTAGCTGTGACACCGGGGCCTTAGCCCCACTAGTGACCAGCTGTCGGGTACATGATCCGCTTCTCTATGCAGTAGTGTATAAAATCGATTTAAAAGGATTACGTCTTACTGGTATTGCAGAGTGCCATGGGGCCCTCTGTTGTGCTAGGCACTGTACAAGCATAACACAGAGATGGCCCCTGACGCGCTTACAGTCTGTGTATAAGGCAAGAGACAATAAACTGGTGGGGGGAGTGCAAGGAAGCAATGAGGTGAGACTGGTGACCGGGGTAAGGAATGGTCACAGATGACAGCAGTGACTCTGAAGTCTGATTAAACCTATTATATGCTGCTTTTGCAAAGCAGCAGGATTTTCTACACATGCTGCGTGTGGCTATGCTTGTACAGAGATTTCTTTCCACAGGTGGTTTGCAATATAGGCGCACGGACAATATACAGGCATACATGTGGGTATGTACACACGTGCTGGCCCGTGTAAAAACGGGAATCTTGACTGTATATGTAACTCAATGCAGTCTGAATGTTACAGGCTCAGATCCTCCTCTCGAGCCGGGCACGGCTTCCGCAGCGTCTGTGGCAATTCTGTGCAGCGTGGACTGAAGGGAGACTGTGGCTTTCCTGAGGCAAAATACAGGGTGGGGAGGGAGGCAGGCAGGAGTCCCTCAAATTATTTCCTATTCAGTAGATGGAAGGGCTTCTGCTGCCCAGGCCAGCCAGCTTTACAGCCCCCAGGACGTGCCCTTTGGCCCAGTGCAGGGGCCGGCAACGTGTCTCCCCGCATCGCCTGGGACAAATAAAGTAACGGCGCGGAGTTGATGGCTATACAGGTAGTGTGGCGGGGCAGGGCTGCTTCTGAGAAGTGACGTTGGCATGGATGGCTCTGGCCCTGCAGCTGCTCAGTCCCGGCTTCCCTCTTTGCTAACTTGTGGGTTCCTCTCCTTTCTGTGGGGCATGGGAGGGTGTAGTACTGACTCCTGCCTATAGGTGGCACCAAACTGCTGCTTAACCATCCAGCTCAGAGGTGCTGGGAATCCGGTGGGCGAAGGCTGGTGGCACAGTGTGGGCATGGGGCTGCCCCCCTAAATACCCCTGTGACTCCCGCCTGGCGCCCCTGCCCTGGGAGGGAAACCCGCTCCCAAGCTGGCCCGGCCACCAGGGGCAGGAGCCATGTACAGCTCACAAGCGTCCCACCACCCATCCTGGGAGCGGCCGTGCAGCCAGACGGCAGGGTCGAAAGGGGAAGCTGGATGGGGGGTGCAGGCTCTGAAGACGGTGGGAGCTGGTATCAGTCGCCCACAATGGGGGCTCCAGGCCCAGGGCATCAGAGCATGCAGAGGGGCGTAATGTCTACGAGGGAGCAGAGAGGCTGCCTTTGGGGATCTTGAGGATGTTCTGCCCCCGCAGGCAGCTGTTTCTCGGGTTCCCTGGTATCATCAGAGGAGCTTCCGCGTCTCACTAATCCTGTGTCATGCCCTCAGCACGGCCCCTCCCTGGGAGAATCCTCTTCTGGGCTGGCCTGGCCCGGCCCTTGAGCCGGCAGGGTGGGTTTAACTCCGAGGGGCCTGCCCATTGCTACCCTCTCTACACCTGAAGTTATCAGTACCACTAGTGACTGCACTGCGGTTGCACCTAGAGGCCAGGGCTCTGTTGTGCACGGCGCTGTACGTGCACCTAACAAAGAGACAGTCCCCACCCCGCAGAGCTTGCAGTCTGTGCACCTGACAAGCTGCTTGGTGGATACGATGCAGTAACAGCTTCAGGGACCCTGTGCGTCTGGCTCCCCCCAGCAGGGTGAAGCAGCGATGGCCTGGAAGCAGCTCACTGCTTCTGTGATTTCCATAAGCCCCCCTCCCAAGCCTGTGTGGACAGCTGCCCCGCCCCACATGGGTCCCCCACCTCCCAGCCCATCACCATCTGCAGCACTGGGAACGCCTCAATATCTCTATTGCTCCAAGAGTGGAATTGTGCCCTCGTCAGCCCTTGCCCCCTATTGGGATGGGTGCATCAGCAACCAGGGCTCTTTGGCCTCTGCGGGCCCGTAAAAGGAGTGGCTACTGGCTATGGTGGCAAAACCCCTGCTTGCAATGGTTCCCTGCCTGTGTCTGCAGAAGCAAAAGGAAGGCAAGTCTGAGCCCAGCCAGTCCCTGGTACATGGACAGTTTCAGCTGAGATCGGAGAAGAGGTGGAGAGTCAGTGAAGCTGATCAGGGGCAGGGCTGGGGGATTGGTGAGGGGCAGGGGGAGCACAGCAGGTGGTTCTGGTTCGGGAGCCATTCAGCCTCCAGGGCTCTCCAGTCGGCACCTTTCCCCCATGCTAACTTCCCTCTGAAAGGTCAGGCAGGCAGGTCAGGACTGAGCAGAGTGTTAGAGGCTCCCACTGGTTTCCATCTGCCATGACACAAGCAGCCCCCCCCCATTTACCAGACTCCCCTGGCTTGTGTTTTGCAGGCCTCAGAGCTCGCCTGGCAGAGGCAGCTGTTGTATACCCCTGGCCCAGACAAAACTAGGCCTGTTTGTCTGTGACTCAGGCGCATTCCTGAGGCAGGCCAGGACGGGTTTCAGGTGCTGTTTATCTCAGCGCTCTGGCCTCAGGCTGGGGCGGCCTCCGGTCTCCCGCTGAGACATGTGAGAAGATAATTACAGGCTAGTTAAGACTTCAAAGGTTTTACATTCCTTCCCATGGGGCCACGCCTGGGCCAGACGTTCTCCAAAGTGCCACTTCCCATGGATCAGGCCCCTCAAAGACACAGTGGCCAGTCTGGGCCCTGGGAGTTGCAGTCATGTCACCCCGTATTTCAGGGTGACACGCACGGGGTCTCTTCCACCTCTCCTCCGAGACCTGGCTCGGTGACACCCCATTCACACTCTGGAGCCTATTTCAGTGACAAACAAACCTCCAGCAGGTTCCTTCAGATCAGCCCCTGCAGCAAGTCTGGGTATATCCCAGGCCGGGCACCCTTCTCCTATGCCTCAGCCAAGATCCTGTCTGGTGAAGAAGGGCTGCTCAGTCTGCTTGGCCCAGTTGCTTCTGCTGACAACAAGCCTGCAACTAGCACCAGCTGTGGTGGTGCTTTTTGTGATGTGGACACACACCCCAGACCACCCCAAGCCCATTCACACAAGCCTCTGGACAACCGCCAGGGACCTCAGATGTTTCTGCCAAGCTTAACTGCACCACGTAGCTTTGGCCAGCTCGAGAGCACTCTCCATACGTTCTGGCTTGGCCTGGGCTAGCAATACCTTGAGAACGGTCTTCCTCGCTGCGGTTCTCTTGTGCTGGTTAGGCCTCCCCGGTGCTGCGGGGAATCATGGTGTCCTTACACGTGCTCCTAAAAACCGACTAATTTCCACTGAGATGTGATTTAATCCTGCCTCCATCTCCTCTTTAGGCCCTGCACAGCAATTAGAGCCAGATTCCTGTCTCAGGTACATCCAGAGTCAGGTTGTTGTCTTTAGTGGCATAACCCTGGACAGGTGCTGGTGTAACCATTAGGGTCTGATTAGTAGAATTGCTCCTGCTCCCCTTCCTGTTTGACCCCACAGCGATGTCATAGTCTTGCATGTGACAGCCCCATGTGAGGTCACCGCCGTGGAAACAATTGTGTTGTCCCCATTTCAGCACTACGGCCCAGAAGCTCAAAACGGGGAATAAGGCACCAAAATAAGGAGCCTGATTCCCAAGGTGCACAGCAGCCAGCAGCTTATTTCGGGGCCTAAAGAAGCATTTAAGGGTGGGATTTTCAAAAGTGCCTGAGTGACTTAGGAGCATCATCGACTTTCAATGGGACTCAGGCTCCTAGGTCACTTGGCTGCTTTTGAAAATCCCACCCTTAAATCCTGACAGAGGCACCTAAATAAGTGGCCTGATTTTCAGCACCTACTTTTGAAAATTGTGGTTTAGCAGCAGGCTCAGAAAAGGGCAGAAGGCAGCAGGGAAGTGCAGAGAAACAGGCCAGCAAGGACATTCAATTCATGACCAAGACCCCTCAAGTAGGGCCATTTACCATCTGTATGTCTCACCTGCCAAGCCCCAGTGCCTGCTAGTGACAGCTTCTCAGTGACTCACACCGGCGGGAGTGTGTGAACCTGGCAGCTGCTCCCGGAAAATCCCCACTTGCATTGTTCCCAGCCAAGGGTGTGGAGCGCTGCAGCGAAACTCAGGCAGGCCCCACCTCTCCTGCAGACACTTGCCAGGGCCAGGAGATACTCACCGAGGCACAAAACGCTGACCAGGCAGGAGCCGGTGCCCCCCAGACCCGCGCAGGAGCCTGGCGTGGGGGGGTGACTCTAGGGCATCAGTCTGGCTTATTCTTTTGCTGATTTAATCTAATTTTGAAGTACACGGAACGCCGGTGAATGGTGCAGTATCGTACGACTGGCCCTGCAGGCCTCTGCTTATCTCAGAGCAGGCCCAGCTCAGGCAGCCACAGCGCAAACTTCCCACTCCCGCCGAGCGTCCCCTCCAGGGACGAGGCCATTCAGTCCCCGGGCCCCTCTTCTGAGACGGCCAACAAAGGGCACCGACTAGTGCCAAGGGTGGGACATGGGTCCGTGCAGTCGGGACTGGAGTGAAACCCGCCAAGTCATTTCACACAGTCCAGCAAAGAGCATCGGCTGGTGGCCTAGAGGGGATCCCATTCCCAGCCCCCGGTGAGGTGTATGTTGCTGTCCTGTGTGGACAGAGGGTTCACACACAAGGAACTGGATTCATGAGCAGCTGCTGCCGCTGGTCAATATCCCATTTGGGACCCTGTGGCGTCTGCTTTTCACACCCTTCTTCCTTTGCAGCAAAGGTCTCGCATTGGCCGCCATGGGCATCAGGCTCAGATTCCAGCCTCGCAGCAATATAAGAGCAGAGGTGCTGGAACTAGGGGGGCATTCGCACCCCCTGGCTTGACGTGGTTTCCATCACATGCAGGGTTTACAGTTTGGGTCAATGGCTCTCAGCCCCCCACTGTACACATTGTTCCAGCCCCCCTGTGTAAGAGCTGTATTGCTGCAGAAAATCTCTTGTGGACTGAGCATGCCCGAGTGCTGCCCTGTCAGTGCAGCCTGGTGTACACTTAACTTTAGCAAGATAGGCCCCTGCAGAGAGTGATGGGCAACCTAGTGAGATGGTCTGTCTCCAGAGACAGCCTGGAAGGCATGAAGCCCTTTTCTCCAACCCCCTATAATACACCTAATTCTGAAATCCTGTCCCATTGTGAACATCTCTTCCTGATCCCAGCCGGGGGGGCAGCTAATGCCTCGTAGCATGAGGGCGGGGTCCCTTGGTAGCTAGTATCACTGCATGTGCTGTTCTTCATCTGGTCCTGGGGTGAAGATCATGAAACTATTTGTCTGCTCCAGGGGTTAATTTATCAGTGTATTTACATGTGTCCTTTTCAACTATGGGACCTTTGAGTTTCCCAGAGCGTTGTGGGATGCAGCGTGGAATCCCACTGGCCTCCTCTCTGCCACGCGCTGTTTCATCCACCAGTGACTTTTATCCTTTGGTTTTGTATTGGCCTTTGCTAATGTCAGGTTCTCCGAAGAGCCCTTAGCAGGGCACTAACAGCTGCTGAGAACTGAGCGTGCGGTTTTACAGTCACCCGGGCGAATTTGGAACGGGGGGGGGTGCACAGGGAAGGTCTGGCATGAAAACGAGGCAATACTCCAGACCGACAGAATGAGTGTCCTTGCTCTGTGCTGTCAGCCCTTTCATGGCCTTCTCCACGCCACACGGCACTATAGGGCACATGGCTGCTCTGCACTGCTCTGAAGGGCAGGGGCCTTGCAGTGGGGCCACGCGTCCAGTCGGGATCCTGCAGCACAGGCCATGGGGAGAGCAGGGTGCGGTCTTGTAACACAGGACAACCATGCAGTTGGTGTGTGGGGGGGGGGGTGTCCTGCAGCACAGGCCACGCACTGGAGAAGGGGTCTTGCAACATGGGACAGCTCCAACCTCAAACCCAAAGAAGCCCTTGCTCCATTTGCTTCCTCTTCCTCATGCTACGTCCCTTACTCTGCTGAACTCCTTCCCAAGTCCATGGAGCGGGAGGGGGCGCAGTCAGACGGCTGGACACGGGGGAGGTGCTGCTAAGTTTGCAGCCCACAGTCAGGTCAGATACCGCGGGGCTGTGACTTCGCTTTGAATCCCTTTGGTTTGCAGCACCCAGCGGTCCCTGTAGTTCAGCCTGTGCCCTTCGCAGGGCCCAGAGAGGGGCCTGTGGTGGCGGCCGAGGGGCGAAGAGCTGGCTGTGTCAGTGCATTCCCTTCAAAAGCAGCCAGCAGCAATTTGTTTCCTTATAAGGTAAAAAAACCAGCTTCTCTCTGGAAGCAGCCAGGTCCAATCAGGCAGGTTATGCAGCCACGCCCGGCTTGGCAAGGCCTGAGAGAGCGGGCTGGCCCCGGGCGTAAGGAGTGCTGACAGAGGGAAGCTCTCCAGGGCGCTGCCGCATCTCCTCCCTGCTAATCAGTGACTAACACCAAGGCGTGAGCAGGTGGGGAGCGGCCGATACAAAGGCAAACAGAAGCATCAGCTAAAAGAGGAGTCTCCCCACATGTGGAATTTACACCCTCATCCCTTAACCACTGGCCTTCCTTGGGGGATGAATCCCTCTGACCCAAGCACCAGGCCTGGAGCTCCATGCTGGGAGCAGCAATGGGCACAGAGCCCAAGTGGGCAGCAACCAGCGCGTGAGGGTCTGTTCCCTGCCATGGCAACTGGGAGCCCCTCACACGTGGGGGGAAATCCCAGAACCAAGGAGAGTCCCAAATGAGTTTTGCTTCTGCTCAGGAGTGAATCTGGGACAAACTCTACAGGGGATTTGGCAAGTGACAGCTTAGAAAACAAACCAAAATTCAAACCGAATCTGTCTCAGATCAAAGGGGAACCTAGAGGCCTCAAAGCAGCAGCTAAAGATTTCGGGAGGGGAGAATGTTCTCGCCCCAAGTACGTCAGCCCAGCGGCACCCACCTTTCGCGAGTAAGGGGGCAGCTCACAAGCAGTGGGACTCCATTGGGGAAAGCCCCAGGCTGGAGCGCTTATGGGAACAGCCGTTCTCATGGCAGGAGGGGGCTTTGTCCTCCAGGCTGGACCCAGGGTGCTGAGGAAGAACTTGGCAGACGTTAGCCAAGCTTCCCTCTCCAAAGATGTGGCTGCAGGTTTGGGCCAGGCTTTCCCGCATCCAACCAAACTGACCCTTCCCAAATCACCAGCATTGCAGAGGCCCCCACTTCTCTGCATGTCCAGAGGCCCCCATTGCTGAGGGGAGCCTGAGCCATGAGCTGGGGACTCCAGGTACCTAGCGTCAGAGGTGCCCAGTGGGGATGAGCCCACAGGAGGTGGACAGACAGACAACACTCTGGACCTAGCCAGTCGCTGCACAAAAGGCAGACACATCCCATGGGCCACTTGCCCATCGGGGGAGCACCCCCACAGGATGGCAAGACAGACTCCTTTCTCCCCGGGCTTATAAAAACACAGGACACATTTGCAGATGGCCATCTGAGCCGTGCACTCAGAGCAGCGTTTGTAGTAGGGGAAAGCAGCACATAACATCATCCCCATAGAGAGGCAGTGAGGGTGAGTGGCTAGGATACTGGCCTGGTAGCCAGGACTCCTGGGTTCTGTTCCCAGCTCTGTCACGGAGCTGCTATATGACCTCACGCAAGTTGCTTTCTCTGTTTCTTCTCCCCCCTTTGTCCGTGTAGATGGCGAATTCCTGCAGCAGGGGCTGTCTCTTGCTATGTCTGTGCAGCACCTGGCGCAAGGGGCCCAGTCTTGGTTCGGGGTCTCTAGGTGCTACCGTGAGACATGTAACGGTTACAGAGACTGGCCGGCCCGGAGAGCTGCATCTCACTGAATAAATCTCAGCAAACCAGAGCAGCTTTTGACCTAATCCTTGGGAGCTGGGGTCTCTTAGCAGGTTCGGCTACTACCGGACACCGCTGGCAGTGACTGCTGGACTTTCCCATTGCCTGGCGCAAGAAGGGTTAAATGCATCCGATCTGGGGTGTGAAGAACTGAGAGAGACAGTAAACGGCCACCTGCCAGCCGCTCTCCGCTTGGATGTGCAGCCAAGGGAGCGGGGTTGGTGGGATCATGTCTGGGGCCCTTGGTGGAGCCTTTGCTCATTGGCAGCATCGTTCGGTTTTGCAGCCCCAGTGGGTTGAACAAGTGTGGCTGATTGTGTAAGCTGCTGGCAGTGTGGAGAAGGCTGGATTCACGTTCTGCCTACGATGAAGCCCGGCTGTTGGGGAGGGACGTGCCCTGGTCTCTTCTTTCCAGTAACCAGAATCAGAGACATTTGGTTCATCTCGAGACAGTTTAATCCCCAAAACAAAGGCTTCCCTGCCACCGCTCTGTGCCCGTCACAGTGCCCAGTCTGCGTCGCCTGCAGGGATTAAAAGCCAAAGGACGCGCTCATGCGTTCACAGGCCATCCAATGCACCTGGGAGGACGGGCTGAGAACAGGCCCTAATGCACTCACTCAGGACAGCAGGAAATCCCCAGCCCTGCTGCCAGTGGGCAAAGAACGGGCGGGTTTGTGTGGGGAGCAGCAGAGAGCATGGAGCTGTACTGCTCTGCACCGGGCCTGGCTCCCAGCAACCCCCACAGAGCCATGGGTCACACAGCACAGACCTTACCATAGCTCCCCCAAAGCTTTCTACTGCGGGCGTCCCAGCATGCCTCCTGCGCTGACATCGCATGAATCTACTGCGGGCGTCCCAGCATGCCTCCTCCGCTGACATCGCATGAAGCTACTGCAGGCGTCCCAGCATGCCTCCTGCGCTGACATCGCATGAATCTACTGCAGGCGTCCCAGCATGCCTCCTGCGCTGACATCGCATGAAGCTACTGCGGGCGTCCCAGCATGCCTCCTGCGCTGACATCGCATGAATCTGCCCCCTGGGCAGTAAGATGGTGCCGCATGTCACTATTCTGCACAATTTAGCAAATGTTAAAAATTAATTGACACCTTGAAATACTCATCTGCCCCGGCTGCCCATGGACCCAGCCCCATGCTGCAGCCGGGCTCCATGGCGGGTGTGACACCGGCAGCCCAGTGCATGCTGGGATGCCCCAACAATGTACAGCTCCATGGGCCTAATCCAGCAGGGAAAGGGAAGGCTAAAGCCGTTCTGTGCTGAATGCCCCGGGCTCGACTGCCCGAGCAGAGCCCCAGAGTCAGAGCCTTCCCGGTCCCTGACTGCGCTGGGAGGCTGATGTAAAAAAGAGCCCGGGCCCCTAAAGCAGCAGCCATTTAAAAGAAGGATCCTGCTTTGCTCCGAAGGGCAACTCAGGTATCAAACCTGGGCAAAGCCAACTCCCCAGGCCAAATCCGTCACCCTAGAGACACCTCGCTGAAGTCAGAGGGGGGACCCCAGGAGTGATTCTGGCCCCATGTGTCCCACCCAGTGAACACCCACCCCCCACCTCCCATCTCAGAATGGATCCGTTGGGTGTAGAAGGTGACGTCTCTGCTTGGTGCTGTGCAGATGGAAATCTCTCTGTGGTCTGGGTGTTGTCCCCTTTCAGGCTGGGTGGGGTGTTTGTGCACCGTGGGAAGCTTTGCTCCTGTTGCCAGGTACACAGGAGGGAGCTGCTGGAGCGTAGCTAGTGTTTGGCCCTAAGGGGGAGGCTGGATGTGTGGGCAGGGAGCAACCCGGTGCCTGGCCGAGGGGCAGGGATGGGGCTGGGAGAATGCAGGGGCTGGGCTGGAGCCAGCGGGACGCTGCAGATGGAGACATGCGCTCCTCCCTTTGATTTTTTTGCCTAGTAAGTGAAACCTGAATCTGGAGAGGGAGGAAACCAGCCAAGAATTGAGGCCCAGAGCAGGAGCGGGCAGCAGAGCCAGGGTCCTTTCCGACTTTCCCCCTCGCCTGTGGTGGCGAATAGGATACGAGGCATGTCCCTGATTCTCCTCTCACTCCCCCGGTATTGCAATGTGGCAACTCCGTCAGCTTCAGCGGAGTTGTCCCTGATTTATACCAGTCTCCTTAGCATTGTTCACACTAGCGTCTCCCAGCTGATGATAGTCCATAGCGACCCTGCAGAGACAAGGGGAGCCCAGCTCTCTGTGCTATCCAGGACGAGTGACCACAGCAGAGCTCAGGGACCCAGCCCCACACGGCAGAGCTAACTACCCCAGAGGGCGAGGCTCACTCTGGGGCCAGGGACCACCCCAGCCCTGGGCCCCACTCACACCACAATTCCAGAAGCACGGGAAGGGCGGGATGGGGTTTGCAGAGCGAGGGAGAGCCAGTAACATGGAGCTGCACAGGAGAGAACGCGCCCCCTGACAGGGGCCAGGATGGAGGGACAAGGGATGAGAGCCATCCATGCTGGGCAGGTCCATGGAGGGTTAAACCCTGGAGGGCTATTTTGGCCTGGACGGTCCGACCTAAATGAGTGGGGAGCCAATGCAACTGTCCGTGTCAAACGGGCCTTCGAAATCCCCAGACAGAGACCCATCGGCTGAAATGCCTTTGACATTAGCCCCATTGCAGGCTCATTCCCTCGGTGTTTGGTTCCCTGCACGGTGTTCAAGCAGCGTGAAGATGGAGGCCGCCGGCGCTGCGATCCCAGCTGGGAATCGGGAGTTACTGTCCAGCCAGGTCTCAGTCCAGCCATTCCAGGCGGCACCAAAGCTCCAGGTCTGCAGCAAATGTGAATCCCAGGAGTGAGAGCCAATAACAACCCAAGTGTTAGCCCAGGGGACCGGGCCAGAGACAAAGGCTCCAGCCTCTGAAAATCACCCTAAGGGGCAGAAAGGGAAGCACTGCTGTGGAGCATCCTGTCCCCCAGGAATGACACCCCCTGGGGAGGATCCGGGGCAGCGAGCCGCCAGTGTGTCAGGAGCGGGGAGTCATTCACCTGCACGGGCCAGGTGGGCCAGGGTTAGGGGGTTTGACCTCTCAGCTCTTGCAGCTTGCGCTGGAATCCTGCCTCGAGTCACACCGGGGCTCATCCTTCTCCTGGTCTGTCCTCGTTACCACGCTGCCCAGGAGAGAGCGGGCGAGGGGCTGCAGGTCAGGATTGAGGGGCAGTGGCAGAGCGGTGAATGGGCCCGGGGCGCAGGTCAGTCCATTGCCAGCACTGCGGGAGGGCCGGGGAGGCTGCAGGTCAAGGATGAAGTGCCTTGGCCGATCTGTGTGTGGGCCCAGGCCTGGGAGAGCAGCGGGGCTGCTGGCCTGGCCTGGGGTATGTTGGTGGGGGGCAGCACCAGAATTGCTGCCCTGAGCTCTGAGATGCCTTGTGTGACTGCAGAGCCCAGCGCTCTCCTCCTGGCACTGGCCTAGAGCCACGTGGCTTCTCACGAAAGGCAAGGCCAGCGGCCCCCGGGAAGCAGGGCGAGGAGACGTTTCCAACTCCAACTAGCCGGCATTGCCCCGCTCCGAGGTTCGGCAGCACAAACCAAGCGGAGCTAATATTTGTAAGTCTACGTTTGGACCTCAGAGACACGGGTTGTTTCTTTTAATGATTTGATCAACTCTGCTTTTTCTCTCTTATTTAGAGAGAAATGAGGGTTTGGCCAGAACCCACAGGGTCTCCCAACGCCCCTTTTCTTGGCTGCTGAGACTGGTGCCTTTCCAGACAGATGTGATCATAGCTGGAGCATCTGTGAACAGTTCCAGCAAAGCAGGACATGTCTAGCAACAGTGGGCTCCTTGGCATGTGGAAACAGATCGTTGTGTGGAAGAGCAGCCCAGTGCTGATGCCAGGTGAGTTCCTGTGCAAGTAATTACTGGCTCCCTGGGCAGGGCTTGCTACAAAACTTTGAGTCAAGAGCGCAGACTAGTCATGAAATCTTGCACAGAGGGTGGTGGGAGGGTTTCTTTGATCCGTCTGTCCAGCTGGCTCTACAATAAAGACCAAATGCAAAAATCAGGGCTCTCCCCAGATTGTCTTTTAGTTCCTTCCTCCCTCCACACACCCCTCACCTTCGCATCTGGGCTCCTCGGCAACATGGAAAACACACAAAGATCCAACACCCCCGAAAAGTGCAGGTGGAAAACCTCCCCCTCTGCTGCTATCAGGGGTGCCTCTTACTCAGTCGCCCCATTGTCAAGCCAAACAGCTGAGTAAAAAATCATGCCTTGAAGCCCACCAAATGCAGCCTCTGGCTGGACCCTCCGAGCCCTCCACTGAGACCGCTCTGCTGCTGCTGGCCCGGGCAAGGCCCCACCTAGCTGCAGTGGCCACGTGTTATTCCCATGATGCTCTGCATAGACAACAAGGCAGGAAAGGAAGGCTGGCCATGCACGACTGTTGGGCAGTACTATGGATCGGGCATGTCAGGCAGGTCCACAAATGCTGCCTGCCTTCAGATCCGGTGTGGTCCTGCAGAGAGACCTGAGAAGCAAATCACTGAGAGGATCTCCCAGAAAACTGCGCACTGCAGCCTTGGCTCCCTGCCCGCCTCGCTGAGCAAGGCCTTGTCCGTGCAGCTGAGAAGCGAGGGGAGCAAGGAGCTTATGAGAGCCCTGGAAATAAATGTCCAAAGGCCCCACCCCTCCCACATGCCACCCGGCTCCCCCTTTGGACTCCCATGTATGGCCCAAGTCCTGTGCTCTGTCCCCTCTCGCCCCAGTGGATGGCAGTGCCCTTGCAACAGGCGCTCGGGCAAGTCTAATCTCAGCTTCAACTGAACTGCCCAGCACTAACCGCAGAGGAAGCGCCTGCTGCCCGGCTCTCTCCGAAAGCCCTGGCCTCTGGGAGCCTTCAGGTTTGTGGCTAACTCCACAGTAAACAGAGACCAGCCCAGGGCTGCACAACGAGACACCCTATCAGAGGCTGTCGGGAAGGCTGTAAATGTCCGGTCGACGTACAGCTCCATAAACACCACAACGGGCTGTCACCAGCCCTGGCTCTGGCAGGAAACACCCCTCTTTTTCTAGCCCTTTGCCACGGCGGCACCTGCCCAGCAGCTCGTCTGCTGCTCTGTGGACCAGCTGATAGCAGCCAGACCCCTGTCCTTCAGGCACCAGTGCTGACCCAAAGAGGGGCACTCGGCCCAATGGATGGAGAAGAACCAACCTGAGCTCAGGCTCGGCCTTTGCCGAGGTTCTAACGTTTGGAAACTTGTTTCCTCCCATTTGTTTGTCATTTCGGTGGCTGCCTTTGCACTCGAGAGCGTCTGGGTCCGATCGGCTTCCGTCCCTGGCTGCTAACGGCCTGGTGGCAGAGGAGCTGGGGGTGGGCTGCATTCTGGGCACAGATACGCTGGGAGGCTCAGCTCTCTATCAGGGCACAGACATTCTCCATGGTTGTCTGCATGGCTGATGCTAGCCCATCGTCATATCTCATCCAGCCAGGACTTGGGGACCCCAGTCAGGACGTGTGCTGCACCCTAAGATGTTCCTGCTCACATGGATCCTAGGTTTGTGCTGTGCCACCCCGGCACAAGTGACCTGCTGCTGAGGGGCTTGGAAGAGAAAGCACTCGAAGAGCCTCGTGGGTCCCAGCGGCACACGCCAGCCACCAGCCCATTGGGATGTCGCCCGGGGCTGCTCCTGCACAGGCAGCTGGAGATGGCAGGTCCAGAGACCACAGGCTGCAGCAGCCCCCTCTGCAGTGACTCCAGGAGCCACCCCAGGTGGAGGTCGGGGCCTTGTTTGCTGACAGAGCCACTGGTAGCTTTGTACTGCACCTGGAAACACCTTGGGCATCAGTCATTTCGCTGCCCTCTGAGAGGCTCTGGGCAGCTGCCTGAGCATCAAGGGGGCACGAGGCAGGGAAATCCCGATGCTAGGAACTCGGCCATGGCAGCATCCCAATGTAATCTCTTGGCAAAAGGATGTTCTCCACCCTGCTCATCTCCTCCCAGCTCCTTCAGCCTGGGGCTGCTATTTTACCCCATCGCCTGCCTGCCGTCCTCCACCACGTACTTGTGGCTGGGCAGGATGAACCAACAGCACCACCTGAGGGGGTGGGATTGTTTGGGAAGAGCCCACACACTGACTCAGCCCTCTTCCCCCAAGCCCTGACCACGTCCGGCTGCCACTGGCAAATCTGCAAGGTCTCCCCAGAAAGCTCCTCTCCTGCTGCAGAACAGCTTCGATTCTGGCCCCTGGCGCACCAGGCTAGTGCCAAGAGGCTCTCAGGGTTCAGACCCAGGGCAGGGGGCTGATTCCACCTGATAACCCTTCTGTGGGATCCTCTTTGGAGGCCCTGGCTGACGCTCATGTAACGCCGACAGACCCCGGTCACCGGCAGACGGACTCGAACCTGCGGCCTCTGGAGCTTAGTGCAGGAGCTGCTACTGCATGAGCTAAAAGCCACCGGGCTGGGAGCTAAGGCTGCAGCAGACTCATCATCTCTCTAAGTGGCCTTGGTGCCACTCACTGGGCCAGAGCGCCACACGCAGGAGGTGTGGGGGTTACACTCACTTGGCCTGTGACCGTTCCGGCAGCACAGGGACCCTCAGGCGACAGTAACGTCCTGGTGTGATTGGCTAGTGCCTGGTCCCGAGGGACTTTAACAAGCTCTGTGCAGGGATTTCATCACTCGCCAAGGGCAGGAGACGACAAGGTCTGCCTCGCCGCACTCCCTCAGACCTCGCTGGGAATCACCCGTGCGAATTCTGACAGCACACGTGCCCACTCCGGCCCAAGCCCTTAGCAGGTGTGAAAAAGACACTGGCACGTGGTGGGTTGTGTGCAGACCCAAACACTCCCTACTGGGACTTCGATGCCACAAACCAATCCCCGTTCTTAGAGCAGAGAACCAGCGCCACAGACTAGCTACCGGGAAGATGATCAGTAAATGCCAGGGAGAAGGGGAATCACCTTTGCTGTTATTTACATTACAGTAACAGCTGCAGAGACAACTGAGATCGGGTCCTGTTATGCCGGGCGCTGCACAGACACAGCGAGAGCCAGTCCCTGCCCCCTAAGAACTTGCAGTCCAAAGGGAGGGAGGGCAGGTGATTTGACAAGGAATAGGCGTGGGTATCCCCACTAGACCAGGCTGCCTTCCTAACCTCAGCAATGCCCAGAGCTCCGGACATTCCCAGCCGTGCTCCACTCAGCTGCTTTGGAGAGGCGCTACCTGCCTGTTTCACAGGGATGGAGATGGTGGGGTTGGCGAACCTGAATCCAGCTTGATTAGAACACTTATGCTGCCATCCTGTGGACAAAAGAGGTTTGCACACTCCAGAGCACGGAGAAAGTGGGGGCTTTGGCAAACCCGTATACGGCTGGGCCCCGCTAATGGAAAGGCAAGGAAAGGGCTGAATGCTTTGGATGTTCACTGCTTTGCTGTCCAGACTCCATGGGGCCATTCCTAGGCAGCCTGTCTCAGAGACACACGTCAGGGGAATCCCAGTGATGCTGGTTCAGCCAATGCCCCGTTCGGATCGTCCAGCTAGAGATATCGTCCTTCGAATTGACATTCTTCTTTCTGCCCATTCCAGCTGCAGTGCTTAGGGCCCTAACTCCAGTGTTAGTAACATCCCTGGGTAACCCTGTCGCTCTGCAGCCCCACGCGAGACATTTCACGGGTACTGAGACCCTTTCCTCCCGCAGGGCCCCAGGGTGCTTCCCAGACCCTGGGGCCTGACTCCCAGCCTCAGAAAGGCCTGTACAGCCTGAGGGTGTTGCCTGGCAGCTCTGCTCCCTCACAGGCAGCGGGGTGGGGGGACAGCAGCCACCAGGGAGCGATAGCCAAACCAGGGGGTTCTGTCGCTGAATGTGCAGCTGACGTGACTCTGACCCAAAGCGCCCGTGTGCTCCCTGCATTCGCTGTCGCTGCCCTAGCAACAACCAGAGGGGAATGAGTCCGGCTGGGCCTTCTGCTCCGGCCGGGTGACTCTCGGATGGTCTCCTCCCAGGATGTACAGGGCTTGGAGCTGGGACTCTTCCATGTAGCACACTAGAGTCGCTGCGCCCAAGGGCTGGTCTGTGCTGACACCCAGTGGCCGTGCCTGGGACACAAAGCCAATGTCGTTGGTGTAGCGGCTTTTAGCCTGAGCAAAAACGTGTGCCAGGGGAATGTGAATCAACCCCCCCGGGCAGGATTTGGGGTGTATCTGCCGGGCCAAAGGCATCGGTGTCTCCCATCACCACCCCCACAAACTGCTCAGGCACCAAGGGGGCCCTGGGGGCGGGGGGAATGAGCATCAGAGCCATGGCATAGAGGGATGGAAAAGCTCCGTTTGGCCTCTGCCAAGGCAGGGTTGTTCCCTACGGTCTAGCTCCCAGGCCTGGCCGCCCTGGCCAGGACAGCACGGTCGGATCTGTGCTCCCTTGTTATTGTTTGCAGAACAGGAGCAGGTCCTTCTACTCTGAAACGCCCCCCCCCCCTTGCAGACAGGAAGGAAAGTGTGTGTGTGGGGCTAAATCTGACCCATCCTTCAGTGACTGGGGCTTGTTCACCGGGAGCTCCCCATGGCCACGCTGTGACATCACGCCTGAGGTTCAATGCTCCCTCTCCCAGCCTGCTCTGACTGGATCTCAGAAATGTGGGGGACCCAGGGCCCATGGGCCTCTGAAAACTGTTTGCAGCAGCGAACTGTCCAGCTCCACCTTCCCACAGAGCCCAGGGACCCAGCTCCTGTCCCTGGGGCTGAGCTCAGAGCTCATGGTCCAGGGAGTGATGGATGGACTAGTTGCTGCTGCCCCCTAGTGCCTGCAGGCAGGACTGCGGGTCTTTCTCCTGGAGTTCTGGGGCCCTGGGACCCAGAGGGAAGGGATCTCTCCTCGGGGGCGGTTGTACCAGGAGGCTAATCACAGCTGCCATCTGACTGCAGCTCCAGAGGGGAGCCCAGTGCCTCCGAAAGGCACCAGCAGCTCAAGGGGGCCTGTCCCCTGCATTAACTCGCTCCAGCCTCCGGGGCTGGGACCTACCGTTCAGTGCTGCAAAGCACCAGTCCGTGTTTATGGTCCGCTATGGATCTGAGTCCACGGGGTGGAGGGGCTGGTGGGGCAGGGGAGGGGGCTGGTGATGCTGTGCGGGGGGGGGGCGGTGCACTCACCCTGGGCTGGAATCCTGGCTTCGCTCACACATGCCATGAGTTTGCTGGGTCTCCCTCGGGCCCCACCCCAGAAAGCCCCACACAACAGCTCCGTCCTGAGCCCACGCTGCGCCACTTCCTTTATTGGAACCCAAAGCCACAGAAAACCAAGCGGGAAATCAGTGGGGCAGGGGCCCGATTGGTGGGGAGGGATCCCCCTTTCTTCCCCAATCCCAGCATGCCTCAGAGGGGATGCTCCACCTCCTCCGTGTGGGAAGACACCACCCTGCCGTCCAGCAGCTTCTCGATCACAGTCTTCACCCTCCTGGAGGTGGGGGAGCTGTTAACAGCCTCTGGGAGAAGGAAAACAGGAGAGTGGCGCTGGGGAATTAACTGTGTGGTGGGGGTGGGCGGCGAATCAGAGCATCCACCCGCACAGACGGTGCCAGGCACCCCGTGAATGCCCAGCAGCGGTGGGGAGAAGCCCAGCCCCACTGCAGGGGGCACAGGGACGTGCCATGCTGGGACCCCTGCCCGCCTTGGTGTAGTCAGCCTCCGAATCTGTCGCTGGTTCCTGTCTGGCCCAGGTCAGCAGGGACTGAACAGTGTCACCCCCCTTCCCCCCAGGGTGTTCGGGCCACGGCTCGATCCTGCCCTCAGTGGGCAGCTCTCCCCAGTGGCAGCACCACCACTGGTCTCTGACTGCAGCCCCAGCAGAGAGGCTGAGACCGACTGGGCCGCAGAGTCCGGGTGCCCCACTGCCCTGAGGCACGTCCCCAGAGGCAAAGGAGAGGCCGTGGCTGGGCTGCACCTGCTCTGTGAGACCCAGGGGGCTCCGTCCCCAAGAGCCAGCCTCCCTCGCCCTCCCGCCAGCACCAAACTCGGTATTTAACAGGCAGAATAAAGCGAGGGGAGGGGCAGGGTGATCCCCAGGAGGGCACAGCCCCTCGGACGCTGCCCGGGAGTGAGGCCGGCGCCGTTCTCCCTCCTCCGCTCACCTGGGGGTGTCTGTCTCACAGGTGACTTGGCGTCAGATCTGCAGAGAGAAAGGACAGGACCCAGCTGAGCCAGGGAGCAGCAACCCGAAGCCACCAAAGGCCCCTCCTGGGCTCAGCCTCTCTCTCCTTGGGACCCCGGCCAGGAGTCAGATCAGGTGCAGCCCCTGCCCCTCCAGCCCCCAAATCCCTTGTGATTCTCCCAAAATGCTGCAGCGTCCCCTTTTCTGCAGCAAAGGGAAGGTCCAGGCACCTGCCGGCATTGAGCCAGACATCAGTGATCCCATTTCATGGCTGCTGGTGATACAGGGAATGGGGCCAATACCCAGGACAGAAGGGAGGGGGAGACCTTTGCACAGGGCTGTCCTCAGCACTGAGGTAGCATGGCCTAGTGGTCTGGGCCTGGCCCTTCTCTAGGGCTCCCCTGCCCAATCCCCGCCCTTCATGGGTTCTTCACTTTCCTCCTCAAGTTCCAGGCTGCCATTGTGCTCATCGGTGGCCACTAGGGGGTGCTCTAAGAGAGGCATTTTGCCAAGCTCACCCTCGTTAATAACGTGACACGGGGGAGGTGGGGGGGTCAGTATCATTAGCCCCATTTTAAAGCTGGGGAGACTGAGGCACAGAGAGGGGGAGGGGTTTGCCCAGAGTCACAGTGCGTCACTGCTGGGAATAGAACCCAGGAGTCCTGACTCCCATCCCCCTGGCTCCTGCCCCAGACCACACTACCTGCACAGCGAGTACTGCCTGTCTGAGGGTCTCCGCCCGCCCAAGCCTGAGGCCCCTGGAGCTCAGAGCTGCGTATCCCCCACCTGACATCGTCACCCTCCAGGAGGCGCCGGTAGGTGGCAATTTCCATCTCCAGCCTGGTCTTCAGATCCAGCAGATGCTGGTGCTCCTCAGCCTGGCGCTGGGTGTCAGTTCTCAGCTGCGCCAGCTCGGCCTCCTTCCTAGCACTGCGCCCCCGCAGCTGCGCCAGCTCGCCCCCGTAGCCAGCCTGGGTCTCAGCCAGCGTGCCCTCGAGAGCCTCTTTCTGAAAGCAGAGGTGGGATGAACCCAGCTGCAGACGCCATCCCAGGTGCATGTGGGGGAGCGACACCCTGGCTGGTTCATTAACGCAAGGCCAATAACCGATTTTTCGGTTCGGCCAAACAATTGGGGGCGGGAGGGGGAGCGTCTCAGGCCGACCCAAAAGGAACATTTTGGGGGGCACCGTTCTCGCTCTGCAAGAGGCCTGTGTACCCACCATGCTGTAGAGTGACTGCAGCTCAATCTCCAGGCCCTGGACTACGCGCCTGAGCTCCGTGATCTTCGTCCTGGCACCCTGGACGGCTTCTGCGCTGGTGGCCACCTCCTGAGCGACCGTCTCACACTGCACAGAAGAGAAGAGCCTCAGGGGCCTGGGGCACTAGCAATGCCTTGGCAGGTGCCATCTCGTGGCTCAGGGGACATTTTGCATCCTCTCTGGTATGGGATGGAGAGAGACACCTGGACCATGGGGATGTGTGACCCTGGGGGTCGTTGCAGCCACCCACCACCAAAGCACGTGCCAGAGATGAGCAGTAGCAGAGCAAACCATCCGCCACAGGGCAGGCACAGACCATCTTGTGGCTTGTTGCTGAGAGGGCCCTACCTGCTCCTTGTGCCAGGCCGCAGCCTCTCGGTGGTTCCTCCCAATGACGTCCTCGTACTGGTCCCGGATCTCTGCCAGGGTTTTCACCAGGTCGACACCGGGAGCAGAATCCACCTCCACACTGACTGAGCCTCCCAGGCGACCTTGGAGAGCAGCCGCTTCCTGCAGGATGTAACGGGAACCAGTCCCTGTGAGAAGGAGCAGGAGTGGGCAGTGGGCCTGGGGGCAGCCAGACAGCACAGTGGATCCTATCTTAGGTGTGGTGATTTAGCCGAGGGAAGGGAAAGGAAGGAGTTTAGTTAATCCCCAGAGAATGTTTGTCCAGGTCATGGACGCAACATCCCATGTGGCAGGATTGGCAGACCAAGCTGGGTACAGGAGAAGGGGCTGCGGGTCGGGATTGAGGTGCGTTTGCGGAGCTGGGTGTTGGAGGAGGCCAGGACTGGGCTAACAGAGGGGCTGCGGGTCGGGATTGAGGTGCGTTTGTGGAGCTGGGTGTGGGGAGTGAGANAGGACTGGGCTAACAGAGGGGCTGCGGGTCGGGATTGAGGTGCGTTTGCGGAGCTGGGTGTGGGGAGTGAGGGGAATTGTTACTGAATCACACACCGCTTGTCAGTCTCCCTTTTGTGGGATTTAAAGCCCCCAAATAACTAGGCCCCCGAGTGACCCCGTCTGGCCCTTGCAGACCCCATCGGGGCTTTGCAGTGACCGCACCTCGCCGTGGTTCTTCTGGAGTTGAGCCAGCTCCTCCTGCAGGCTTCCCAGCTCCTCCTGCAGACTGGCTCTGCCCAGGGTCAGCTCGTCCAGGACCTTGCGCAAGCCGGCGACGTCGCTCTCCCCGCCCTGCCGGATGGCCAGCTCCGACTCAAACCTTTATGGAGAGGCTGCGTCTCAGTGACCCTGGACACCCGCTGGGACCCTGCTGGCTGAGCATGGAAACCCGGCCAGGTTTGTCCTAGGAGTGCTAACGACCCGATGGCCCCCGCTCTGGGACCCTCACGCAGACGCCATCAGCCAGCCCCTGTGCCTGGGGCTGAGCGGAGTGCATGGGCGTCTGCAGCCAGGAAGACATTCACCTCAGCTGGGTTTTCAAAGCAGCTGTCATGATCGTGAGCCCTTTGGGGCAGGGAGCACGTGTGTACAGCTCCCAGCACCATGCGGCCTCCGCCCACACTCAGGCCTCTAGACACTAGCACAAAACAAATCATAATAAATAGAGGGTTGCCACCTTTCTAATTGCGGGTAACCAGACCCCTAAGGCCCCACCCCCCTACCCCGGCTCTTCCCTCATGGCCCCACCCCCACTCCACCTCTTCCCTGGAGGCTCCACCCCTTTTCCACCTTTTCCCCCAAGCCCCCCCACCCATCGCTTGCTCCTCTCCCTCGCTCACCCCGTCACTTACTGGATCATCTCAAGGGGCTGCCTGCAGGTAGGAGGCGGCCCCGGCAGAGCAGGGGCTGGTGTGGGTTAATAATCTGGCTCCTCTCCCTGCCCCAGGTAACCGGGCTTTTGGTTCAGGTGCCATTTAGGGTTGCCAAGGTCCCCTTTTCGACCAGACTTTCCAGTCGAAAACCGAGAACCTGGCAACCCTAAATGGTACCTGGACACAGAAGCCAAAACCCAGACGGGCGGGGTAGCAACCCTAAATAAGTAACATCCGCAGGTGCACCGACCTCTTTTGCATGCGCAAATGCCTGTCTCACGCCTGCGGAGGACGTGCTTGCACATTTCACTGGGGCCATTTCAGAGGCTGCTTTGAAAATTTTGTCCTTAAAGAAAAAGGCCAAGGAGGAGGAGGAGGAGGAGGAGGAGGAAGGGTGTCCAATGAAGATCCCTTACTTCACTCTGAAGTCGTCAGCAGCTAGTGTGGCATTATCAATCTGCAGGATCAGCTGGGCATTGCTCGTTGACGCTGCCTGGATCTGCAGAAGGAGAAAACGGGTGCTGCTATTGCTTTCTTGGATGACAGCCGGGTAGCTCAGCTACAGGTCAGTGGGCTGTTGGCTACCCCCTGCTGTTACGTGCACCATACTCCAGCTCTCAGGTGTAGAACTTTACAGGTCGGGTTGTCAGCCCCGGCAGATCTCAGAATAGTGGCTCTTCAAATCCCGTTGCAGTTGAAGTGGAAATATGAGCATGATGGGAATCAGAATGAGGAGAAATTACCATCTGCCATCACACACACACACACACCTGTCAGGGACGGATTCAGACAGTCTGAACGCTGCTGCTTTCCGGTGCTGAGCTGCATTAATTTTTCACACTGGTACAAGATGGTGGTCCCTATTTCAGCAGAGAAATAGTGAATGCTGCTGACCATTGAATTACCATTGTTAGGGTTCAGAGTCAACACCCCCCTGAGATGAACAGGAACAGTTCACACCACTCAGAGCTATTGGCTGAGGCCAAACACGGCTCAGGCTGGTGTCTCTGCACCAGCCACACCAGAGTCACAATGGGAAGATTAACTTCCTAATTACAAGGACTTGTGTGCTTTAAAGGAAGGGTCACCAAGCCCCCACAGGGCAGCCCCTGAAATCCAGTCCCTGTAACAACACGGGGCAGTTCCTGGAGGCAAGGCGGGGAATGGAGCCATGAGTCAATGCCAGGTCTCCCCCCTTAGGGGAAGGACTCGGAGTCCCCGTACCTGTGATCTGAGCTCCGCAATGGTGCTGAAGTAGCCACTCAGGTCCTGGCATCCAGCCAGCGCTCTCTTTGCATGGACTTCCCGGATCTGCCGCTCCAGCTGCCCATTGGCTTCCTCAAGAGACCGCACCTGGCAGGGGATTGAGGGCAGGTGAAGACCCAAGGGGATGGTGACGGAAAAGGCTCCTCACCTGGCAGGGCCTGGGGTTCTGGGCTCGCCCTGCGACGGCCGAACCCGCATCACTGCCTCAAGGGGAGCAGCCAGGGGGGCACGGCCCTGGGGGAAATGCTTTGCTTACAGCAGATTTATTTGTACATTTGGGGGCTGGGTTTCAAAGTGGCCTCAGGCCAGACTAGGAGCCTAGAGACTATGGTGATGGGCAGCCTCGGGAGAGAGATTTCTGCACCCACGTGGCTTGTGCACTCTCCAGCACTCAGCTCTGCACTTGCGCTGGTATTTGTATAACCCACTGGTCCGTGTGTCGGCTGCCCTGTGGTTGTACAGCCCCCAGCACCACGGGCCCCGTTCTCAGCCGCCCCTAGTGACCACCATACCAAACGGGGTTAGCAGGAAGAATTCACGAGCACTACGGATGTTCCCTCATCTAGAGCTTTGCTGCCCGCTGGGTTTCACTCGCTCTCCTGCTGCCTTCCCGCCCATCCGAGCGGCACACACTCACCGTCTCCAGGTAGGCAGCCAGGCGGGCGTTCAGGTTCTGCATGGCGTCCTTCTCATTCATGCTGAGGAGGCCTGGTTCCCTGGCACCTCCTCCCAGCCCAGGCCCGACTATACTGGCATTGCCAGAAAACAGGCGGCTGCTGGTGCTCCCAGCCCCTCCGCAGACACCGAGCCCTCCCAGAACGCCCCCCTGCAGCCCCACCACGCGGACCCAGCTCAGCCTGGGCCCCACAGTAACCCCAGAGCGGGAGAAACTGGCCATGGTCTGGCTGAAGGCACCTTGCAGCCCAAATCCCTCCCTCTGCAGAGTGACAAGGAGTCAGGCTGCACCGAATCCCCAGGGAGTTCCCTTATATAGGGAGTGGAGGGGCTGAGGCAATGCACCTGACCTCTCCCCTATTGCGCTGGCACCAGGTGGAACACAGACAGCTGTTGACTTGTTTTCTTCTTTTTTCAGCCAAACTTGCTTTACAAGGAGAGGGAGGCCAGGGCCCGGACTCTGATCTGTCAGCCCCAGCTGTGCCGCTGGCTGACGGGGAACAGAATCTGGCCCAGTGTCTTTACAGAGCATGCTCCAGTCCCCGCAGCGTGCTAAGGAAAGGGGGCACAAAACGCCTGGCTGCATCCCCAAGGACACCCAGTGTTATGGGTGCCAGACACAGCATCCCTGAGACCCGCCGCCGGCTGCGTGACGTTTACAGTCATCTGCCCGGGACGCACAACCCCACCCCGGCCGCTGCTGAGCGCTCTCGGGAGGTGCCCCGGCCCCCCTGAGCAGCGGCCTCGTCTGCTGGAACGTCCCTCGGCAGCCAGGGCCTGGCCCCCTCTCTGGCAGGAACGCAGGCTGCAGAGCAGGATGGCTCACGTGGCACGGCCAGCTGCGATCCCGCCATTGCTAGTGCTGGGCGCTCAGAACGCCCCCGCGCTCCCGCCCCTGCGTGCAGTGGGACACGTGGCCAGCACATTGTGCAAGACCCGTTTGAAAAGGTTCCCTTGAATAAAGAGGAGACGCTATTGAGTGTCCGGCACGCTCCATCCTGGGAATAGCAAATCCAGACATCAGCCTGCGATTCCACCTCGACACAATGCTTCGGGTACGGCACAGCTCTGCTTCTACAGCTCTTGGGGTCCTTCCAGGAGCACAGCTGCTTTGCCAGGAATTCCCTGCCCCAGCTAACGCCTCCCAGCCCTCAGCACTTGTTTGTGAATCGCTACCTTGTGGGTACGGGAGAAGCACCTCGGGCATTCGGAATGGCTGCACCGCCCCCCCCGGCTAGTGGGGCCTGCCACCCGCTGTTCCAGCTAAAGCCCCAATAGCCTGAAGCGCAGCCTCTTAGAATTAGAGCCACGTGCTTGATTCAAACTCTAATGCTATTTCTGTTCTAGTCTGTGCAGACTCGTACACCGCACTCCTCACCAGAGCAGCTGCGCGCCTTCCGGAGTGCAGGACATGCGCCTCCCCCCTCTCAGATCCCCCCTTACTGGTTCGTTAGCATGATCAAATAAGTGGTGTGTGTGAAGAATCCAGCCAGTGCGGCCTCGAGGCCGGGAGTGCGGGAGAAAGGAGGTGACACAGAGAATGCTGGGGAAGAAAAGCTGGTTCGTGAGAAGGTTTGAGCCTGGAGGCCGTGTCTGAGCTGCGGAAGAGAAACAACAGGAAGCCAAAAGCTGGCTTAGGCACCTGAGCGCTGCTAATTATTCCAGGTTTACCCAGGTAATAATAACCCCTAGCTTGTCTCTAGCCCTTTTCATCAGTAGATCTCAAAGCACTTTACGGAGGCCAGTATCATTATTTTACAGATGGGGAAACTGAGGCACAGATAGGGGAAGTGACTTGCCCAAAGTCACCCAGCAGGCCAGAGGCAAAGAACCCAGGGCTCCTGAGTCCCTCTCCAGTGCTCTAACCACATGCTGTGCTGCTGAAGGTACCAGCTTTGTTTCTGTAGAACAGACCTGCAGCGCTGCCCTACCATTCCATACAGCGGCGTGGCGGAGAGCCGGCAGAGAAAGGGTTAATCTAGCCAGGGCCTGTCCTGCATTCCTGGGGCAGTAGATGTGGTTCTAACAAGGTGAACCAGTGGGGCTGGTGCCTGAGGAATTGTTTCTGTTCTCAGCTCCATGCAAAGCCTGCCGGTATTTTCTGGTTCTGGTTCCAGCTGGGTCGCACACGCTGCCTGCCCTCGGTACCTGCCTCCACCTGTCTGGTGTGTCCGGACGGCGAGTGGCCTGCAGTCACGTCCATCCAGTGACACGTACAGGCACCGGAACCAGCCCAGCCAGCTGGCCCAGCAGCAGCCTTGGCGACCCAGGTGGCTGGACGTTCGCAGAAGGGGAGGAGCTGAAAATATTTCTGCAGAAAAACGAGGTGGCCAGGGGAAATGTGAGGCTTAATAAATTCCTCGATTCTAAAGCCAGAAGGGACCCCTGTGACCTCCCGTGTAACACGGGCCCTGGGACTGCCCTGACTTCATTCCTGTTCCAACTAGAGCAGATCTGCAAGAAAAACAGCCAATCTGGATTTAAAAATGGCCAGTGAGGGAGAATCCCCCTGCCCCGCCCTTGGGATACTGTTCCTGGGGTTACTGACCCTCCCTGTTAAAAATCTCCACCTGGTTTCCTGACAAAATTTCTTTGACTTCAGCTCCCAGCCACTGGCTCAGGTTAGACCTTCGTCTGCTAGACTGAAGAGCCCATTGTCAAATATTTGTTCCCCATGCAGGTACCTATGGGCTGTGGTCAACTCACCCCTTAATCTGCTCTTTGTTAAACTACCCAGACTGAGCTCCTGGAGTCGCTACTAAGTACGTTTTTCAGCCCTTTGATTATTCTCATGGCTCGTCTCTGGCTTTGCCAGTTTGTCAACATCCTCCTTGAACTGGAGCAGAGCTCGACTTGCCCGAAAGACCAGCCCTCCCTGGGATTTATCAGCAATAATTCCCTGGGACTGCAAATGGCTTCAAACGCCATTGTGCTAGTTCAGCTAACGCTATATGTAACCCAGTCCCCCCGCCCCCTTCCTACAATACACGACGAGTTTCAAGGGGCTTGAAATGGGAGTGTTCCTTTGACTTCTTTTTCCTCCATTACGTGTTTGCAGAGTACTGGGCTGGGCGTGTGTACTGCAGTAACACCTACACGCCTCACCAGGGGATCAGGCCCCCCGCGCTAGGTGCTGTACGCATACAGAACAAAAATACCGCTCCTGCCTCTGAAGAGCCTGCAATCTAAGGGCTCGTCTACATTCAAAATGCTGCAGCAGCGCAGCTGCACCAGTGTCAGTGTATCTGTAGATCTCGGGTCGGCGTAGGTAATCCACCTCCCGAGACAGAAACATTCTTCTGTTATCCTAGCACGGTCTCCACAGGGATTAGGCTGGCTTAAGTGCACCGTTCAGGGGGGTGGATTTTTCACAGCTCTGAGCGACATAGTTATGCCGACCTAATTTTCTAGTGTGTGATGAGGGTTCACAGGGAGATACAACAGCAGGTGGTGGAGCAAAGGGAAGAGTATGGTGTCCCTAGCCTCTGTTTGCCAGAAGCTGGGAATGGGCGACAGGGGATGGATCACTTGATGATTCCCTGTTCTGTTCATTCCCTCTGGAGCACCTGGCATTGGCCGCTGTCGGAAGACAGGATACTGGGCTGGATGGACCTTTGGTCTGACCCAGTCTGGCCGTTCCTATGCTCTAAGCGTGAGACTGTAATGAACAGCATGATACACAGCAGTCACAGCTCACCAGCTGTGTTGTGTGGGCATCTCAGCATCATGTTGCAGACGAGTGCTGCTGGACTGCGCATGCCAGTTTGTTATTGTAGGGTTGTTGTGGGATGCTGGGCTGTGAATGCGGGATTGTTTCCAATGCTTCTCGATAAGCAGATGGAAAGTTTCTCTTTGGAGATCTCTTGTGCACCCCACTCCTTAGAGAGCCGCGTCTCTGTTCTTTCTAACAGGAACTTTGCAGATAAAGTCAGTCTTCCTACCCTGTTGAGGAGTTTGTTTCCTTGCTAGTTGGTGCCCTGTAGCGTCCATTTGTATCATTCACAGCTCATAAATAACATGTCTGGCTATGGTGTCCCCAGTCCAATTCGCCACGTCCTTGATGTGTCTAAGCCAAAAGCAGGTGTTACTGGTTACACACTGCTGTGGGCCTGGGCTATGACGAATGGCGACCTTAAAACAAAGCTGTCAGGCTCCACATCGCCAAGTTCCCAAGCACAGAGCTTTTCAACCCCAGAGAACTACACTTAGGCCTGCATGCAGATAGAGGTGGTAATTTGCTAATGTGTAAATGGATCCTGCACCAATTTAATTCAGTTTTGAATCCACATGCATCTGATACAGAAGTTTGGATGGCAGAATTGATCTCGCAAGAGAGATCAACAGTGCCACCTTGTGGACACTCCAGGACAAATACTTCCCACCGAGGAATGTCTGTCACAACAGATTCCAGGTTAACTGGTTAAGGAACTCCTCGAGGTTACTAAGTTGCACAAAGCAAAGGGTCAAACAAGTGAGACGGAAACTTTCCCTGCAGGGTGCGTGGGGAGGGCATTTCCCATCTGGCTTGGCAGAAAATAAATACATTTCTAGCCTTTATGGTTGCAAAGTAACCTGTGCCCTGATGCCAGCAGTACTAGAGAGGCGGGCAGTGCCTGTGACCTAGGGCTGGCTGGAAAACTCAGGTTGAAAAAAGGGGGCAATATTTCAACTAAAATGTTCACGTTTCCGTTTTCCAGCCAGCTGTAGGGGTAGCTCTGAACTGCAACGCGCTCTCTGAGTCTTCCTCGCTCTTAGTTTTACTACTCAAAAGATCTTTATTGGAACAGCCGGGAGGGGTCAATTGGCTCCTTTTCGCCAAATCTCTATGAATACAGTCTAGTGACTTCTGGGATGGCTTGACAAAGGTTGGGACAAGGGATCAGTCCATGCGGTCAGCCAGTGGACTGAAGCTACAGGTGGTAGATTGCTCTGTTGAAGTTCTTGGTGTCTAGACCGCTCTGATGGGCGCCGTAGAGACAGGAACCAAGAAAATCCATTTGCTATAGGAAGTGATTGTGGTCGTTGTAGAGGTGGTGCTTTTCCATGGGAGACACTACGGCAGTGCTGCTGGAGGTAAGCTTAAGATGGGATGTAAAACTCAGGCCCTGATCAATTATGGTCATTAAAAGTTTTGATTCCATGGCACCTTTCACAAGAGCTGGAGTGTTGGACATTCCCCAACTTTGGTAATTACCAACCCTGCCAGCCTAAATTCCCCCTGTAGCTTCAGTGGTTCTTCCCTTTCCATCTTAAACACCATTGTACAGTTTTGCTGACACCGTGCAAGGGCCACCTCAGAAGTGGCTGCATTTCAATCAGAAGTGAATGATCCCACTGTTCCCACTATGTAAAGTGTTTTGGGTCCTGTCTAGCTGACAGACACTATATACAGTACATGTATAATTATGTCTTTATCATCTAGAGACTGCAGAAGGGATGCTGCCAGATATGATATCTGGAAAGGGAAAGTATGAACAGAAAAGCAGGCACATTATCCTAGACAAAAGAACCATCTGTTTATTCCGGATGCTGGTACAGCAAATTCACATTTCAGAAAAAAACAGAGCAGGATCTCCCATGAAGCCATCCCACAGAAACAAACCAAGGGGACAGATGCTTTAAAAATACCAGACACGGACAATGAAATGCACTGAGGTGTGCCCAGCTCTCCGTATGGTAAAACCAATAGTTAGCTTTTAATCCATTTAGCTGTGGAGCACATCTAGGCTGGACATGTGTTGATGCTAGTTGGAGAAGTGGGTCAGACTAGATGACCACAATGGTCTCTTTTGACCTTAAAATCTATGATTCTATGATTTATAAATGAATAGAACTACCAAGGATGATGCAATCCCTAAATAACGTCATTGCTCACAGGTGCCACAAGGTGGCAGCACAGCCACTGACTCCAGTAGCAAAATATTCTCTCAGTGAATTCCTCCCAGAGTAAAACAGCAGCATCAGGAAAGCTGAGGGCTGCAGAGAGGTGTGAGGGACTGATGAACTGTAGGGCCAACAAACCTCAGTGCAATAAATACAATGCAATAGCCCCCAGTGGCTCCAGGAGCGTTGGGCGGCGGGGGGGTCAGTCAGTTTCCTCCGCTGTAACTGCTCCCCAGAGGCGGGGGAATTAGTTCTGCGGGTCTGTGTGGTTTTTGTTTCTATTACTTGATTTGAATTGTTAGTGTGTTTTTAAAAAAATAAACCACCAGGAGCTGGATGTGAAGTTCAGTTGCAAAGAAGAATAACCCACAATTAAACTCCAATCCAGTTTTACTCCAAATGGTGGCTGCACTGTGGGGAGACACTTCCCAACCAGCCTGGGAATGGGGCTTTTGGCGACCACGGGAAAGCTATACACTGTCTTTTGATAACTGAAGCTAGTACAGACTGCTGAGATCCAGCCTCTTAGCCCCTGGACTAGAAGGACCTGGAAACAGGATTAGATGCTTCTCTTTTTGAATTGCGTTCAGCAACAACAGGCCCATCCACACAAGGTTTGGGGAAAGGATTTGATCTGAGACAACGAATTCCTGCTGACAAGTGATTGGGGCTTACCAGATTCTTATGAGCCCAAGGTGATAGATTCACCCCAACAGCCCTTCTGTCATTTCCAAGGGCCACAGACAGAGGGTGCTGGATGAATTGATGGAATGATCAACCCAGCATAACCCTCCGCTGGTCATAAGATCCCGCCCAATGAGTTGTTTTCAGCAATGCCAAGCTGCAGTTTGGAGGGCAGTAGAGTCTATTTACGCTGACTGTAATTACAGTTTATAAGGAGCTGCTTCTGGTGTCACAGCTTGAGCAGACTGGATGCTGGGTGAGATGTGTTGTCCAGGGTGTCATGAGTCACTGCAAGGTGCCCAGAAAGCTGCTGCTTTGTGATATTTCAACTGAGCATGTATGTAGCCATAATCCACCCACCACTCACACAGCTACCTCTGGAGTGGAATGTGCCAGCAATGCTACACAAGAGTTTAGGACAGGAAGTGGAGTGATTTACAGTAGAAACTCAAGTTACGAACGCCTCGGGAATGGAGGTTGTTTGTAACTCTGAAATATTCTTAACTGAACAAAACGTTATGGTTGTTCTTTCAAATGTTTACAGTTGAACATTGACTTAATTCAGCTTTGAAACTTTACAATGAAGAAGAAAAATGCTTATTTTGACCATCTTAATTTAAATGAAATAAGCACAGAAACAGTTTCCTCACCTTGTCAAATCTTCCTTTTTAAAACGTTCCCTTTATTTTTTAGTAATTTACATTTAACACAGTACTGTCCTGTATATATTTTTTTGTCTCTGCTGCTGCCTGAGTGTGTACTTCCAGCTCCAATTAAAGTGTGTGGGTGACCGGCCAGTTCATAACGCTGGTGTTTGTAACTCTGAGGTTCTACTGTAGGCAGTTGAAATGCCAGGGGGAATTTAAGTTGGTCAAAATACGATTGCCTGAAATGGAATTTAGTAAGAACAGGGCTAATGCTATATGTTTAATGAGCATTCCCCTTTTGGGGCCGGGTTAGCTGAAAGACAGCACCTCAGCAGCGAAGTGCCCCCAGCACCACCCTATGACACTGTGGTCAATCCTGGCTCAAAGGGAATCAGTGACACCTCAGCCTGGAGCAGCTTAGGGTACCCTGAAGATCTAACTAGAGACCCAGCAGTGTTTTACTTGCGATCTGACAAAATCACAGCTCGAGACGGTATTAATGACCAACACCAAGGCTGCTGGACCCCATAGGTGCTTTTAAGAGTGACAAGATTAACTGTTGTTACTGGTTTTGCTGTTTAATGGTAATCGATGTGATTTCTTTAATAACAGCTGTGGCAGTGTTGGAAAGTCAGCCTTGGAAGAGAGGACAAGGAATCAGTCTGCATCTCTGAATCACTATCTACCTGCTGGGTTTCACACTACACCTGTCACCATTGTGGGATCTGAGTAACAAAAGTAAACACTCAAATCCGCTGGGGATGGAGCTGTAAGCAGTGGAGGCTATGCTGCATCCTGCACGTCTTCTGTTCTGTTCCACAAGCCGTCTGCCTCTCCTGCTTTCGGCGTCTGTACGCTTCCCGACAGGGTCAGAAGAAAGGTTCCTGCGCTGCAGGAGGGGAGAACTAGAGCCTACGAGACACAGCTCAGGGGGTCTCCTTGTCAAAGCAGCATTTGGCCACTGCACATTTTTCGGAGAGTTTGAATTGGTTCTTGCATCCGAAGAAGTGGGGATTCACCCACGAAAGCTCATGCTGCAAAACGTCTGTTAGTCTATAAGGTGCCACAGGATTCTTTGCTGAATTGGTTGAGATTCTTGGCGCAGGATCATACCTTCCTCTGCATTTCCTGCAGTGTTGATGTAGCCGTGTAGGTCCCAGGATATTAGAGAAACAAGGTGGGTGAGGTAATATCGTTTATTGGACCAACGTCTGTTGATGAATGATACGTGCTTTTGAGCTTACAGAGCTCTTCCTCTTTCACCAACAGACGTTGGTCCAATAAACGATATTACCTCACCCACCTTGTCTCTCATCTGCTTTTGGGAGCCTCAAAATTATCAGTGATGATAACAATAAACAGCTCCCACGAAATCCTGGGTTTACCCACGACCTGCAGGCCCCTCCAAACCCTCTGCCGGGTGGGTCAGCACGTTTTGCTGGTGCTGCAGAGGACACATGGCGCAGCATGTCCCGGGCACACGGGGGGGGCACCACGTGCTTCCAGTGTGGGGCTGCAGTGTCCACACATGCCAAACCCACGAAAAAACCACAGAAATGGGGCTTGGTTTTGGCTTAATTAGCTTGTGAGTTGCTTGTTGGCTAGTTTTTGGCTTGTTGCGTCTTTTGTTTCCCCGGCTCCCAGCAAGCAGAGGCGGGCGGGGGGGAGTCAGGGGTGCACGGCGGGCCCAGGCTGCAGGCCGGGGGATCTAGGCACAGAGCGTTGGGGTTCGTAGGGCCTGGCTTGTTCCAGCTCCATTGCTGGCTGACGGTGCAAGTCGGGGGTTACGCGCAATGGGAGTGGAGCCGGGGGGCAGGGCCCGGCGCTGCGGGGCTGGGGGCACTGGGGGCTGCTGTAGCGCTGCCCATGGCGGTTGGCTTTAGTCCTGGAGATTTCACCACCCGACACAAGCTTCAATTCCTGGCGACCCCAGGGGGCGATGGCCGGGGGGCAGAGGGGGGAGGACGGAGGGGGAGGGGCAGTGGCGGGAGTGGGGGAGGGGCCGGGGGTCGGCGCTGGGCTCGGGAACGGGGACAAGGCCCCGGCCCAGCGCTTAGGAATTAGGCCCCGGCTCCCCTCCCCCACCCTGCGGCCCTGTCCCACTAAGGCCACTCCCGTCCCATTGCGCATGCTCCACACCACACTCCCGCTGTTCCCCCCCCCCATGCGCGTGCGCCAAGCCCCTTTCCGGGCCCCAGCGCGCACGCGCCCGGCCCCACCCCTGCCAATCACGCCGCGGCTCCCCCTCCGTGCGAGGTGACGTCTCCCGCCCCGAGCCAATCGCAGCCCTCGCTTCCCGTGCGCGCTGGCGTCACAAGGGGCGGCTATATAAGCAGGCGGCGCCAGTCCCGCCCCCTTGACACGGTCTCGAGCCGCCACAGCGAGAGCATCACCCTCCTGAGAGAGACCCGCTCGAGCCGCTGCCGCCCTCCCTGCCCGGCCTCCGCCGCCCGCCCGCTCCCGCCGCCGCCTCCACCGAGGGAAGGGAAGCGTATCGTATGTCCGCTATCCAGAACCTCCACTCCTTCGGTGAGCGCCCGGCCCGGGGGGGGGGCAGCGGGCGGGGGGGGGCAGCGAGGCCCGGGGGTGGGGGGGGCGCCCGGTCCCTGATGCTCGCGGCGGGGGGCGGGGCAGCGCCGCTCGCGGGCCCCTCCCCTCCTGCGGCGCCTCTCGGTGGCGCAGTTACAATTCCCCGGATCGCCGCGTCAGCGGGAGGGGCGGGCTCTGCCGAGACAGACGCGGCCGCCGCCCAATAGCGAGCGCTGTTCCGGTTGCGTCGGTGGGGCGGGGGCGGGGCAGCGGTGGCGCAATTCCAGGGGCAGGGAGGGAGGGGCCCGCGGGCTCCGCTGACGTCACCGCCCCGGACACTCACTGGCGCGCGCCCGCCCGCAGACCCCTTTGCTGATGCAAGTAAGGGTGATGACTTGCTCCCTGGCGGCACTGAGGACTACATCCATATAAGGATCCAGCAGCGCAACGGCCGCAAGACCCTCACCACGGTCCAGGGCATCGCGGATGATTACGATAAAAANTGTTTCCGTGTGGAAAGGTGACCTTGTGTGGGGTGTGCCTGCCTGACACCTGACTGCACTGCATTGTTGGCAACACGGGATTTTTTCTACTTGTAGAAATTTGCTTGCAATGGTACTGTGATCGAGCACCCGGAGTATGGAGAAGTGATTCAGCTGCAAGGTGACCAGCGCAAGAACATATGCCAGTTCCTCATCGAGGTATGACCGTCCCTTCTAGAACTGGTGCTCCAGAATGGAGCAGATGTTTACTATTTATCAACCTTAGTGTAACTTCTTTATAATGGAAGAGATGCCTCCATATGCTGTGGTTTAATGAGCTGTTAGTGTTGGATCTGTTACTTCCTCATACCGCAAGGTAGAATAAGAGTCAGAAGAGGGGGTGGAGACGTACTCGGTAAATAAATTGCCTGCATTTTTCTCAAACCGTGTATTGATTATAATGTTCTTGCTTTTCTGGGGACTCGGCCTAGTTCATGAAGTTGTAGCTTTGTGCTTCCTTGGTGACGGGAGCTTTGGAAATTTTACTGTCCTACTTAGGCAGTATCTGAATGTCAAGTCCACCAGATTAGTGTTCTGTAAGGCATGGTCATGTCTCTTTTTTTTGTTTTCTTCACAGATTGGTCTGGCTAAAGACGACCAGCTGAAGGTCCATGGGTTTTAAGTGCCTGTGGGTCTCTGACGCTTTAAGTGAGAGGACTGCCTTGCGATGAGTAAAATCCCATTCTGTCCCTTGTCATAAGTTTAAAGCCAGCTGGATTGTGTAATGTAACCATCTGAAGTCCGCTGTTTAGCCTGGACTAGTAGTGTAACTCAGCGATGTAATAAACTGGCAAGAGCCATGCTGTCTCGTCTTGCTGTCCCTCATTTAAACCGAGGTAAATCAGGCAGTGTCCAGCCTGAAGCTAAAAACAACCAGAAGTTTGTGTTAAGTCCAGGGACTCAACATGTCTGTCCAGAGACTCTCTGAATATCTCTTCAGTCCAGCTTCCTTTCCATTTAAATGGACTTTAATACTTGAGGTGCCTATTGTGGTCCTAAATGGCATGAGGCACCAAACATGAGCTGTGACACTGAATGGGGAAATAGCATCCTGTAGGCAGGGCTCGCTTCTGGAGGTGTCGAGGTCTGGGTGCAAACTGACCAAGAAGAGTAACTGAAGAAATCTGCCTTAGGAGATACCTGGAAGAAGGGCTTCTCCAAGGCTGAATGTCTCGACCTCAGGCCAAGTCAGCTGTTTATCATTAAACCCAAAGATACGGGAGTAGAGTGCTCAAAGGAAACATTACCTTGGGTTAAACTTTTGACAAGGGATCAATTTTGGATCATTGTAGATAGAGCTGCAGAGCTTACATGTTACTAGTAACTGCTGCCCAATGCCCTGTGAAGCAACAGATTCTTCGTTTCAGTTTTAATGTTGTATGTAATGTATTTAAACCCTTATTTAAATAAAAATGGTTTTCAAAAACATCTGTCTGGTGGATTCAATTTCCTGTTTGAGACAGAGGGTCTCTAGTTGCTGCTGTCTAAATTTGGGGCCATATGTACCGTATGCTAGTCAAGCTAATTGGCTTGCTCTACTGGGGGTGGGAAATGACCTTTGTGAGAGGTGACTTAGCAAAGTCCAGTCCTTTGTTGCATCCGCTCCCATAGCACTCCACAGCCATCAAACCTCCCATTGCTAGGACTGGCAGTAACAGACCTTGACACCGCACACAAGGTGGATCTTTAATTGGGCCAGCTTCTGTTCACCTTGTATTGGGGTGACACGGAGTACCGTTCCCAGACCTGAGAGAGGCTCTTCGTAAGTGCAAAACTTTTCACCCACAGAAGTTGATCCAATAAAGGATTCTCTCACCTGCCTTGTAGTCCTGAGACCAACAGTTAGGGTCAGTTTGCAGTGTTCTGAGTCAGGAGCCTTGACGCAGTTCCCATAGTGAGTAGGGAGGTGCAGGTGTAGTGTAGCGCAGGGTTTTGGATTAAACGAATGCATAGAACCAATGATCACCGCGAGCTGCAGTATGAGCATTGCCTTCCTGTTTCTATAGGCTGGTGTTCGTGCACCAACTTGGTGCTGCTTTTAGCACAAAGCAATTACTTCCTCTTTCCTAATCTGTCAGGCAAAGCAGTGAACAAAGTGAACAGTGACTCAGCCTGTTGTGTTGGCCTCACTTCCTTGTTAGAATAGCAAATCCCACCCACTGTTAAAGAATTGAGGCAGCAGCTTATTAGGAAGCTTCATTTAAAAGATGTTTACACCCACACGAGTACCATAAAGTGTCATCCTCTTGTACAGGCAGTGCATGGGGACTTCACACCATTCCTGCTTTAATGACAATCTGGTCCCTCCGCAGCCTGTTTCTTAGATAGCGGTCTAGTTACGTGGTTCTTCCTGGTGGTTAAATAGCATTACAAAATGATCTTCCTCCGCCTTTGCCCTGTGAGCAATTGATAGTCCCCAGCCACTGCTGTGCAAACATCTGGACAACCCTTCCCAGGGAGTTGCTCGGATGGGATTTCTGTGAAAAGTTAGTGAGCCCTGCTGGGGGTACTGCCTCAGCCCATACGGGATTGAGTGGGAATTTCCTCCTACCATCCCCACTGCGTTTCCTCACAATACTGTAGCTAAGTCAAAATGTGGCAGCCATGTTTGTAGTGTTGAAGTGTTAGTGGGGACAGAGGCCTGAGTTGTTAATAGGCTGACCATGTAGTGATATGCAGTGTAACTAGTCATGTTGGTCCCTTTCCCAGACCTGAAGAGGAGCTGTGTGGCTTGAAAGCTTCTCACCAACAGAAGTCAGTCCAATAAAAACTTGCCCACCTTTGTTGTAAGCAAAAATCTTGGAGCTGGTTAGTGGTGGCTTGTGGGTGTGTCTGATACAGACGTGCTCAGGAATGCAGCTTGGAGCTTAGCTGGAGCACACTGAGTTTTTATTTAGGGTGAGAGGCTCTCTTTGAGTGGGGGGAGAAGTGTTCCAGGGTTAGACATCTGCCAACAGAGTGCAAAAGCTACGGAGCATTTACCATAATGGATCAGAACACTGCCAGTCTCCTGGCGCCGCCTGAGGAGGGATGTAACCTGAAAGGGGAGAGAGAAAGATGGAGGTTGTGTTGGGGGGGTGGCACTGAATCAGCCCCACTTACGTGGAACAGGTACAATCTAAGGCAGAGCTGGGAGCTGTCTGCTTTTTGCCTGACTTTCTGGCTTGTTAAATTATAGCCATGTCTGACTGGCTTCCCTGTAACAGCCTTTGATGTCAGACCTGTTTTCCCAATGGAGCGCTCTGCCTGCTTTACAAACCTCCCCTGAGAGACTGGGCTAGTTCCACACAGCAGCAGGGAATCTCTTACCAAAGCAGTGAGTTAGAACAATGACTTTCTGTTCCTAGGGGAATGACTGTACATGGTGTGTGCTTGGGCCAGGATTGAAATAGGGGCAGGAGATGTTCATCAAAGGCTGGGACGGTCTTCACTCACTCAGCTGCACCCGTGAACAAAATCCGTGTGATGCAATAGCCACCTCGGCCCTGTGCTTTAATTGATGGAGCAGAAGGAAAATATTCTCCTGCTAAAGTGAAGAGGTTGGGAGTGTCTGAAGGGCCAGGACTAGCCTTCACACAGGGTAGCTACGATGCTAATGAGCTTTTTATGGAGTAAATTACTTGTGACTGCTCAATCCGTACCCTGCTCATGCCTGGCAGCTTTGTCACTTGTCCGTCCTCGTGAGCTCCCTGCAATGCAGAGCCTAGCAAGCACTGAGAGACTAAACGCCTCCTGGAGTCTGGGATCAGGACACTCAGCCAAGTTTAAGTAACTTTTATGTATTAAAATAGATCTAGGACCATCCCCAGCGTTAAGCTGCAGCTGGGAGTGTGGTGGAACGATGAACATACCCTGGTTCCCTTCCCTCTGCCACTTGGAGCTCAGTCAGGCAAATGTCGTCTGAAGAAAAGCTCGGTGTAAGCTCAATGGCTTGTCTCACCAATGGAAGTTGGTCCAAGGAAAGAGATGAGCTCCCTGGGACGCACGAGGCTACAACAGTGCGTCTCAACCTTCATCCCTCAGCGGCCCGGGCTGGGGGAGACCTGCCTGGGGGAGCTGTGAGGCTCTGTCTGCCAAGTACAAAGGGTGGGAGCTGTTTTCCTGGGGTTGGGAAATGGGATGTTCCACATGGTGGAAACTTGACTGCACAAGTGTGAAATCAGGTGTCCCAGAGACCCGACCCCAACCTCAAGCCGAGGTGAGAGTGATGTATAGCTGCCAGACACGAACATCAGGCAAATAGCTACCTGTTACTAATCATAGAATCATAGAACTTGAGATCAGAAGGGACCATTATGATCATCTAGTCTGACCTCCTGCATGATGCAGGCCACTAAAGTTGACCCACCCACCCCTGAAATAACTCTCACCCTTGACTCAGCTGTTGAAGGCCCCAAATCCTGATTTGGTGACTTCAAGCAGCAGATAATCCTCTAGCAAACAACCCCTGCCCTACTAATAACCTCTTCCAGGGAAACACCACTGGGCCAGGGCCCTTGTTAACACTGCGCTCTGATCTATAAAGAAAGCATAGAAGGTCTTTTTACCTTTAGAAATTCAGGTCTTTCATGAGGTGGAGAGGAGTGATTTTAACCTGGACGGCTTAAAGCTCTGGCTCAGATCCTGGCCTTATTTAAGTCAATGGAAGTTTTGCCATTGATCCCTCCTGGGACCAGGATTTCAATCTGTTTTAACCACTAATGAATTTCTGGCAAGGAAAAAAAGTCTTTGTCGGAGATTTGATGGCCTTCAGTTAATGAACATCCCTGTGCTTTCCGAGAGAGTCGCTAGCAAACGAGAGGAGGGCTGACTTGATATTAAGTTAAAGAACCAATCAAGAAGGAAATCTCTTTCCAGGCCTCCCACTAGTCATAAATATACCAGAACGTGCATCAGCCCAATTTTAATTATTTCCAAACAAGCCCCACAACCCCCCTTGGCAGGTTTTAAGAATTTGCTAGCCGTGCTGGCTGAAACGGACTCTACTCAGTGCTCATAAAAGCCTGTTCTCCTCCTGTGATACCCTAGCCGCGCTACCTTCTGCTAATGGTGGTGGAACCGGTTATATCTTCTGTGCCAGCCTGACACAAGGAGAGCCTGATTCTGCTGTCGGGCTTCCCTGCTGCAAAAATCAGATCCGTCAGGGCTTAGCTACATGGGAAAGTTATTCCAGTTATAGCAGTGTAATGAAACGGGTAGAGATACACTGGTCTGACTCCCATGTGGATGCTCTTATTCCTGTATAAGGGGCCTTTTTTTGGTTTAGTTTGAACCCCTTCCCAAGTGACATTGTTTCCCCTTTAGACAAGGCCTTAGTCATTGGCTGCAGTACTGATGTTCGAGCACAAGAGGGAGCCACTTGCACACCAAGGGTCTCTGGGAACTCACCAAACAGGGACAGTGCAGGTGGCCAGATATTGACTTACCTGCTGATGAACCAAGGGGGAAATAAGCAGCACACGCCCATGGGTCACTCCTCAGATGCATCCAGTCTCATGGGGACTTTCCAGTGAAAACTGACAGAGTGGGTGACAGCAGCACTTGACTCAGATCAGCGGAAAGGCTCATTTAGCCCAGATCGGCGGCATTAGGGGCCGATAATTGCAGAACAATTTGTTTGTGTTGCCTGTAGGAAGTGCTCCAGGGAGCAAGGCATCGATTGGGGCGAAGCATTAGCACTTGATACCTTCCCCGCCAGTCAGATCCGGTTTGTCCTGGGAGCCAAACGGGAAGGATTTTGTTTAAAGAATGTTTGTGCTGCTCGGAGCCTGTTTTGAATGTGGCCAACTCCAAATGAGTTAGGGGGCAAGCTGTGAACCTCCCAGAATGCACCTACGCCAATGGCAGTATCCTTGGCCACTGGCTACCCAGCGATACCTGAGTTAGCTTGGCACATCAGAGGACTTTCTTCTTGGCCTTAGCTATGGGTCAGCTCATGTCTTAATGCACAGGCAGAGCCAGAGGCTGGGAGCCCAGCTTCGGTTCCCAGGTCCTTGTCTCCCCCTGGAAAAGAGGCTTCATCTCCCTCTGCTCTTCTGTGAGGATAATGATACCGCCCCACCTCAGAGAGGCCGGGTGACCTCTCTCATCTTTCCCCTATATCTTAGCCCGATCCCTTTTCACAGCACCTGGCTCTGGCTGCACCCAGCTGTGTTTCTAGCACAGCAGCTGGATCGGTCTCCAGTCTTTAGTTTAAATGAGCTCCAAATCCAGCTGCTGCAGACACGCTCGTTAACACTCCAGGTTAATGTCATGCCTCGCAAACACCATGGAAATGGGGAAAGTGCTCTGAGAATTGGTAACATACCAGTCCTGGGAGCAGAGCAGAGACGTGCACCAAGACAAGTGCCCCATTCAGAGTATTGCCTCCCATATCCTGAGTCTGCCTGGAGCTG
Organism: Platysternon megacephalum; assembly: GCA_003942145.1. Classification (NCBI taxonomy): domain Eukaryota; kingdom Metazoa; phylum Chordata; order Testudines; family Platysternidae; genus Platysternon; species Platysternon megacephalum. The sequence goes on from QXTE01000039.1 coordinate 10,401,870, forward strand.
TTCTCCCTAACCCCCCCGATCCCAGGTGTCCCAGACAAGTTCTGTCAGCCTCATCCTGGCGTTTTCACTGCCACATGGGAATTGCCGTGGGCTGGGATGTGTGTGCCGGGGGCCAGCTAGTCTGGGATCCTGTCTCCAGAGAGGGCTGCTGCCAGAGGCTGGCTCGTCAGAGAGGGAAAGTCTCTGCACAGCATGAGACCTGCTGGCTGAAGTCCCGCTGATGGGATGTGACAGACCCTGGAGGGACGTGATACCGAGGTTGAGGGGCAAACAAGGAGTCAACCAGAGAATGTCAAGAAACAGAGGATCAAGGCCGCAACAGGGAAAAACTCCAGCCACCCAAAGGGTGCGCCAGCTCCTCCTCCGGCAGGAGAACGGCCTCGGGTCACACATGGTGGATGCGCTGCCATTGCAACCCGCAGGTGGGATTTGATAGCAGCTCTGCAGCGAGCTTCACAGCAATAATCCCTAGCTCAGCAGCCGAGCTCAGGGCACAGAGCAAAGGCGCCCACAGCGTAAGAACAGTCAGACTGATGGGCCACTTAGCCCAGTGTCCTGTCTTCTGACGTCAAGAATTATAACATTCAAAAGCCAGTTGGAGAACACTTCACTCTCCTGGCCACTCGATTACAGACCTCAAAGTCGCAATCTTACAACAACAAAACTTCAAAACCAGACTCCAACGAGAAACTGCTGAATTGGAATTAATTTGCAAATTGGACACCATTAAATTAGGTTTGAATAAAGACTGGGAGTAGATGGGCCATTACACAAAGTAAAACTATTTCCCCATGCTTATTCCCCCCTCCCAGTTCCTCATATCTCCTTGTTGATTGCTGGAAATGGGCCATTTTCATTACCACTACAAACAGTTCTTTTTCAATCCTGCTGATAAAAGCTCACCTTAACTGATCACTCTCCTTATAGTGTGTATGGTAACACCCATTGTTTCATGTTCTCTATGTATATATATATATATCTTCCTACTGTATTTTCCACTACATGCATCCGATGAAATAGGCTGTAGCCCACGGAAGCTTATGCCCAAATACATTTGTTAGTCTCTAAGGTGCCACAAGTACTCCTGTTCTTTTTGTCTTCTGCCAGTGGCCAATGCCAGGTGCCCCAGAGGGAATGAACGAGTGGCCCCACTTTCCTGGCAGCCTCAGCACAGCGGCCGAGACGTGACGGGGTCCCAGCGGCTGAGCCCCAGAACGGGCGGGCGGAAGGGAGCTGGGGAACGTGACACGCGGCCCGGGCAGTCACATGCCGGCGGAGCACACTGGGTCCCTCCCGCCCCCCCCGCTCCCTTGGTGATTAAGTGGCTGGGTGGCGGCTGCTGCACTGACCTGTGGGTGCTCTGCGGTTAGTGGGCTCCTGGGAACAGCTCCATGGGCTTCGCTCCGCGTCGATTCTCCAAACAGGCGCAGGGATGTGAGCGTGTGTCTCACCTCATTGATTGCCAGAGTCAACAGGCCCCCGGTGACAGCCCAGGGACAGGGCCGCCTTGAGTCCTTCAAAACTACCATTTGAAAAGGTCGCTGGGGAATTAAAAACCCATCTAGGGCTGCACCCCCCCCCCCCGCCCCCATCAGCTGCCCTGTGTGGTGCAGGGCCGACTGGGGGGGCGGGGTTTCACTCCCAGTGTGGACTGAAATCACCGGTGGGTTTGTCCCTATGGGCGAGGTCCTGCAGCTGGGACCCATCCCGCCCCCCCCCCCCGGCAGAGCATTCACGCCAGCAGGACCCATTGCTGGTGCCCCCGGACAACGCACCTGCGAGAGGGGCGGGGGAGGCTGCAGTAACGAACCCACTTTGTTGTTCACAGGCAGCAAAGCGGCCAGGGACGGGCGTGAGACTGCCGGGGGGGGGGGGGGGGGGGGCCCCCCCCACACCCCCCCACACCCCCCCCAGCCCGGGGGGCGGCGCCCGCTGCCCTTCCAGCCCTAATGGCGCTTGGCATGAAAACAAGGGGATCTGTGAGTGCCGCCCCCCCCCCCTCCCCCCCCATTGCATCACCCCCCCTGTGTGTGAGCCCAGGGCACTTACCGGATTGGAGGCAAAGGGCCCGGACCCCTCCGCTTGCCCTGCACACATCAGCAGCCTGCCACAGGGGCCCTCAGCCTCGTGTGCCCGGCGCCGCGCCGCCCTGGGCCCGAGCCAGGCTGATGCAACCTGCGGGGGGCACAAGGGTTCTGCTGCAATGCCTGGGCCCCTCCTGTGGCCCCTGACCCGCTGCTCCCTGCAGTGCCCGGTGGGTGGGGGCGTCGCCTCGTCCGCTCTGGAACGTGCCAGGCACGTGAGCCGCGGTGCCCTTTCACCGGGCGGGGGCTGGAGATCGGTGTCCGTGGACGCGCTGCCTGGCGCTAGTGGCGCTCTGGGGTTGGCCACGAGGCTGTGTGTGTGTGTGTGTGTGTGTGTGTGTGTGTGTGTGTGTGTGTGTGTGTGTGTGTGTGTGTGTGTGTGTGTGTGTG
>QXTE01000039.1:10405859-10509633 GCA_003942145.1 Platysternon megacephalum
CCCCCCAGCCACGTGCCCGTGTCTTGAAGCAACTGCTGAGCGTGCCCTCGGCTGGGCGACCCGCCCCTGGCTGGCGAGCACCAGACCCCCCCCCGCCCCTCCCCCAGAGCTCCCGGGGAGGCTGCTGCAGCAGGACCCTGTCCCAGCCCAGAGCAGGGCGCAGCACCAGCCCCCAGCAGCCCCGTCTCCTCCCGTGCAGCCATGAAGGGGGAGCTGTGCCTGTGCCTGCTGCTCGCCGTCCTTGCGACCCCCTGCCTCTCCCGGCCGGACACCCGCCAGATGGGCAGCGCGCCGGGCCCTGACGAGCGCAGGAGCAGCAGGACTGACCCTGGCCCTAGCCGGAGAGACTTGCTCGGGGCTCTGTCTCAGGACCAGAAGCTCCTCATGGCCAAATTCCTGCCCCACATCTACACAGGTAGGAGCTGCAACGGGGCCAGCACCAGGCACACGCCAATCCTGGCCCTTAAAGCCCTTTTGTAATTGCGTGCCTCCCCCCCCCCCCTTGTATCGCTCGCACCTTCCAGCCTCCACTGATGGGCAGCCACCTCTGGGGTGGGACACGGCTGCTGTTCACACGCCCCAGGATAGTTGCGGGGGGGTGGGGGATTCCACCCAACTGGATTAGTGCTGGCTGGGGCGGGGCGGGGGGGGGGGTTGGCTGCCCCACCCCGGGGCTGCCGACTGCCGTTCAGCTCAGAGACCGTTGCCCACTCTTGGCCAGGCCCTCACTGCTCTGGCTTCCGTTCACCGGGGGGGTGGGGGGGAACAGCTGACCGGGTTGCCCCTGAGGCCAGCCCCCTCCCCCCACAGCACTTTGGGGCAGCTCAGGGGGTGCCGCCAGCAGTCTCTGGGCAGGGGGTTTAATCGGTGTCTCTGCTCCTGCTCCCGGCAGAGCTGGCAAACCGGGAGGGCCACTGGCCCGAGGACGGTGCCCTGCACGACCACGATTATCCCGGCTGGATGGACTTCGGGCGCCGGAGCCTGCCCCATTCCGACGAGACGTCCTAGAGCAGCCGTGTCCCGCGTGGCTTGGCTCCGCCCTGCCCGAGGGGGCGGGGCAAGAGCTGCAGGCTCCACCCTCTGGTACATATTTTTAAGCATGTCACACGTGACCTTGTCTTCAAAGCCCTTTGCTGCTGCTCACCAATAAACTCTGCTCAGCAAACCCCTGTGGTGTCTGTTCTCGCTGCGCCATGAGCTAGGCCGGACGGGAGCCTGGACTTACGGTTCTGCCCCATGTCCCCTCCCAGGGCCTCCCCCAGGGATGGGGCTGGACGAGCGGCGTTAGGGGCTGAGGACAGGCAGCCAGGTGCTGCTCGTGCAGCTTCCCCTACACCCCAGGCAGCCCCCGGCGCCCCAGGGACACTGAGGTCAAGGCCGTCGGCCCCCCCTGGGTGCCCCAGGGATTTTGCTCTCCCATGGAGCCGGACGCAGCTCACTGTGGCCCTGGAACCGGCTTCCACCCAGACTCCCAGCCCCGGTTTGCTGCTGGGCGGGGACCGGGGGGCAGCTCGCCCCACAGGCTCAGGGGGCAGCGAGCAACAGCGGGTGTTTGCTGGGGCTCGGGTAGCCCTGGGCAGGCAGGTGCAGGGGCCCTGGGCCACCTCCCCTCCTAGCACCGTCCCGCTGCCCCCCCTGAGGCCAACGCACAGTAATTTATGTTAATTTATTCTGTTGAAGCCAGTGTTGTGGTGGGGGAGCTACAGCCAGAGAATCTCTCCCCCCCCCGCAATTAAAAAGCCAAGGCCCAGTCTGGGGCTCCAGTCCCGGGCTCCAGTCCCCTCTATGGCCACAGGGGGGCAGCCTGTAACAGGGTGAGCTGGTGCCCACGGGGACAGGTAATGCTGGGGGTGGGCGGCATGAAGATGGGGGTGGGCAAGTCGAGGGGACATGAGAGGTTCCAGCCCTCGGGTGGTGGGGGTGGAAGAGCAGCAGCAGGGGGAGGTCTGGTCATGCTGCAGTTCCCTGGCCAGCAAGGCCTGAAATGGAGGGGGAGGATTGCTCCCTCACCCCTGCCCCATTGCTTTCCATGCCCACTAGCCCTGAGGCAGGAGAAGGGCCTCCATGGAGCAGAGCGAGGGGTGAGAAAGCCCAGCAATCCCGTGACTCCAGGAGCTGGGGCTGAAGGAAAACAACTGCAAGACTTGTAATAAAATTGCCAGCGCTGGCCCCGCTTCTCCCTGCCCCTGTCCCCAGCCGTGTAGATGATGCCAGAGCTCAGCGGCCAGGCCAGGCCTGTCAGGCTAACGGCGTCCGCTCCGAACAGCTTTGCGCTCAGGCCCAAGCAGCTGCAGAGCAGGGTGGGGTGTGGGTGTCTCTTGCAGGGGTGTTTCAATCAGTCCCTCCAAGCAGCCACCCTCACTGCAGGACGGGTCAGCAGCGGGAGCTGCTTTAGTCCGGGCCCCTGTGGGCGACACGAGCACCATCCCGCCCCCCACCCGCAGGTCCCTGCAGCATTCACCCGGGGCAGTGCCCACACGCCCGGCTCCTGCCCCACGAGCACAGGGCGAGAGTGAAACGAGGGGCTGGCCTTTGAAAGGCTGCAGCCAAGCAGGTGACCCCTGCCGACCCCCCCAGCCTCACCCCTGCTTTGCTGAGCCCATGGGGGCAGCTCCAGCGACCGCCCCACTGCTGGGGTGGTGTCATGGCCAGGCCCATCAGCCTCAGCACACCCAGCGCTTGAGGTGTCAGGCCCCACAAGCCCCCGCCCTGCTCAGATGGCACCGCAAACAGCAGGCTGGAGCCGGTTCTGATNCGGGCCAGAATTGCTTGGGCAGGGCGGGGCAGTTCTGCTATTGTCCAATATTAACAGTAGAGCAGGGCCCACAGGACAGCCCAGAACATCCTGCATTTACCCCCCCTCCTCCCCGGCTGGAACAACACTGCCTGTTCCTCATCTCGGTCCTAAGCCCCCCACTCCCCTTGACAGCCACAGGACCCGGCCTTCCCCACCCCTGCGTTCGGCTAAGAGCGAGCGTGGGGAGGGGGCTCAGGCAGTGACGGGAGCCACGGGCACCACCTCACGTAAACCAGACCTGAGCCGGTTCCCTGCTTGTGGTTCCAAGGGCAGCCCCCCCCCCCCAAATCTGTGCCACCAGCTTCGGCTGAAGGCAAGTTCAGGGCTCGGGGAGGTGGCTAGAGCCCCTAGGAGCAGGGGCTGCGCCAACTTCCCTCCCCAGAGCTGCTGCCCCTCGGCCCCAGAGCTTCCAGATCTAGTTTTGTGATCCTGACACCCCCCGCCCCCCCCCAGCCCCGCAGGAGCAGCGGAGGCCGAGATGCTGCAGAGGGAGCAGGGGGAACGACAGGTCAGTGGATCACTGAGACGGGACAGGCAGCACTAGCTGCACCGAGGCCCCCCCAGGAGCCCCCCAGCCCCAGCGTGCACTCAGTGCTCCCCCAGCAGGCAGGGCTGCCCTGCTAGTGCTGCTCCAAGCCCCTGCTCGGAAGAGACCAGAGCCGACCGTACAGCCCAAGGCTGAGTCCCAGCTCAGAGTGTCCCCAGCCTCACCCCCATCCGGGGGGGGGGGGGGTTGCCATGGGGCAGCCTGAGCCCCCCAGGGGACACCTCCCCTACTCCCAGCTCAGTGGCAGAGATCCCAGGTGCCTATTAAACTGCAGCAGCTGATGCACCCGTTGTCACGGCCACTCAGAAAACGGTCACCCCACCCCATCACCTGTGGCCTCCCCTTGCCCTCACGCTGGGGACCCACTAACCGTGGCTGGAAATAAATTAAGACGACAGCGCAGACCCCGCCGCTGAGACCAGCTCCCGCCAGCAGCCAGGACCCGGCCGGCTCATCGCTCACACCCCCCTCGCCAGCTCCTGGCTGGCTGGCAAGGGCTCTGGGGAGGGGGTGATGGGGAGTCCAGGAGGGAGCCGCGTTGCTCTGCAGGGGGTCATGTCCCAGCCAGGAGGCTCACGGCTGCGTGGTGGGGGCTGGCGTCCCGGTGGGCTGTCGGCCCTCCCCTGCGCCCCGGAAGGAGGCCTCTCCTCTGGCCACCACTTTGTCCAGCCGGAGTCTCTTCAGCTTCTCCACCAGGTTCCAGCTGAAGATGTTGCTCTTGCTCTGGGCTCCGCTGCCGTCATCCAGCCCGGGGGCCCTCGGGAAGGGCCGAGCCGAGCCTGAGCCGCCCAGAGACCGTCCCCCCAGGCTGTCCCACTGCTCCCTCGAGGGGGAGAGCCAGGAGGGGGGCTCCGGCGCCCGCACCGAGGCAGAGATGCCATGTTCCAGCAGCAGCGTGACGAGTCCGAGAGGCGCAGCCCGTGCCCTGGGGCCAGGCTCCAGCGCCCGGGGCACGGGGCCGGTGACACTCAGCCTCTCAAAGGGCCCACAAGAGGGCACGACCGTATTATAAAGACTGGGGGAGGAGAGAGAGGGGAGAGAGCTGGTCAGTACAAGGAGGCGGCAGCCCCACAGGCGGAGCCTGGCCTAGGAAAAAGGAGCTCTGACTCTGGGGTGAGCTCTCCACAGTGCCCTGACCTCTGGCGCTCCCCATGCCCCATTCTCCCCCGTCCCCAGCTCTGGGCCAAGCGCTGGACTCCTGGGTTCTACTCTTGGCTCTGTCCCTGACTCGCTCTGGGACCGTGGGTCATCTTGAGCCCCCAGGGGCCCTGACTGGCCAGGTGCCACAGGCTCCCTGCCCGGTGCAGTGTGAAGCCCTTGCAAACGCCCATTGCCAGCACTGAAGTGATCTGCCCCGGTGCAGCCCTGGGTGAGAACTGGTCTGTTCGGAGAGTCCCTCACCGGCAGCTAGCGCTGCCCTGGGCAAGGAGCTCCTCTTTCCAGGCACCCGCCCCGTTAGCTCGTTAGCTTAACGAATCCTTTACCCTTAACCTGCAGCAGCCAACACCCCCCCCCTTAGCCAAGTCACACAAGGTGCTGAGAGCCCACTGCGAGTTGGGGACCCCCGTGCCCAGGCTGGGGGCAGCACCTCCTGCCCGGTGCCAGCCGTGTTAGTCTCTTTAGGCCTAGAGAGAAAAGGGAGGGGGGTTAATGGCACATCCTGTGTCCAGGCAGCTACTGGTTAGTGGGTTAGTTGGTGCTCCCCAGAGGCAGAGGCTGGACCCAGGCTGCTCCCCCCACATGCGGGGGGGGGGGCACGACCTACCCACATGGAGCATGGCACTGCCAGGGCCCCTGGCATGTTGGGAATCTCAGCCCGGGGGGGCTGGCTCCTGCTGTCCAATTGCTCATTCATGTCACAGTCAGTGCCAGGTCTCTGCAGAGATCCGACTCCTGGGCTGCACAGAACGGAGGCAACAGCTGCCCGTTCCCTCTCGCTCCAGCGCTGGGCCCAGCTCCGAGGGGCTCGTCAGCCGGCCAGGAGCAGCCCCCCGCTGGTTCCTTAGGGAGCAGGGACTCTTCGCACCCAACCCACACGACAGGGACACCTGGGTTGGCCAGTTCCCGAGCGCAGCTGGGAATGAACACAGGCCCCCATCCCCACGCAGCCATGGGGGGAGGGACGCAAGGGGGCACGTAGGGAGGAGCAGCCTGGCCCAGCCTCTGCAGTCCAGTCCAGCGGTAACCCCACTCACACCTCGCAGCCTGCAGGGGGGCAGCGGAGTCCTGACCCAGAGCAGGGGCCAGCTGCCCCCCGGGATCCTGCCCAGACAGGCAGCAGGGGGGCAGCGGAGTCCTGACCCAGAGCAGGGGCCAGCTGCCCCCCGGGATCCCGCCCAGCAGGGGGCGCTCCACAGCCAGCTGGAGGGATCCTTCCTGCAGTGTGCACGGCCCCCGCCCCCCGTGCTCGGTGTCTGTGGGGCTGCCGCGCCCGGCGCGGCCAGCGTGATACGGGGACTCTTACGTTAGCACCGAGCGCCTCACAGCGTCAGGGGCTGCAGGAGGCGCCTGCCCCAGGAGTGTCGCTGCCTAGAACCAGGAGCCAATAGAGCAGCCCGAGGTGGGGGCGGGGGGAGAAAAGGAGACAGGTTAGAGAGGTGCCGATTGGTTCGCAGGGAGACGATGGGGGTGGCAGGGCGGGGCCCTGGCCGCCTTACCTGGGCGTCACCGTGGTGATCTCCTTGCTGGGGTGTAAGATGCGGCAGGTGGTGATGGTGAATGTAGATGGAGTCTGGGGGAGGTTGTTAATGGAGGAGTGGAACGCTGGCATGGACAGGAGACACGGGGTTAATGTACGGGTGGGGGATGGACAGACCGACCTGGGGGGCCCAGGCCCCCAGTGGGTCAGCAGGGAACAGGGAGGCAGACGCGGGCGGGTGCAGGGAGACCCTGGCTGGCTCAGAGCCATGGGGGACCCCAGCCGGGGGCAGAGATTCGAGGACCGAGGCGGATGTTTCCGCACGGCCCATTTCCTGAGGCACCAGGCACCTGAGAGCAGCTCCCTGGGGCAAGAGAACGAAGGCGTCGGGGGGCCGGAGCGCCTCATGGGGACTGGGGGAGAGAGAGGCTCTCGGGCCCTGGCACGGCTGCCCAGCCGGAGACTGGCGAGACGGCCGGACACAGCGCCCACATGCGGATGACCGAGACAAGACGGACGTGCAGACAGACACAGGAAGGAGACGGCGGCAGGGTCGGGGCAAGTCCTGGATGGGTTGGAGCAAAGGACGCCAGCCTGGTCGCGTCCCAGCAGGGGACCGATACCTGCCCGCTGCTGGCTCAGGGTCCCCCCAGGGCAGGCTCACCCCTCCCCATCGGCCCCCGCTCACCGCTGGAGCAGCCCTTGGCTTTGGACGGAGTGGAGGCAGCGAGTGCCGGGACGGTGCTCAGGTCCACGTCGTCCTCCTCGAGGTCGTTCAGGTTGTAGACCTCCTCCAGGTCCACGTCCAGCTGCCGGAAGTCCTTGGTGAGCACGCCGGGCCGGGGGTCCAGGATCCCGCCCAGGTTGGGCTTTGCCAGCTGCTGCCAGTGGTGGAGAGTCACCGAGCCTGGGACAGAGACACCAGCCCTCAGCTCCGTCCCACGCCGCATGGGGCGCCCGGGCACAGAGCCCTCCCCAAGCCACCTCCTGCAGCGCGGGGACGTCCCAGGAGACCCCAGCAGCGATGACGCGGCTCTGCCCAGCCCAGCCCCTGGGGGCAGCAGCGTTCACAGCACCCAGCTGGCTCCCGGGGGGAGAATTTGGGTCTTAAACGGACTCAAGTGGTGAGCTCAGCTGGGAGGAGGGAGTGAAAGTTCATAAAGTGTCACAGGAACCGAGGCTCCTGAATGGCGACAGGAAAAGGCCACGGACGGACGGACAGACCTCAAGGACTGCGTTGAAACTGTGCTCAGTAAAAACAGAAGATGGTGGAACCAGAAATTAAGGTCCCAAAATCGGGGTGCTGCGTATTAGGCCTAAGTGTGGGACAAATAAGGGGACAGGCTGTTCCTCTCCCCTCCCCGATGATCTTGAGGCCTCAAAGAAAGACTTTTGGGAGAAAGACAAAAGAACAGAGGGGCTCCTGATGCAAGTTTCACCATTACGACTGCTACCCCCCCCCTCCCTCCCCGGGACCCTGGGCCATCTGCATCCTAATGCAGAGAGACCCTGAGCAGACTGGGCTAGAGACATCGCCACCTCTCCCGGCTCCAGCTGAATCCCAGAGCTCCTGGGATGAAACGGGGTTGGACTTTCACAGCAGCCACAAGGAAAGCTCCAGCTTCTCGCCGCTGACTTCCTCCCCTGCTGGACAGGTGTTACCCACCGAGACCCTGCCACACTGGGGGGGTTTCCTGCTAGAAACTCCCCAGCTAAAGGGAGAGAACAAAAAGTGTTCCACGTCAGAGGCTTTAACTGGTTTGCCTTCTCCTGAAGTGGGAGGATTTTTATGTTTGTATTTTGTATAATTTAGAATAAAGGATAGAGAATAACAACAGCCTGTATTAGATGTATTGATGTAGGATTTGATCATATCCTGCCAGCCACCCTGTCTGACAGCAGAAAGAAATGGCCTAGGGGGGCCATTGGTAAAGATGCATCAGCCAGAATCTGAGCTGATTTCAAGGCAGTAACAGACCTTTTAGGGTCACCACTTTGTTGTAGGTTTTAGCATTTTAAAAATAAGACAATGCAATGATTGAGGTTCCTGTTCAAATGCTGTGTGTAAATCAGCCTGTGCTGTGTGTGAATGAGGAGTGTGGGTGTTAGAAGATAAGTGTACAAGCCTCACTGGGCCAGACGTTCTAGGGAGGAACTGAGGACAAACGTCAGGGCGCCAGGAGATCGCAACACGCCCCTATTGAAATGTCAGAGGACGGCAAATTAACGACTCTAAAAATAAAACAGGCATCTACCAATGGGGACAAAATAGCTGTGACCAAAGCCAGCCTGGAGTAACTCCCTAAACAACATCATAAACAAATAAAACGAAGCACTCGTCAAACAATTACAGCATAACTCAGTCCCAATTAAAAAAATTTTTAAAAAACCCCCCACTATAAACAGGGGGCCTTGCCATAAAAATTTGGGTTCGTCCAGCCAAGACTTCCCCAGAGCATCGTGTTGTGACTGACAAANGGGGGGGGGAGAGAGTGTGAGTGTGAGTGTGAGTGTGAGTGTGAGTGTGAGTGTGAGTGTGAGTGTGAGTGTGAGTGTGAGTGTGAGTGTGAGTGTGAGTGAGTGTGAGAATGCATATGCTAAGTGTTGTATTTCCAATAAATGTGGCGTTGCCTTTTCCCCTGACAAAGATCCCGTGTGCTGTTCTAAGCATAACGCTCGTCTGTCCCTTCGCAGGCTGCGGGCTCCGGATGCCCAGCCCCGGACCTCATTCAAGGCTGTTTGATACTGTCCAGTGACCGGCTTATGCAACACCGCTGGCCCAGTTAGTCCATCTCAATTAATACAACAGTTAACTCCCAAAGCTGACACAAGCGGCTCCCCTTGGGCCTGAGCCCAAACCTGGCTTGTTCCTCCCCACCCGCCCTGGGGCCCCCGTCGGCGCGCGGTGCCCCAGGCCCGCTTGTTCCCCTCACTCACCTTCCAGGGGCTTGACGATCTGCAGCTTGTCCGGCAGGTAGGAGAGGGAGCCGAGGGAGAAGCCGGAGCCCCCGGTGTGCTCCGAGCTGCCCGAGTAGTTGGTGCCGGTGGACAGGATGCTGTCGTTGGGCGTGAGGAAGCCACTGGAGCTGTCCACGTCCCTGGCCAGCTGGTTCAGCTTCTGCTCGCGCTCCGTCTCGAAGAAGGAGCGCTCCGAGGCGTGGCTCTCCTGGCGGGCGGACAGACGCTGCAGCGCTGCCTCCAGGTCGTGCCTGCCCGGGGTGCCCGGGGTGCCCCGCAGCTTCTCCTCGCCCCTGCCGCGGGGAAGCAGGAGAGAGTTAGGACGGGCGCTGGAAGCTCAGCCCCGCAGCCGGGTGTGAATGAGGGCAGCACAGTGCCCTGTCTGGGGCACCCACACCGTGCCCCCGGGCACCACCCCAGTGCAAGGGGCACCGTGCCGGGGCCGTGCCCCAGGGGCTGAGAAGTGGCTCAGCTGACTAGTGCACTGTCATCTATGGGGTAGACCCTTCCTCTCCACCAGCCCCTCGCTGGGTTGGGTCCTGGCACCAGAGCCAAGGGGGGCCACCTGCACCGATCTCACACGCCAGCTCCACCCCTCTGGGGCACGGCCAGACCCAGCCACGCTGCTCCAATCCCCCGTCGGGGGGCCCTGCTCCTGGCCTCACACCCCAGTATAACACGGAGACCCAGGAGAGCCCAGCAGGGGTCAGGTACGGGCTGGGTGTGGATGTTTGCACCCCCCCAGCATCCCCCCCCCAGCACAGACCTTTCGGGGGGACCCCAGTGCATGGCAGCCACCGAGAGCGGGGGGGGGGCACTTACGGGGCGCTCTCCAGGTTCTCCAGGGCCAGGCTGGCGCTGTCTGAGCCGTAGTAGCTGGTGCGGGGTGTGCTGACCCGGCTGCACCCTGCCGAGGGGAGGGCCGAGGGGGGCTTGGAGCCGGGCAGGTTTTGGGGCGACTCCGCACGCGACTTGGCTTTGACTGCCTGGTTCACGACCTTCACTGTCTCGAAAACCCGCTTGTAGCCCCTGGGAGGGGACAGCGCCTGTCAGTGGGATCCCCTGTCCCGGGGGCCGCCCGCCCCTCCTCCCCCCCGCCAGACAGCGCCCGTCAGCGGGATCCCCTGTCCCGGGCCCCCCACCAGACAGCGCCCGTCAGCGGGATCCCGTCCCAGGGGCCGCCCGCCCCTCCTCCCCCCCACCAGACAGCGCCCGTCAGCAGGATCCCCTGTCCTGGGGGCCACCCCCCCGCCAGACAGCGCCCGTCAGCGGGATCCCCTGTCCCAGGGGCCACCCCCCCGCCCGACAGCGCCCGTCAGCGGGATCCCCTGTCCCAGGGGCCACCCCCCCGCCCGACAGCGCCCGTCAGCGGGATCCCCTGTCCCAGGGGCCACCCCCCCGCCCGACAGCGCCCGTCAGCGGGATCCCCTGTCCCGGGGGCCACCCGCCCCTCCCCCCCCGCCAGACAGCGCCCGTCAGTGGGATCCCCTGTCCCGGGGGCCGCCCGCCCCCCCTCCCCCCCGCCAGACAGCGCCCGTCAGCGGGATCCCCTGTCCCAGGGGCCACCCCCCCCCCAGACCCCCCCCGCCCCCGGGCGCCCCCGTCCCGGGGGCCCCCCCCCCCCCCCCCCCCCCCCCCCCCGCCAGACAGCATCATCGGGGGGCTTGGCCACCCCAGCCCTCATCTGGGCCCAGGGGCACCCCCTCAGCCCCCATCCATCACATGGATCCACTCACGTCAGGTTCACTGGGTCCATGAGTCACAGCTAAGCCTGCGCCCTGGCAGCCAGCCGGCCCCCCTGCCCCACGGCCCCAGCCCCACGGCGATGGGGAGACTCACTTGTACTCCGAGGACGACGAGCTGTCGGCTCCTTTCCTCGTGATCCCTTTGATCTCCGCGGCCAGCGAGTCCTGCAGGCAGAGAGCAGGCGGCGTCGGGGAAATGCCAGCTGCCAGGCAGCCCGGAGCCAGCCACCCCATGGCACCAGCGCCCGGAGCGCAGCACGGATGTGCCCCACATGCCACAGCTCGTGCATCCCTCATCTCCCTGCAAGGCAGAGCCATGGCAGCTTCCCCCCTGGGGCTGGTGCAACGGGCCCGGGCAGGCCCTTCACGCACGTGCTTCAGTGCCCGGCTCACCCTGGGGCACAGCTCCAACGCGCCCAGCCCGGCCGGACCCACACGCGGGCGGTGCCCAGGATGGGCGTCTCCCCGCGGCCGTGCTCACCAGGGGCAGCAGGCTGTAGCGGTTCAGGCTGCTGTTGGGGAGGTTCCGGGTGCGCAGGTTTTTGATCTCCTCCTGGGCCTCGTGCCGCATGCCCTCGCACTCGGCGTATTTCTCCTGCAGGTCCTGCAGCTGCGCGGGCACAGGACGGGGGTCAGGGCGGGGGGAGCAGGGCCTGGCACCCCACCACCCTCACCACGGCAGCTGCGCCCACGTCCCACGCGGTGCTCCCCGCCCCAGCGCTACGAGCGAGTCTGGGCCGAGCCCAGGGACCAGGCCGGTGGATGGAGCAGCAGGGGCCGAGCGCTGAGCACCAGGGGCCGAGCGCTGAGCACCAGGGGCCGAGCGCTGAGCACCAGGGGCCCAGCACCGCCCTGCCCAAGGGACTCACCTCCGTGCGCAGCTTCTGCTGAGACTCCTTCGTCGCGGCCAGATGCTGCTGCAGCTCCTCCACCTCCGCGCCGTACTGGGGGAGACACAGCAGGTCAGGGCTGCCGTCACCCCCCCACCTCCAGGGAGAGGCCCTGGCAGCCAGCCAGACGCGCCCCGGCCCCGGGCCAGGCACTCACCGTGCGGCACTTCTGCTGCAGGTCCACGATCTGGGCCAGGAGCTGGCTGATCTCCTCCTGCTGCCGGGCCGTGTCCTCCGTCTTGCGGGCCAGCTCCTCGGAGAGGGAGGCCACCTGCCGGCTGGCTTCAGCTGGAGGGAGGGGGGCGGGAGATTAGCTACTGAGCAGGGAGCCGGGGCCATGGGGGCGCCCCCCCAGCCCGGCTGTGCCCCATGCCCGGCGCCCACGGTCTCCGGTGTCTGAGCTGGGGAGAGCTCACAGCCGTGCAGGGACTGGCCCCCGAAGGGAGGCCACAGCAGCCCCCTCCCCACAGAGCCCCCCCCCCCGGCCAGGCCAGGGCCTCGGGCAGGCGCCGACGTACAGAACTGTTCCACGCAGTCCAGCATCAGCTGCTGCTCCTGGTCCTCGTACTGGCAGGTTTCCGTGGCGATGCTGGTGGCCTGGGAGAGAGATAAGGAGCGTTAACCACGCGGTGACCAGACGGCTCCACAACACGGCCCGACTCTGCAGGGCTTTCGATCGGGAACAGCCCCCTGCTCGCCCGCAGCACCAGCCTGGCACAGAGCCCCCCCACCCCAGCCGCTCTCACCTCCAAGCGCAGCTTCTGGTTCTCCTCCTCCAGGCCCCGGAGTTTCTGCTGCAGGGCGTCGTACTGGACGTGCTGCTGCAGGGACAGCGAGGACTCGTTCCGCCGCAGCCTGGGGGGGCAGAGGGGCCGTGAGCAGCCGCAGCCCAGGCACCCTCTGTCCCTGGGCAGGGAGCAGCCGCCCAGCCCAGCACCCCCCCGCCCTCGCCCCCACCACTGGGCAGGGAGGCAGCCCGTAGGCCTCCATAACCCCCGCCCCCCGGGAGGGCGCAGCATCCTGGAGAGGGGCCCATAAACCCCCAGCGCCGGGCCAGGCCCCATCCACCAGGCGGGAGGAAAAGGGACCCCAGGCCCTTCCTGCTGCCCCCTGACGGGAGAAGGGGGCAGAGCCGCTCCGGTCCAAGGAGCTTCCCCTCTGAGTGCAGGTCCCAGCTGAGGGCAGCTCCAGGACCGGAGGCTTTAGCGTTCAGTCACGGAGGCCGGGAGATGGGGGCCCAGCAGGACGCGGCTGTGGAGCGAGGCACGAGCCGTCCGGCAATGAGCTGCCCCCGGCCCCCAGCCATGGGAGCAGAGCCCCCCCGGGTCACTCACGGCGTGGCAGTGGCTGGGGCCGGCTCGCTGTCCTCCACGGTGTTGGTGTAGAGATGGAGCAGGTCATCCCGCATGGAGACCTCATGCCGCAGCTGGGCGATCTGGGGGGAGACGAGAGGGGGGTGAGGCAGGCTGGGCAGGGTCCCCAGCCTGACCTCAGCCCAGGGCGGTACCAATACGTGGGGGAGTTTAGAGGGCGCAGTGCAGGGGCCCCCGTCACAGACAGTTGCCCCCTCACTGGGGGCACTGCAGACACTGCGGTTGGGATGGGCCCCAGGGGCGGAGTGCCCATGTGGGGGCAGGGCTGGGACAGGCTTGCAGGGCAGCATGGGGGGAGCTGGCCGTAGAGCCGGGGGGCTCAGCGGGTGCAGGTGCCAGGGCCCTGCTACCCACCCGAGCCCGTGGGGGGCCTTTACCTCCTCCTTGGCCAGCTCCAGCTGCTCCTCCAGGAGCTCGTTACGCTCCGTCAGGCTCCGGTTCTGCTTCAGCAGGGACTGCCCGATCCGGGCCGCGAGCTCCAGGTCCCGCTCCTTCTGCGGGGGGACGACAGGCTGCTGTTAATTGGGCAGGCCAGCAGGTACCCCATCCCACCCCCAGACTGGCCCCTCTCCACCTTACCCCCCCCCCCTTACACACTTCCTCCCGCCCGACCCAGGTCTGACCCCTCCCCGCCCACTGACCCGTCTCCAACCCACCCTCCCAGAACTGCTGCCCCATGGCCAGTGCCCTTATCCCAAGCCAGGAGCCTCACGGCATTTCTGACACAGCAGAGCACCGTGTGGGTTTGCCACCACCTCTGGGGAGGAGCAGAGACCTCAGGCAAGGAGGGGGAAGCAGCTCCGCCTACCTCCTCCAGCAGGTTGGTCACCGCGTCAAGATCATGGTAGGTCTTTGTGATCCTGCCGACCCGCTCGGAACAGAGGACTGTGAAATAGCAAGAAAGAAAGAGGGTTGGTTCCCCATCACATCGGCTCCGCCAGCCCTCTTCATCCAAGGATCACCAAGCCTCCTAACTCCCCTGGAACGGGTCACTTCACCGCCCACTGAAATGCAGCCACCTCTGGGGTGAAGCCATCAGCTGCCCAGCCACTGCAAACTACAGCTTTAGGACACGACGTGCAAGAGCAGGGGTGCCCAGGGAGGCAGGAAGTCGATCCCTGGGGTGCATTCTGGAACAAGGAAAGGGAAGCCAGTGCTCCCCCACAGCACGCTAGAAGCAGGAGGTGTTCAGTGGAACTGAGAGGGAGGAAGGGTGGTGCAGTGGTTAGAGCACTAACTGGGGGGACCCAGGTTTGAGTCCCTGCTCTGCCACAGAGCCCTGTGTGCTTGGTCCAGACACTTAACCTCTCTGTGCCTCAGTTCCCCATCTGTACAATGGGGATAAGGGCAGGGGCTGCGAGGATAAATGCAATGAAGATTGTGCTGTGCTCAGACACCATGGGACGGGGGCCAGACAAGTGCCTTAGACAGAGCACATTTGTAACTGAAGAGAAGGAGCATGTTATTTGTGCAACGCAGAGTTTGCCTGTGGAACTCACTGCTACAAGGGAGGCCAAGAGCTTGGCAGGGAACAGACATTAGATGTAGCTACTGGGAACCTCCATGGCAGGTTTAGACATAGATCCTGAGGCTGCTGACTGGGGGGGGGGGCGGATGGGGCAAGGAGACGGGTCCCCGACGGGCAGGTAGCTGAGCAGAAGGGTCATGGCAGGAGCCACCTGCCAAGGCCTCAGCAAACCCCAAAGTTAAACAGAACCTCCCGGCCCCCCTTAATGTTCTCCCCCTACACACACTCCGGATGCTGCGCTCAGCCCCTTTCCCATCAGCCACGCTGTCCCCCAGCCCCCGTGCTGGGGTCTCAGGCCCCTCTGCGGGACATGGGTCAGACCGAGCTCAGTGGGGCCGGAGGGAATGGAAAAATCCAGGCCACGGAGACGGGATTGGAAGCGACATCCCGGCACAGGGCCAGGCCGGAAACTGCTCAGCTCCACCAGCCTCTATTTATACCACTGCCAGGCTCCCCAGGCCACGCCACTTCCAATCCGTCTCCCGCCACCCCCTCCCCCAGGAGATCAGGCGCCCTCGTTTCTCCCCGGAGCGGTGGGCAGGGGCAGCCGTGCTCAGCTCACTAGTGCAATGAGCTTTGGCAGGTCCCAGGCCAGCTCCGTTGCCAGTCTCCGCTCAGGACAAGTGGGATGGGTGCAATGGATACAGACGGCCAGTTCCCAGCCCACAGCCCAGCTCCCCCACCCCAGAGGGCCCCTGCAGCTCAAGAGGGACGCTCGCTGCTCTGGGCCAGCCCCATGGGCTCTCACCCGGCCTCGGCCAGGCCAGCCAGGAACTCCAGGCAGGACTCTACGCACCCAGCTGCTTGCAACACTCCCACTGCCTGAGGGTCTCAGCTCTCGGGGGAGCGCCAGGCTCAGAGAGGCTGGAGCAGAGGCCAAAGGGTAACTGAGGCAGGGAGCAGGCCCCACAGCCTCCCCTCAGCCACACGGGACACGAACCTGTTCCCCAGCAAGCGCCTCCCCCAGCTCTGCTCCAGCGCCGGCCATCATGGGGGCTCCCAGCCCTCGCACAGAGTTCGGGAGGCCCCACTCCCTGGGGGCTGGGTCAGGATTGCCCCTGCTCTGTGCGTGGAGAAACTGAAGCACCGAGCAGGGGATTGGACTTGCCCAAGGGAACAGAGTCAGCAGCCAGGAGGTGAACCCAGGAGTCCTGGCTCCCAGTCCCCAGCTCTCCCCACCCAGAGACCCACCTCTCCCTATCCCGCAGCACCACAGAACGGCCCACTCGCCCAGCCAGGCAGACCGATCCCTGGCATAACCCCCCATTAGAGACCCCCTCGGCTACACCCTGCTGGGTCTCAGCACGGCCGATCGGCCCCTTCCTGGCCTGTGCTCGCTGCCATCCCTGGCACCTGCTGCCCTGAGCCCCCAGCCCCCCTCCTGCGTCGACCCCCCAAGCTGCTGCAGAGCAGAGAGGTGCCAGCCGAGCGCCAGCCCCGCGAGCTGCCAGGGGCACAGGCAGACGTGGGCACGTTGCCTAAGCAACAGCCAGCTGCCTGCCATGCTGGTGTCCCCAGGCCCTTCCTAAGCAGCAGCGGGGAGGCTGGACACAGCCGGGCGCGGGGGGGAGACGCCCCAGGGAGGAAGGGAAGCAGAAGGGGCCAGCACCATGGCGGTGCCCGGGGGCTCTGACCCAACAGCTCCAGGTCTGCTGACACCGCCCGGAAAACCTGCCAGGGCGCACGTCGGGCTCCTGCCTCAGGGAGGAGCTAGAGAAACAGGAGGCTCCTGGGTTCTATCCTCGGCTCTGTAAGGGGCGTGGGGTCTAGTGGTTACAGGAGGGGCGCTGGGAGCCAGGACGCCTGGGTTCTATCCTCGGCTCTGTAAGGGGCGTGGGGTCTAGTGGTTACAGGAGGGGCGCTGGGAGCCAGGACGCCTGGGTTCTATCCTCGGCTCTGTAAGGGGCGTGGGGTCTAGTGGTTACAGGAGGGGCGCTGGGAGCCAGGACGCCTGGGTTCTATCCTCGGCTCTGTAAGGGGCGTGGGGTCTAGTGGTTACAGGAGGGGCGCTGGGAGCCAGGACTCCTGGGTTCCATTTGCAAGGTTATCACTGACTTGCCAAGCAGGCCGTGGGGACAAAGCATCCCAGCTGTGTGCCTCGGTTTCCCCACCTGTTGAGCAGGGACTCTGTGCCTGGGAGGGGTGAGAGGATCAGCGAGCGATCTCCCCACCCAGAGCACTAAACCCAGCTAAGCCCGGCTGACACAGGGCCCGGGGTGCCTCTAAAGTGGGTTAGCAGGAGAAGCTCAGAGATCCCACAAATCCCATTACGTTGCCCCGGTCAGCGGTGACGTCATGGCGGCGCGTTGCCATGGTGATGCCCCCACGCCCCCAATTGCCCACCCCCGCTGACCCTCGGAACAGCCTGTCCCGTTCGGCCCAGCTGCTGTCTTGTCAACAACCTGGCTAATCCCGCCCCCCCCGGCGCCCCCGCCCCCTCGGGCACCGCGCCCTGCTCCCGACACCCGGCCCGCGTGCGGCCTGGCACGTCCGCATGGCGGGCGGGGGCAGGATGCGAGCGGTCGGCCCCCTCCCCCAACAGGGCCTCGGTCTCTGCAGGGGACCCCCCCCAGCGCCTCGTCAGGCTGCTGAACCATAATTGGAAATAATTAGAGCATGAGCTTCGTTAAGGCGTGAGTGAGTGACGGGCCGCCGGGCGACTGCTGGAGTCTGCAGGCTGTGCGGCGAGATACAGCCCCCGCCCCCCATAGATCGGGAAGGGGCCAGGCCTAGGGTGGGTGCCTGCCCCAGCAGGGGGGGCCCTGTGGGATCCAGCCCCTGGGGGTAGAGTCGCTCGGCGGCCATTGTTTGGCGGGAGAAAACCGCCAGGCTTGGGGATGCGGAAAGACGGACACCGAGCCCCATCCCCTGGCCGCACCCTGTCCCGCCCCCAGTCCCAGCTCTGTCCCGATCTGTCCTCCCCCCCCCCCCACTGCTCCTCCAGCTCTCAGCCAACCCCCACCCCCAAGGAGCCCCTGGCCCTGCCTCTTGGGGGAAGGACGATCTTCCTCCTCGGGGTCACTGAGACGCCACCGTAGCCCCCCAGCCAGGGGTCTAGGGTGCCAGCTCAGAGCTCTGCAGTCACCGCGCCATCCTGACAACACATTGCCCCCCCCCCCGAGCCCCTCGGCACCCACGGGCCTTCCAGCCGCAGGGCCCGTCTCCCCCCCCAACAGCCACCCTGCAGTGAGCCAGAGGGGGGACCGGGGCGGCGCCTGGCCTCCCTGCCAGGTGGCTGGAGTGGGAACGTGGGTCCCTCCTGCATCCCCCCAACATTTCCAGCTGGGCTGCCAATGCCAGCGCCGGGAAGGGGCCCCCCAGCCCTGTCGGAGAGGGGTCCAGGAAAACCTGGCGCTCCCCGGGGGGCCTTCTGCTGGAGGGCAGCCCACAGCCCCTGCTACCCTCTAGGACCAGTCGGTGCCACACACACCTCGCCCGGACGACACGGCGCCCACCCTGCAGCCAGCAGCCCTGGACAGACGCAGGGGGCACTGCCCGGGCATCGCTGCCAGCCCAAACCCTTGGGGAAGCAGCAGCCGGACGGGCCCCATTTGCCACCCTCCCCTACCAGGAGAAGGAGCCCCATAGCGCCCAGCGGAAGATGAGGCCATAACGAACTGGAGCAGACTCCTGCCCGGGGAGGGCAGATGCCCGGAGCAGTTCAGGGGCTCTCAGACCCGCTCCATGCCTGCGGCACCTGCTCCAGCCCAGGAACTCATAAGGGGAGAGCGACGGGGGGCACCAGCACAGCACAGCTGAGCCATGGGGCACTTCCCCCCGGCGGGGCCAGCAGCGGGCAGCCACCCCGTGAACACACACTGCCTACAGGGCCAGGTGCACCACGGCCACCGCAAACCCGCAGCGGGCGAAAACCAGGCACCAGACAAACCATCCACGCAGCACGACCGAGCGCTCGCCCCAGCGCCAGCGCCCAGGCAGGCCCAGCCACGCCGGAGGGGCGAGCTACAGACACCCGGCACAGCCCCGGGGATGGGGCCTGGCAGATTTCACCTGGGCCAAGCGGGGGGGTTACCCGCAGCAGGGCAGGATCACCGCAGAGCACGACGGGGCTGTGAAGGTCAGTGCTCAGAGCACCCACCGCCCCCAGCTCGCCCCGGCTCTCACCTTCCTCCAGCTCGTTGGTGATCAGATCCGTGGGGCTGGCCAGAGCCGGGCGCCCGTGCACCTCGTCGTAGGCTGCGGGGCTGCTCCAGAACTCCATGGCCTGGGGCCCACGGAGCCCCCCCACCTCGCACAGCTCCGGGGGAAACATGCAGCCAAGCCCCAGCTCCCGGAGCCCAGGGAAGATGCGGCTCCGCCGGGCTGCAGCAGCTGTGCAGGGGGGTTCAGCCAGCCCAGCCCAGCTCCCTCCCCGGCTCCCGCTCCCTGGCAATGGTCCCCCACCGCTGCCTACCCCTATTTATAGGGTCTCCCTTGTTCCAGCACCTGGCTGGGCACATCTCATTCAAGCGGGAGGGGGGGGGCAGAGGAGAGCAGCACAGACTAGACCATCTACTTGGAAAGGGAGGGTGTCCTGTTTAGAGAGGCACCGGCACTGCTGGGGATAAAGGGCTCATGGGGGGCAATGCTGGGGTTAAGCCTGCATCTGTGGGAGTGGCTATGGGGGGCTCAGTAGGAGCTCCCCCCCCCCCCTTCCCTGCAGAATGGATCGGCTCTGACAGAAGCCGGTTGCTCTGCAGCTGCATCCTTCTGCAGTGGCACCTGGCTGAGAGCAGCCCCTCTTGGGGGGGGCAGGGGGGGGACAGGGGCTGGGCTCCCCCCCCCCCGCCGACTGGACAAGGATCCCCTGCTGCGGAGCCAGCCCCTGGGAGCCGGGCAGAGGGGGCAGGGAGGGGGCAGGGGCTGCTCTCCCCAAGGCCAGGGTGCGGAAGGTCCCAGCTTGGAGGGCTCCGCGGATTGAGGGATCGGCCTGGAGCTGTTTGAAAATCTGCCCCTGACCCGACCCCTCTTCTGGCCCATAGGAGGGACCAGGGGCTCGGGGGGGGGGGTCCTGCTTCCTGGATCATTCCCCAGTGCTCAGGGGTGTCTGCTGAGCCCCCCCCCCCCCCGGTGAGAGGAGGGGGAGTCCCGGGCCAGACCCTGCAGGTGGATCCCTGGGCAGGTGTGGGGCCCCGAGACAGACTCTGACGGCTGGTGTCTGAAAGGGGGCAGCATGGCCCTGTGGGACTGACAGTCCTGCTGCCTGGCCCCCCGCTCCTGGCCCCCGCTGCCCCTCGCCGCCAGGAGCTGCCACGTGCGCAGCTAATGAACCGGGGCGCTTGGGGCTGATTCACAGCCCCCCCACCGCGTCGGCTGCACACCGGGAGCGAGCTCCCAACCTGCAGCCTAGAGGAGGGACGGGGAAGCCTGTGAGGGTGGGAGGTGCTGGGGGGATCTGGGGCCTGTGCACAGGTCGCCAGCCTGTACTTGGAGCATGGGGGGTCTCCCCCCACGAAGGGAGGTGGGTGGGGAGCTCTCTAGTCCAGCATGGGTGGGGGCTGGGGGCAGCAGGGGCCACACGGGGACGGTAGCAGGGGAGGTCCATGCCGAGAGGCAATGGGAGGAGCGCCCATCTTTACCCCAATGTGCGGTGTGCACTCTGGGAGCGGGGGGGGGTCCTGTGACCCAGCCCCGACAAGTCCCAGATTTCCCACCACTCAGGTTCTTCTCAGCTGCAACGTTTTGAATCCGGGCCTGGCCCCCGAGCTCCGGTCCCAGAGCAGCGATGCTACAAACGAGCCCTCGGCTCCCAGCCCCAGCTCAGGCGGAACCAAGCTTTTTGTGGGGGAATTTCCTTTGTTCTGAGACGCCCCTTGGTGCTGAGGGAGGGGCTGTCACCTGGGGCGGGGAGCGGGCAGGGGCTGGGGGTGGGAACCCTGCACAGCCCGTAGGGGCTTCTCCAGCCGGCCCGGAGAGTCCCATACGCAGGACCCAGGCCGCTCTCTGTCCGTGCCCACGGTGCCTCCATCCCCTGGCAGGCTGGCAGCTGGAACCGGTCTGGCTCCCTTGGCAGCTCTGCCATAAGCACAGGTGGGTGAAGGCAGGAGGCCCAAGCAGGGGAAGACTTGAATAATTGATGCCGGTGCTTTAATAATGGACGAGGTGCACGGGGGGAACGTCACGAGCAGGGGACGCAAGCACAACGGGACGGGTCCAATGGGCACGGGCAGACGCAAGCAAATCCCAGTGGGACAATGAACAATGGGCCAGCTCCCGTCACAGAGCCAGTCCCACAGACCCCCCACGCCCTCTGCATTCCCTCTCACTGAGTCTCAGGTCAGGGAAACTGGCCCTAGAAACCCTCCCAGCACCGAGGCTGGACTGCTTCCTGCCCTTCGCCCCAGAGTCCCGCCACCCCAAGAATTAATGCTCTGAACCAAAGAGAAACCGAGGCACAAGGCAACCTAGCAAAGTGACTTGGCCATGGAGGGAACCTGTGGCTTCTAGCCCACCCCTAGCCCCCACTCCCCTCCCCCAGCCGGGACTAGCCCCCCCTCCCCTCCCCCAGCCAGGACTAGCCCCCACTCCCCCCCCCCCCCCCCCACCCACACCCCCCCCCCCCCCCCCCCGCACACATGGACCGACCGGGGTGGGGGAGTCAGAGACACGCGGGCAGCCATGCCCCTTGGTCTGGGGTGTCCCAGAGGGGAGGGGCTGCTGCCATCTGCCCAAGGTCCCTTACCGGAGATGGCCCGGTGGGACTGGGCAAAATTGGCTAAGTTCCCAGTGGCCCATTTATACTCCCTCCTCCCCCACCCACCTAGACCTCCTCCCCCCTCCCATCTACAGTCCCTGCCCCCCGTAACTCCCTCCCTGTCAGCCCCCCCGCCGTCTAATCTGCCCCCTCCCCTTCTGCTCTCGCAACACGTGGACAATAATCACAAACGAATCAGAGCTGATCCTGTCTGTGCCCCATACGGAACCTCTGACCCCAAAGCCCCCAGGGAGGGGGAGCCACCTGGCCCCACGGTGCTTCCCTTCCTGGCCCCCCAGCTTCGCCAATCCCAAGGGGTCAAAGGTCACAAGTCTCTCCCCCGAGAATGGGGGCTCTGTGAATGTACGTCCTGGTCCTCTGTGCGTGGGCTGCTCCAGGACTCCAGCAGCTGGGGGTCCCCCAGAGGGCGGCGGAGCTGGGGGTCCCACCTGCGGGTGGCAGAGCTGGGGGTCCCCCAGAGGGCGGCGGAGCTGGGGGTCCCACCTGTGGGTGGCAGAGCTGGGGGTCCCCCAGAGGGCGGCGGGGGGCGGCTCTTACCGGCTCAGCCCACGGGGAGGCGACACTGAGTGGGGAACCACGCCCTGAACCTGCGCCCCGAATGGAACTGGAGTGGGTGCAGGGTGTGGGCCCCGCACAGCAGCCAGGCGCCCCATGGGGGGCAAGACACGTTTGGCACCAGCTGGGAGTGGCCTGGGTCCCATGGGGAGGCCTGAGCCTGGAGGGAAAGGCCACCAGCCCCTACCTAACGGGGGGCAGAGGGAGTGGGGGGTTCACCTCAGAGGCTCCTCCTAACCGTCCTCGCTGTCCCCTCCCCAGGAGCCCCCCATTGTAACCCCCCCTCAGCCTCTCAGCAGCCCCCCGATCCCAGCCCGCAGTGTGGGGGTCCCTGAGAGAGGACGGAGGCTGCAGCGCTAAGATATTCTGGGCCTGGAAATCCCCCCACTGCACCCGGGCAATTAGCTCCCGCACTGCTCTTGTGTCCTGGGCATGGGGGGAAGCTGCCCCATAGCCCTGTGGGGCTGGCCCGGGAGGGGGCACCCGCCAGCCCCCCAGCCCTGCTCCCTGCCCTGGTTCAGCGCCCCTAGCCCCTGCCCCCCCATGGGACCCCCAGTGCCCAGCTCCCCCCACGTCCCCTCGCTGGCCCCCAGGGGCGCCCCACGGCACTCACGGAAGTACTTCAGGCTCTCCTCAATCTGCTGGGGCGTCAGGGGGGTGGGCGCCTCGGGGGGCAGCAGGGGCGTGTGCAGCCAGTCGTCGTGTTCGTAGCCGAAGAGCGTGTCGGCCCGCAGGGTGTAGCGGGGCAGCTGCTCCCCCAGCAGGCTGATGATCTCCACCTCGGGGACGTTGCCGCAGCTACACAGGTCTGGGGGGAGAGGAACGGGGGTCGGTGAGGCGGGGACGGGGTGGAGCTGGCTGGGAGGACTGGGCTAGAAGGAGGGACAGCCGTGGGGCGGATTGAGGGGCACTGGCAGGGCTGTGGGGCGCAGGGAGCCCAGGACTGGGCTAGCAGGGGGCTGTGGGTCGGGATTGAGGGGCACCGGTGCAGAGCTGGGGGGGGAGCCCAGGGCTGGGCTAGCAGGGGGCTGCGGGTCGGGAGTGAGGGGCACCGGCAGGGCTGCGGGGGTACCCCGGGCTGGGCTAGCAGGGGGCTGCGGGTCAGGAGTGAGGGGCACCGGTAGGGCTGCGGGGGGTACCCCGGGGTTGCGGGTCGGGAGTGAGGGGCACCGGCAGGGCTGCGGGGGGTACCCGGGCTGGGCTAGCGGGGGCTGCACAGAGAGTTGAGGTGACTTCCCCAAGTCCCAGAGGGAGTCGTTGACCCCTCAGGGAGCAGAGCCCAGGTCACTGATTAACCATTTATATTCCGGCAGCAGCCAGAGGCCCCGGTCAGGCCCCAGGGCGCGGCACCGCTCAGAGAGCACAACCGCCGGCATTCGGGAACCACCAGACCCTTCCACCGGGCGTCTCTTTGCTCGGGTCCCCCCTCGAGGGCTGGTTCCCACCGCGTCAGTGTCGGTGTCATTTGGGGATTTAGGGGCCTCTGACCAGCTGAGGGCAACAACTTCCAGGTCCTGCCCGGGGCAAGACCGGCGCCCGCAACCCCTCGTGGGGAAAGGCCCCGTGCCACATTCCCCCCCCCCTCTGCCCCGAGCCAGCCAGTCCCCCGTCCTCGGGGCAGATTGGAGCTGGTGCCCCCTCGATTGCCCGGCTGCCCTGACTCCGTCTGGCTTCTGCCTTTCTTTGGCTGTGGGCGCACAGGACGAGCGGCCCCTGGAGGCAGGGCACGGAGGGTCCTGGATCCCACGTTCCCCTGTCACAGCCCTGCCGCTCTCCCATGTCTCCAGGGGAAAGGTCCTGCCGCCACCTGCTGGCCACAGCCCCGGCAGCGGAGAACATCTCCAAGGAGAAGTGGGGAGGGGGTGGCAGGACAGCAGCCTGGCCAGGCCCTGGGCACGCTCTGGGGTCACCTGCCCCTGGGCGCCCATCTCCCTGACGGGCTGGTGGGTCTGCGCTGGCAGCAGGGGCTGGCCGGTGGCGCTCGGGTCCTTCCCGTGCGGCGCGCTGGACGGGATCCCCCTGGGCAGGAGCCCCAGTGCCCTGGAGGGGGGGTCCCAGCCCCTCCATCCCCTGCTGTGAACTCTGCAGCACTCGGACCCACCCCCGCTCAGCCCCCCCAATAGGCCAGCCCGGCTCCCCCCTGTGGTTACCCCAGTGCCCCCAGGTCCCAGCTGCACCCACCGGTGAGGGTGGTGGCATCGTGGTATCTGCCCCCAGCCGATCCCTTCGGCCCCTGGCCGGCATGGTGCAGGGAGGTGGCCGAGTCCCAGCTGGGGTGGGAGTGGCGGGCGGGCGGGCTCTGGCCTGAGGGTGTCTCACGTGGGCCCGAGGCGTCCAGTTTGACTGGCGTTACGGGGGACACCCAGCTGCCATGTGGGGAGCGCGGCACCACCCCCGGCTTCAGGAAGCTGCGATGGGGACCAGGCCAGTCCCGAGGTCCCGGCTCCGTCCCACACCTAGGGAGAAAGAGCTGGGCGTTAGGGGGAGCCATGGGGGACAGGGAGTGGAACCCGCGTCCTGGCCACATGCTCTGGACACACGTGTCTCCGTGTTGCTCCCACAGCCCTGGCATCCCCCTGTGCCCAGACGGGCAGCACCGGGCCATGGCTGGAAACCCAGGAGTGACACCCCCTCTCAGAGCCAGGCTCTGGGCACGGCCGCCTTCCCCGCTGGGACTGGTGGAGGCTGAGTGTGGGGCAGCCCAGGGGGCTCAGAGACGGGTCCATCTGGAGGTGAGGGGAGATGGTGCTGGGGGGGGGGATGCCCCCCATGGCACTGTGAGAGCAGCAGTGATGAGATGGATTGGCCACCAGAGGGCGCCGGGGGCTGCAGGCTCAGCGAGGGGGGCAGAGCAGGTCGGAGCCCGGTTAGATACCAGGGTGCGGCCTGCCTGTCGCCTTGGTAACCCCCAGCCCATAACCCCCTGCTAGCCCAGCCTGGGCTCCCCTCAGTCCTGCCGGCGCCCCTCAGTCACGACCCGCAGCCCCCTGCCAGCCCAGCCCTGAGCTCCCCCCAGCTCTGCCGGTGCCCCTCACTCCCGACCCGCAGCCCCCTGCTAGCCCAGCCCGGGCTCCCCCGAGCCCTCGGCCGCGGGGAGTGAGGGCTGGGCGTCGGGGGACGATCGGGTCGGGCCCGAGCCCCCAACCCTGCCGGGGCCCCTCACTCCCGACCCGCAACCCCCTGCTAGCCCAGCCCTGGCTCCCCCAGCCCTGCCAGGGCCCCTCACTCCCGACCCGCAGCCCCCTGCTAGCCCAGCCCGGGCTCCCCCCAGCCCTGCCGGCGCCGCTCACTCCCGACCCGCAGCCCCCTCCTAGCCCGGCCCGGGCTCCCCCCCCCCCTGCCCGCGCCCCTCACTCCCGACCCGCAGCCCCCTGCTAGCCCGGCCCGGGCTCCCCCCAGCCCTGCCGGCGCCGCTCACTCCCGACCCGCAGCCCCTGCTAGCCCAGCCCTGCGCTCTCGCCCCACACCCCACAGGGGGTCGCAGCTCTGCAGAAACCTCTCATTTCTGATCCCCGTGCGAGTGTTCCCATTCTTGTTCATCACAATAAGCGTTGGTGTTTTTTCACCCCATCACCTCCTGGAGGGTGGATGTCTCCAAGGCGCCCTGCTGCCCCNGGGGGGGGGGGGGGGGGGCACCCGGGCCCACTTTCTGGCCAGGTCACACCTGAGCAGCGCTGCGACCCCATGTGCCAGGTCACAAGGCCACTCACCTTTGGGGGGGGGGGTAGGGGCTCCTAGGCCAGGGGAGGGTCAGGCTGCTGCTGGGGGAGGGGGGCTGAGTGGGGAAGAGGAGGTTCGGGGGGCAAATCTATACCCCCCCACACTTTCAATGATGCTCCGCAGCTCCTGCACCTACATACACACAGCAGCACTGAAAAGCAGCCACCTCTGGGGTGGGGAGGAGCAGCCAGGCAGGGAAACGCTGCACGGGGAGGGGACACTTAGGCCAAGGCCGCTGGAGCAGAAGCCAAGGTGGCTCCAAGATGCTGCAGGATCTTTTATTGCTTATCCAGCACTTTCCATCGACAAACTCATCCCCTCAGGGATGGACCCACCTCATTATCCCCAGGATACAGACAGGGAAACTGAGGCACAGCCTGGGGCCAGGACTTGTGGCAGAGCCAGGATAACAGGTCCTGGACTCACACCACACCTAAGGTCTCATCTGAAAGCCCGTCTCGTCGTTCAACAGGATCTAGGGAGGCCATGTGCAGGCCATACAGCTGCCTAGGAGGCCCCGAAGGGGTTAAATTAACCCTCACGGTTATTCAAATGTTAAACCCCCTCAGCCCAGAGCCCCCCTGCCCAGCCAGGAACGCAGGGCCCAGGCAGGACGTGCTTTGCCTGCTGCCCTGGGTTATTATTTAACTCTGGGAAGGGGGGGGGGGAGGGGTCATTGGGATCCTGCTGCCTGGAGCCAGCTGGGGCTGGGTTGCTGGAGCTGAGAATATCTGACTCCGAACACAAACCCCATTCAAGGGGGGCGTTGGGAGGGGAGCAGTCAGGGGGGTGGGGGGTGAATTTCAATTTGCATTAAAGTCTCTTAATTGAATCAGAAGCCTGATATACCCCTACCCGGGGTCCTGAGAGACAGGGCCTGATTCTCCTGTCACAGCCACATAGATCTGGAGAGACCAGTGTCAAACTCGAGTAAGGACAGAGCCCAGCTCCTAATACAGGATGCTTGTAAAACACATCTTGTATCCACCCCATAGGTTGTTCAGCATAGAGGGTAACAGTCTACTACTGCTGCACAGATAATGGAGCTGGCCCCTTTCACTCCAGGGGTGCCGAAGGACCCAGGTTCAAACACGGCTGCACCCTGTGCGGGGCGGGAGGCTGTTGCTAACCCAGGGATCCCAGCCTGGGCCTGCACCTCGCCCCTCACAGGCGTTAATGGGACCCATTCTCCTCCCACCGCCCCAGGGCACAACAAGGTGTCTGATGGGCCCTGCAGAGCTGGGCTCTGGGACCAAAGGGGCAGCGGTGCAGGACTGCCAGGCTCCAAACCCCCTGCCCAGGACGCTGCATGAGCTGGGATGTGTCTCGCTCTGGTGGGCAGGGCAGGGGGTTGGGTCTGCAGGGACCGGAAGGAGCCTGGGATTTGCAGCTGCAGTTTTGTGTTTCTCACCAGCTCCATTTGTCCAGTCAAGCCCGGTCTGGCCTTCCCCACTCAGGCTCTGAAATGCCCCGAGGGGGCCAGATCCCCTGTGAGGCCCCGGGTGCTGCCCTCAGGCATCCCTCTCCCAGGAGAGCCCTGAGTTACACACAGGGAAACTGAGGCAGAGAGGGGAAGTCCCCCAGCCAGTCAGTGGTAGGACTGGGACTAGAACCCAGAAGGCCTGACTCCCCCACCCCCGTTCCTACCCCTGGATGCTGCTTCTCTCCCAGAGCTGACTCCAGGCTCCCTCTTGCTCTACCCACTAGACCTGACTGCCTGAAGAAACGCTGACTCTCTCCCTGCATCCCACGGGCAGGACGGCTGTGAACAGCCAGGCCCCGCCCTGGCAGGAGCAAAGTCCAGCCGGCTGCACTTTCCCGGCAGTTCAGGATGGGCACCTGCCAGATCACGCGGGGAGACACGCAGGGCCAAGGCAGGGCGGCTCCCCCAACACACCGTCTGCGGCCATAAAGGGACCACGGGACGGGCAGTAAAACCCCTCAGCCTCCCGCCCTCAAGGCCGCCCTGGCACGGAGCCTGCCCCCCGCACGATGCCCACGAGCTGCACCACGCCCCCTCCACACACAGGGGCCAGGGCCCTTCCCAAGGCCCTGCAGCTTCACCCACTTCTGGCCCCCAAGGGGCAGGCAGCGCAGGACGTGTTGGGACTGGGGTGTCCGTCCCCCCCCCGGGGAATCGGGGCCCTGTCACATGGAGCCGGCTGCCTTCACAGCGCCTACGTGGCCTGAGCAGCGACTGCCAGGGGAGGAGCCCCCCCCCCCGCCCCGGCAAGGAGGGAGGGGAGCACAGGAGGGTAAAGGGGGGCTGCTAATTTCAGTGTCGGGCCATCCCCTCCCCAGCTCCCATTCAGAAGCCTAGTGGTTAGAGCAAGACAGGGTGGGAGGCAGGACTCCTGGGTTCTATTCACACTACTGGGAGGGGAGCAGGGGCTAGTGAGGGAGGGGGGCACCTTGGCGGCCAGGACTCCTGGGTTCCATTCCCAGCTCCACTGTGTGCCACTGTAAAAGCTTCTTCCCTTCTCGTGCCTTGGTTTCCCAGGCTGGGAGTGGGGTCAGTGGGTGGGAACAGGGGGGCCAAATGGGGGGCAGGGCGATTCCTGGGCCTGTCCAGGAGATGTGTCCGTCCTTCTGGGAGCCCTGCGGGCTCGAGCTGCTTTGGGATCCCCGATGGCTGGGGCTAGTGGGGGAGGGGCGGGAGCTATTCCTAGACCCCCCCCCCGCCCGGCCCTGCACCTGCTGACACCACAGAGCGAACTCCTCCAGGGCGACGCCCCCGAGCACCGTGGCTTCCAGGCAGGGGCGGCTCCCCTGGGTGCAAAGCGTTTCCTCCTGTGGCACGTCCGCCCGCCCGTTTGCCAAGCCCACAAGTGCCGTGTAATAAACCGCCCGCTACTTCCCCCTGCGCCTTGTGACTGAGTGATGGGAACTGGGCTGGCTCCTCCCGGCAGAGCTGCCCTGACCTCAGCTCTCCTCACGGCTTCCCAGGGACGCTAGGACATCCCTGGCGGGTTGGCAACCCGGCTGCCCTCTGGCGCGCTGCGGGGACCGGGCACGCACCCTGAGCAACCCGCAGAGAGGGCCCTGGAGCCGCCTGAGCAGCCCCCATTTCAGCCAAGCCCATGGCCTGAGAAGCCGGCCCGATACGCGGTACTTGGCTTCGGGGCCAGGGGCTGGGGCCTGGCAGTGGATTCTGAAGGAGACACTGGGGCGGGGTTCTCGGGACAGGGCGATTTGTGACGCCAGCAAACCCTGACTTGGATCTCTGTCCGACCCCCCAGATCCCAGCCCACTCGGTTACACGTCCGGGCTACGCCGGCGGGACGGGTCAGGGCCAGAGCTACCTGGGTCCCCGGGGCTCCTGAGGAAGAACGTCCCGATGCTGAGGGGCAGCGAGGGACGGGACAGGAGCCCAGCCTGGGAGCTGGGAACCGGAGCACGACCCTGCCCAGGGCCTGGGTGGACTAGGGCTCTGGGGCACGTCCGTCTTCATCCTGATGGCTCTGAGACAACTGCCCTGGCAAGAGGAAGTGCCCTGGGCCTGGCAGCTGGGCAAACTGCCTCCCGAGGTGGGCTCCTCTTGGCCTCGCTGCCTCCAGGGCCCCCGCCCCCCCAGCCTGCGCTGGGTCCACTCCCACCCCGGAACCTTTGTGCCGTGGGGGCCACATTGCTCCAGCCAGTCCGTGGGGTCATCGGGGCCCAATGGCTGGTGGGGATGTTGGCCGGGGGCCGGCAGGATGCCCCGCACAGAGCGCCGCCCGCCCGCCCGCTGCAGAGCTAGGCAGGAGCCTCCTGCTTCCCCGGCACAGGGCCATGGGGGGCAGCTTGAGGGGCAGGGGGTGGGCGCAGGCTCAGGGCTAACGCTCTGGCCCAGGCCCCCCGGAGAAAGGAAACGCTGCAGGGACGGAGCAGCACCCATCCGTCCACCTGCCCCCCGATCCCTTTCGCTCTCCCAGGGGTGAGCCTGGAAGCCGCCTTCCCTCCCCGGTTTCCCGTGGAGACAGACCGTGCGGTTCAGAGGCCGGTGGCTCCGGGATCCCGCTGGCGGCACTGTCCTGGCTCCCCGGCCGGCCAGATCTGGAGGGGAAGCGGGTTCGTGAGTCAGCTCCTTGGCCTGGCTCCTGCAGACAGATGAAGGCAGCCTGAGAACGGGACCCTGCTCTGACGCACTGACAGCAGCTCAAACTGAGCCCCGAGGCACGGAGGGTGCACCCCATAGGGGCTCCCAGGGCACCTCTGCTGCTTCCATCCCTCCCCTCCAGAGAGCAGCTTCCTCCCAGGCCCAGCATGGCACGAGCCTGGGCCACAGAGATCTGCATGGGGCGTGTCTAGACCCACCACAGGGGTACTGCAGGATCCCGGGGGGCTCCCTGCCCTGGGCACTGAGCTGCCCCAGCTGGCCCCAGGCAGGATGGCCCGGCCTCGGGGATTGAACCTGGGTCTCTTGTACAGTCCTCTCTGTACCACTCAGTCCACTTCCAGCCCTGCCCTCTCTCCTCCAGGTGCCTGCCTAGCCCCCTGCTATCCCAGCCTGCCAAGCAGCCCGCGCATGGGCATTGTCTTTGCCAGCCTGTGTGACTCGCCAGCTCAGAGCCAACCACGCCCAGAACAAACACACACAGAGCGGCCTGGGCAGGAGGGTGAACGCTGGCTGAGCGCAGAGGCCTGCGGGGAGGGGTCCCCTTTATTGGGATACCTGTTTGCACAGAGGTTACAACAGCCGGCCGGGGACTCCTGGGTTCTTTCCATGGATGTGAGAGAGGAGTGGTGTCTAATGGTTAGAGCAGGGGGGCTGGGCGTCAGGACTCCTGGGTTCTATCGTCACTTCGGGGACAGGAGTGGGGTCTGGTAATCAGAGCAGGGGGGCTGGGAGCCCGGACTCCTGGGTTCTACTCCCAGACGACACTGACTCACTGTATGACCCTGTCCAAGTCCCATTCCCTCTACCCGTCGACTGTCAAATGAGGCCGTGGTGCTGCCCGACCGGCTGGGGATTGTGAGGCTCCATGTAAAGTGGTGTGTGAGTCCCAGGCGGCACCAGGCTAGAGACGGGCCCCCGGGGGGGACAGGCCAGGAGCCCCAGACTATGGCATGTGTCCAGCAGGAGGCAGGATGGAGCAGGCAGACAGCGCCTGGGAACAGCAGTGCTAGGAGGGGCCGTGACAGCCTGGGCCCCCTCGGAAGGCCCCAGCAGCCGGGGGTGTCAGCGGGAGGCCACGGGCCCCGCGCCGGCTGCCGTTTCAGAATGCGGCTGCTGGACTATTTATGCCCCACAGCTGCTGCTGGAGCATGAGGCTCGCCCTGGGAGTGGGCCCCCATCTGATGGTGTCCGGAGGGGTCTGGGCAGGAGATCCGGGGGCCGGGCGGGGCTCGCTGGGAGCCGCCAGCTCTGGGAGTTGGGGGAGGGCGGTGGGCGCACGGGTAGCCGGGAGCAGTGGGCATTGCTGAGAGGCAGCCAGGAGAGGAGCAGAGCAGGGTGAGGAGACGGCAGGCCCCGGCTCGCCCGGCCCCCAAGCCAGACGCTGCCTCACTCCCGGTGATTGTACAGGTGGCTGGAGCCTGGGTGGGGCCGCGAGCGGCAGGTCCTGGCAGGCTGCAGCCGGCTCCACGCGTCTCCCGGGAGCCCAGGGCAGGGCTGATGGGGCCAGGACAGCTGCAGATTGGTGCCCCTCCCGCAGGGGCGGGGAGAGCCGCCCAGGTGCCAGGAAGAGGCTCACCAGGGACCCTCTCTGGCTGGTGACGGGGCAGCACCGGCGGGAGGGGTCCCTGGGGACTCTCATCCGGCCCTGCTCAGCTGGGAGGGTGGGCGCTGAGATGCTCCCCCTTGAGCCCCAGGGGGGACACTGGGCCTGGGGCTGCTGTTTGAAGCCAGGCAGCCCCATTGCTCCTCCCTCCAGCGCCGTTACTAGAGACGCCCATCCAGAGCCTTGGCACGGACACCAGCGCTCCCGGCTCGCCGGGGGAATCCCAGGCCCAGGGCAAGCTGCACGCTCGGCTCCCGGCACGGCCACCTGCCCCGTGCGGAGAATCCGAGGCCTCGACATGGAGTCACATGACACCGCGCCCGGCCCCGGCCCCGGGGGTCCCGAACCTGCAGGCCAAGCAGGACCAGGAGCTGTAAAGGCTTGTCTAAAAAACCCTCATCTCCTTATCCACGAGGGGAGGGTGAACCCTGCTGGGACTGGTCCCTGGAGCCTAACCCGCCCCCTCCCACTCCTCCCAAGCTCATTCGGCAGCTGCTGAGAGACATGGCAGAGGGGTGACCACCAGTGTACCCCCCCCAGAGCACCACACGGGCCATGTACAGAACGTCAGGCGGGGCAGGCCCAGCCATCACCTCCCATCCCCCCCCTGGCACAGCTGGGAGGCACCAGGCCAAAGGGGATATTTGGAACCCGCCTGGAAATGTGCTTCCTGCAGCGGCTTATGGGGCTGTACAGTGGGTGAAGCCAAAGCAGCCGGAGCTGGGGCATTTGCATGGGCAGGGACGAGTCAAGCCCGCAGTGGGCAGGGCAGCCCTGGCATCTGCATCCCGGCTGCGTGTCTGGGCAACGAACAAGAACAGCGAACACTCGTTAACCATGGCAGGACTGTGCCCGGGGGCAGAGAAGCCCAGACCCCCAAGCTTTCCTCAGCACTGGTTTCTCGCCACACTCCCCGAGTCCCCCGCTGGACATCACGTCCCATCCCTCCTGCTCCCCTGACCCAGCTGAGCCGGGGGTCAGGCCCCCCCAAGCCTGTGCAGAGTGCCCCATGGTAAATATAACACACCCCTCACCCCTACACTGCGGGCTGGAGCACTGGCGGATAAGCCAAGCGCTCGGTTGTCCAAGGTCTGGCCCTGGGTCACTGCAAATTTGACCAGAGACACTGAGGCAAGGCTCCAGGATCCCAACGCCCAGGCAGGATGAGAATGGGCACTTGTGGTACCAGGAAGCCATGGGGCTTCCAAGCCAAGTCTCAGACCGCCCCTGGCCACACGCCGCTCCCTGCCTAACCCTGGCAGCGGGCTGCACAAATCAACAATTTCTCCTGCGAAAAACATTCAAACCAATTTTTTTTTATTAAAAATGTTTCAACTAAATTTTCTGGGGTTTAACCCCCAAAAATTGAAACAAAACAAAAGTTTTCATCTCGCCTGGCGATTTTTGGTTTGGTTCCGATTTCAGATTCCTGGGGCAGGAGAAAAGCCCAGTGGAAAAAAGTACAAAGAGAGAGAGAAAGGGGGAGGGGGACAAATATCTGAACATCAGAAACAGAACAAAAATATTAATTAGAGACGAAACAAAAACTTTCATTTTGTTTCATTTCTGACCCTCCCCTCCCCCTTGAACGGTTTTTGAAAAACATTTTGATTGCAACAAACTATTTTTCAACAGAAAAACCCAGACCTTTCCGCCCGCTCTTCCAATGGCCTGGAAAGGGCTGATTGTCAACCTCTACCTTCCTGGTTCCTCTTTCTCCTCTGCTCAGGTGTCGACCTGCATTGGGATGAGAGAGGCAGGTAGGATGAGGCTGGTGACACGCTGAGGACTGATCACAGCCATGCGCGCCAAGATGCCATTGATGAGGGGACAACGTGATGTCAGCCCAGCCCAAGGCAGGGGCATGTCGGGTTTTCATAGATTCACAGCGTATACGGCCAGGAGGGGCCATTAGATCAGCTAGTCTGACCTGCACATTACAGGCCAGCAAACTTCAGCCAGTTCCCCCCGGCACTGGGCCCAGTAACTTGTGTCTGGCTAAAGCATTGTCCAGAAAGGCGCCAGTCTGGGTCTGCAGACCCCTGGAGATGGAGCTATACCTATCTCATAGAGCTGGAAGGGACCCTGAAAGGTCATTGAGTCCAGCCCCCTGCCTTCACTAGCAGGACCAAGTACTGATTTTGCCCCAGATCCCTAAGTGGCCCCCTCAAGGATTGAACTCACAACCCTGGGTTTAGCAGGCCAATGCTCAAACCCCTGAGCTCTCCCTCCCCATAAACCCACCACTGCCCTGGGGAGCTTGTTCCAGGGGTCAGTCCCTCGCCCTGTTCCAAACATGAGCCTGTGGGGCCCAGGATATTTGCCAGACCACCTGTGGCCTCTCTAAAAACATGAGCTTTGTTTCTAATTTGTCTGACTTCAGCTTCCAGCCGCCGGTTCTTATTCTGCCTTATTCTGGATTACAAAGGCCTTTGGTAGCTGGTATTTTCTGCCCAGGACGGTATTTACACCATACACCAGAGCGAGTCACCCATCGGGTTGGTGGGACACTAACCAGCCAGAGCTCTCTAGGTCCCAGTGTCCGGCATTTCCTTCAGCCCTGGAACCCCTGTGTCTCCTTTCTCCACCCGCTCCACTTTGTCAGCACCCTTGGGAGCCCCAGCACGGGGTGCAGGATCCGGGATCCGTCTCACCAGTGCGGCGTCCCCTCCCTGCCCCGCTCCCTACTCCCCTAGGATCACACCAGCCCCTTTGGCCCCAGCTTCTCCTCCTGAGCCTCTTGCCTGGGGGGCCCAGGGGCTGCCCTTCCCCCCACGCACTCAGGGACCAGGCAAGACCCCCCCATCAGCAGCCCCCCAAAGGCCTCGGATCTCAGACCCCCAACTCTGCGGCGCGTCCCAGGATCGCTCCCGCGGCTGCTGTTCCTGCGCGCTGGGCCCGTCAAAGGGAACCGGGCGCCCAGCCGGGAATGCGGCGGCGCTGCTCAGGCGGAGCCCGGCCAAAGCTGCATCCCCGGCACAGCCCGTGTCCCGGCGCCAGCGAAGCGCGAAACCCCATTAAATCCCCCGCAGCTGGTGCGCCGCCGGCCGGGACCCCGCTCCCGGGGAGAGCCCCGGGACCCCCCGCCCCCGGGCAGGCGATCGCAGGGCCAGCGAGGGGCCCCCTGGGCAGCCCACACCCCGCTTCTCCCCCTCCGGGACCAGGGCACCAGGGGGACCGGTCCAACTCCCAGTGCCGGGCCGGGGGCTGCGGGGGGCTCGCGGGGGCTGCAGCGGGGCTCGCAGTGGGGAGCTTGCGGGGGGCTCGCGGGGGCTGCGGGGGGTTCGGGGGGGCTGCAGCGGGGCTCTCGGGGGGGGCTCGTGGGGGGCTCGGGGGGGCTCGCAGGGGCTGCCGCGGGGCTGGGTCGGACTCACTGTCTCTCCTGCCGCGGGCCGGCGGCTCCGAGCTGCATTTAACTAGGAAGCAAATGAAACTTACACATCACCCCCCCCCCCATTGATCTGTTACCGAGCCGCTCCTACAGCAGGTGGGGGGGAGGGGCCGCAGGGCCTGCTGGGAGTTGTAGTCCAGGGGCCCCCCAAAGTTGCCTCTCCAGGAACCTCTTGGGCAAGGAAGCGGGACTCCATTTCCCAGGGCGCCCAGACACAGCGCCTCCGAATATGGGACCGGAGGCTTCGCCTCCCAGCCTGGGTGCGATAAGGAAGAGCCGGGCTGGGAGCTGGCACCGGGGAGCTGGGCGGTGCCACCTTCCCCCAGCAGAACCAAGACTTCGATCCCCCTTTGGACTGGAGAAAAGTCTCCTAACCCCACCCCGGGCAGGGCGGCCCCGTTCCCCGCGCCACCGGTGCCAAGAGGGCCTCAAAGCCTTGGCAGGGCCGGATCCTGTGGGGCCCAGTTTTCCAGGGAGCCCCCTGTTTAGGCACCTAAGGGGCAGGTTTGCCCAGTTCCCAGCAGGACACAGCCCCGTTCCCCCAAGCGCCGGCCACCCACCCTCCTGAACCGGGCCCCCGCTGCGGGCACTGAGCCCTCTGGAAAAACACCGGCCCTCGCGCCATCGTTTCTACCAGTGCCCAGAGAATCCCCAAGCCACGCGGTGCTCCCTTCGCACGCCGGCACCCGGAGCAGGCCCTGGGCGAGACGGAGATCTGAGTCTCCAGGTGCAAGCGAAGCCGGTGCCTGTCCCCCCTCGGCAACGTTCCCCGGCGCATCCTGTCCCCACGTGGGCGTTATAAACCGCGGTGCCTGGTGCTCCTCCAGCGCCCGCGCCTCCGCGCTGTGACAGTGTGATCGCACCTTTGGAAGGGGAGCCGTCGTCAGATGCACCCAATGACCATCGTTAATGACCGTCACCGTAGGGATAAGGAATCCCGGAGCCCCAAGATAGGCAGGGGAATGCGCTCGCCCATTGCTGGGAAGCAGCTGTCTCTGGGTTGGCTGCAGCAGCTGTGTAGCAGCTCCCAGGAACACTGCAGGACACCAAGCAGAATATAGGAACGGCCACACTGGGTCAGACCAAAGGTCCATCTAGCCCAGTATCCTGTCTACCAACAGTGGCCAATGCCAGGTGCCCCAGAGGGAATGAACAGAACAGGGAATTGTCAAGTGATCCATCCCCTGCCGCCCATTCCCAGCGTCTGGCAAACAGAGACTAGGGACACCATCCCTGTCCATCCTGGCTAACAGCCAATGATGNTTTGGTGACCCCTAGTTCTTGTGTTATGAGAAGGAGTAAATAACACTTCCTTATTTACCGTCTCTACACCAGTCATGATTTTATAGACCTCTATCATATCACCCCGTAGTCGTCTCTTTTCCAAGCTGAACAGTCCCAGTCTTATTAATCTCTCCTCAGACGGAAGAGTAAAATGCCCGGCTAGACCCAATTTAAACAGCAAAGGGGAGGGAGGCGGAACGCAGTTACCTGAGCTGGCTCTGGCCAGGGCTCCTGGGAAAGCCCCTCTCCTCCCCCAGACAGACCCAGGGGATCCGTACGGGTCACAAGCTTCCTTCTGTCGCTCACCTGAAGGGTGGAGCCTCCCGCCCAGCCCTAGAGGGAAGTGTGCTCCTGTCACAGTCACCCCCTGGGAAGTCCCCTGACACCAGGCCAAGGCCTGACTCTGCGTAGCTGGGGAGAGAGCACAGGGGCAGCGTGTGGGGCGGGGCGGGGCGGGGGGGGCGGTTATACGGGTGTCTCAGTTTACGTGCAGAACAAGCTCAGCTCTCAGCCCAGCGTGGCCAGTGGGGCCCTAGGCCTGGGGACTCCTTGAATCAAATGTAACCAGCTGCCATCAGGCAGCCAGCCCTGCGAGGGGCTTGATAAGGGACCCAAGTGCAAAGACAAGTGACAAAGACACACACACACACACACACACACTCACACACACACACACCCCGGGAGGAGGCTGCAGCCTGGGGGGTGGGGGTGGGGATTTGATCCTTGTCTCGTGCCCTGATTAATTCCCTTCTCTCTCTTTTTATTATTGTTTCACCTGCTTTGAACTGGGACTAGCCATGAGCACTCGGACACGTGGATTGGGAGACCCGGCTGTAGCATCCTGCCCCCTCGCTGAATCCCAGCTGTGGCTCGGCTTGCTCAGGGAAAACCCTCCCGGGGAGCCACATGCCCAGAAACCCCTCCCCGTGCTGAGGGAGCTGAGAGCAGCTGGAGCCTGGAGAGGTGTTTGCAGGTGATAGGAGCTGCGGAGGAGAAGGGTCTCGCACCAGGAGGGTGGGGTGGTGTGAAAGGACCGAGACCCGCTGGGCAGGCAAAGGGAGCAGGGAAGGGAGCAAGACAGGGTCCGTGAGGTAGTTTGGAGAATGGGGGCTGAAGACAATACTGAGCTGGATCCTGAAAGGAACAGGGAGCCGGGTGTGGGATCCTGTCCATCCGTCTGTCCCTCGCCAGGCTGGCTTCTCTCTGCTGCCTGCCCAGGCTGAACCCCGGAGAGCAGAGACTGGAGCCACCCAGCGAAGGAAGCGGGATAGCCCTGGCCGGAGCCAGAGCAAGGTGCTGTAAAGGGGGAACATCACACAGGGGGTGACAGGCAGCGGTGCCCACGCAGGACATGGTGGCGGGGCAGGTGCGTCCCGGGGGCGGGGACGAGGACGGGAGCTCAGAGCTGAGGAAGGTGATGGAGGAGGAGAGGGAGCTGAGCAGGTTCCTCCGGCCCAAGATCCTCTTCTCCCTTCGAGCCCCTCAGTGAACAGATGCTGAGATGGAGTCGGGTGGTGAAGATGGGGGGGGGGGGGCACCGTTTCCCTGTCGCCGGCAGGGCTCACACCCCAGCTGTGCTAGGGCAGGGCTGGTAGCCCCCGCCCCCCCCCCACCCCGAGTGCTTACAGACACTGGGTGCCAGGGGCGGGCAGGCTCCCCCAGGTGAACGCCCTGGTCCCTCGCCAGCACAGACTCCCCGGTGCTCGCAGCAGAGCCGAGTTCAGGCAAGGGATGCTAAGGGGGCGCAGCGTGTTCTGGCTCTTACGGCTCCAGCTGTGCCTGCTCATGTTACCGACGCCTCAGTAACGCACGGGGCCCCCCAGCTCCTTATCCCCCGCCTGAGCCCAGCAGCGGGGGCAGAGTAGCAATCGGGCGGCACAGCGGGCCCTGCATTGGTCCCTGTGGGAAGGTCCCAGGATGGCCTGGAGCTGTGGGAAAAGGGGGGTGGACCCTGCTGGAGCTGCCTCCTTCTGGCCTGTGAGGGAGGAGGCCGACCTGGGCAAGGCCAGGGGGAGGGAGGGGGCCTGCGGAGCTGAGGCCTGGCCTGCCCCGGTTTTACACAGTGGGGCAGGGTCTGCGTCGATACAGGGAAACGCAGGGCAAGGAGCAGAACCGGAGGGGTCAGGACAGGCGCGGATAAGGGCTGGGTGTGCTAACAACCACCCCAGCTCTGCCCCCTCCCTGCCCCACTCCCAGCGGGGTGGAGCCCCCCACAGGCCTGGTGCAGGAGCAAGGAGACGCCTGCCACCCCGTGCCACTGCAGGTCCCAAACACACCTGTGTGTCCCCAGGGCAGGGGGCTGAGCCGGCTCCATGGCATGGCAGGAAGGGGCCGTGTCCGAGCGTCGCTATGGGGTGGGAGTGGGGGGTGGCGCACAGAGAGCAGCGCTGAAAAGCCCCCAGCTGGGGCGAGGGCGGTAACGGGGCTTTGCCACGGGGAGGATCAGGCCCAGCGAGCCATTCTGCAGCCCAGACGGGGCACGCTGCGTGGCAGAGATTCCTCACTGCTGGGCACGGTGACTGAGCCCCGAGGGACCGGCCGGCTCGCACCACGGGCTCCCGTCCAGAGCAGGTCGGCAGCGACTGCACAGCGCTCCCCGCCCAGGGCCGTTAGCGGAGCTGAGTCTGGTGGGGCGCAGCCCGTGCCGGCGGGGAAAGCCCCCCCTCGCCATGGGGCTCAGCTCCTAGGCAGGGGCGAGGCACAGGGGAAAGGGGCTGGTGCCCGTGGGGAATCGTACCTGGTGATACCTGCCGCCTCCAGCTCCCTGGCCATCTTGGGTTCTGATCTGGCCCCAGCCCCATAGGGTCCGAGCACCTGACACTGCTTATTAGCCCCCGCCCCCCCCCCACCCCCAGAGGCAGGGCAGGGCTGTTATCCCCACTCTACAGCTGGGAAACTGAGGCACGGAGGCTAAGGGAATCACCCATGGTCACACCGGGCATCAGTGGCACAGAGGGGAACTGAACCCCAGCCCCTAAAGTCCTGTAAGACCAGGGCCCACCCCAGAGGCAGTGGGGGCCCTAAGCAGGAATATTTTGGGGCCCCCCCAACACAATAAAAAGTGAATGGGGGCCCCCTTGAGCTGCTCGGGGCCCTGAGCGATTGTTAGGGTACGTCCAGACTACCCGCCTGGATCGGCGGGTAGAAATCGAATTATCGGGGATCGATGTATCGCGTATCGTCTGGACGCGATAGATCGATCCCCGAACGCGCTCCCATCGACTCCGGAACTCCAGCAGGGCGAGCGGAGGTAGCGGAGTCGACGGGGGAGCCGCGGCCGTCGATCCCGCGCCGCGAGGNGCCCCCAACACAATAAAAAGTGAATGGGGACCCCCTTGAGCTGCTCGGGGCCCTGAGCGATTGTTAGGCTGCTTATGCCCAGCGCCGGCTCAGGCCCCTGCCAGGCCAGCAGGGCAGAATCCAGCCCAGGCTGGCTCGTGCCAGCTGCATGCGCCGCACAAACCTCCACGAGGTGGCAGTAAAAGGCCAGAGATGGTCAAAGCCAAGGAGGGAAGCGGAGCCGATCAATCCACGTGGGAGGTTGCTGAGAGTTTCCAGGGGGCACGTGGGGGGAGCAGGCTCTAGAGTGACACCCTGTGGCCAGGGCAGGTGAAAATTCAGTGCAAATTCCCGCAGCTCCTGGGCTAGTGCTGCCAATGGCATCGCCCTGCACGACTGTGCCAGCCCCACGCCAGGCGTCAACGTGCCCCAGAATTACCTGCCCAGAGAGGGCGAGAGCCTTGGCACTGGCCGAGAGGCGCCCCAGCAAGGGAACCTGCCTCTCCCTTCGTCCTCAGTCCAGCCCCTTCCCTCCTGCCCGGCTGCCTCCCCTCCCCTCTCGCGCTGGGGGAGAAAGTGCCAGCTGGGCCTGGCTCCTGCCCACAAAGGGCCCCAGGGGGTGGAGCCTCCAACGTGCCCGGCTCCCGGCCGCTCGGCTTCCTAAGCCGGCCCAGCGGAGACCAGGGCTGCGCAGCGTTAATTGTCTGCAACAGTAAGAAACCCGGGGCCGGGAGTTCTGGGGTCTCTTCACACGGGGGCCACACGCTGCAGGGCCTGGCCAGCCACCCCGTGGAAGCTCTTGGCCCAGGGAGCTCCTGGCTCCCCCCCCCCCACACACACACAGTGTCCAGGCAGCCCGCTGGTGTTTGGCGCTTTCCTGGTCCTGGGAAGTGACGAGACAGGAACCAAGGCCTCGTCCCTGGGGTGCAGCCGGGCTGGGGCTGTTCTCCAGGCCCCGCCGTCCCCGCAGGGCTGCGTTCGGCATCAGGATGTCAATCCCTCCACCCTGCCCCGCATCCAACAGCCACACTCAGCCCCGGCTGCCCTACTCCGGCTGGGCAGGCAGGCGCTTATCCCACCTGGCCCCATGACAGCCCATGGGGCTGGCAAAGCAGGGGTGGGCCTGCTCCCACCCCCAGCCAGCAGCTGGGCCAGGCAGAGCCCCATGCTCAGCACCAGGCCAGGCTGGCAAGATGCTCTGGGCACTGCCAGCTCCCACCCAGGGGCTGCCTATTGTAGGAGAGCCTGGGAAAGTCTCTACTCCAGGTACTGCCCAGGGGGATCGAGCGGCCAGGGTGGGGCAGCCCCTGCCCGTCCTGCCAGTTAGAACAAACGGGTCTTACGGAGTCTCCTGGAAGCTGCTTCCCTTTGCGATTAACAGCAGCAGACAAGGCCCCTGGGTGCTGTGAGCTAGGAGGGGTACAGCTAAGGTGCACGGGGGGACCCCCGGGCCGTGACGAGCGCTGGGATGGCCTCAGGTCCAGACCCAGTGTGGGGAGGGGCAGCAGACAGGTTAAGAGACGAGGCTGGTGTCAGGCAGTGGCAATGGGACCCGAGCATCCTGTGGCCAGGCTCCTGCTTACCCCAGGAGAGAGACGCTCCCTGAGCTGCGTGTGGAACCCAGCCCAGCAGCCCCTCGGCTACCCACAAACTCCCTTCCCTTGAGCCGTTTCGTCCTCTCCCACCCGCTTCGTTCCTGGCCCAGGCAGAATACAGGAGTCTGGGCGGCAGAAAGCGCCGAGCTGGAGCCAGGGTTTGATGTCGAGAGCGAGACGGGAATGGCTGCTACCTCCCCCCCTGCTGACTTTGATCGCGGCTGGCAGCCCCCGGCGCTGAGCGCTGGTGGCAGACGGACCCCGCTGATTAGCGTCTCACTGGGGGCTGCATGAAATGGGCTTTGCTACAGCACATGACAGTTGCACTTTGGCTGCTGCGTTCATCT
Organism: Platysternon megacephalum; assembly: GCA_003942145.1. NCBI lineage: Eukaryota > Metazoa > Chordata > Testudines > Platysternidae > Platysternon > Platysternon megacephalum. The sequence goes on from QXTE01000039.1 coordinate 10,446,924, forward strand.
GGCTCCTACTGCCTCTTCCAGGCTCTGACCTCCATCGCGCCTTTTCCCATTAACCAGGCGCTGCTAAGCTCCCAAGGGCCACTCAGCAGCGCCAGCCCTCCTCTGCTGCGCTGCCCGAAGGTCTCCCCCTCTTCCCTGGCACTAGTGGAGATGGGGAACTGCCGGAGCGGTCCGTGGAGACGCAGCCCCAGCTCAGCAATGGGGGCCGTGGTGGTTAGCGGTTAGCAGGGGGACTCCGGGAGAGTCCAATACTTTGGACTTGCTGGAAATCATAGCCTTCAAGCTGACCACGTCCCGAAGTGGGCTGGGGAAGGGAAGCCCTCTCCTACATCTGGGAACTTTGCTCTAAAGCCCCTAATCCCATCACCACCTGGTGCCAACTCCCTGCGCTGTGATCCAGCTAAGGATGTCAACGCAGAGCCTGCCAGCAGCCAGGCAGCTGCTCCGTTTGTCGGTAACTCTGCAAAGAGCTGGTTTCCGTCCGCCGGCACCCGGGCGCACCTTCCCTGGGCAGCCTCAGGCAGCAGCTGGCAGTTGGTGTTTCAGGGGGAACATTTCCTCTCGCTCTCTGTCCCACAGAACACGGCGGCTAGGTGAGACTGGAGTGAATCAGCTTTTCTAACCCAGGCTTTTGCAGCTCCATCCCGCCTCAGTCCTATCAATCACGGGAGCTGGCGCTGGCAACAAGCATGTTTATCCCCCAGCCCTCGTCATACGAGCCATGAGAGGCAGCGGAGATGAGGCACCGGCGATGCTGCCTAATGAACAAACATCTGAATTATGGGACTTTTACCTCCTAACTTCTTAATAAGCGGAAGAGGAGCTCGTGCCAGTCAGCAGGCTCATGACTGAGCGCTGGGGGGTGGGCATAGCGTGGGCCAAGCACAGCAAGCGACCGCACAGCACTGCAGACTACCACGCTCACCACAACGGGTACAGACCCTTCCCCACCCACTGGGTGGAGTTTTATTTTAAACCTCCCCCAACATCCCCTTGTGACACTGCACCCCAAACTCTTCACAGCAATATGATAGGAGGATGGCATAATGATGATGCATTTTATGCAAGATAAGGCATGTGAGGTCACTGGAAAGGTTACGATTTGCTGAATATGATTATCTTATTTGTGTGCATGTATCATTTTTGTACCCCCCGTTATGAATATTGACTATTTCACACGTATCTATTCCTGGGCAAGGCCCACCAGGCAAAAGGCTCTGAGTGTAGGTGGCTGGCTGGGAAGGGCCCTATCAGGTTAACGAGCCATTAGGAAGAAACAATAGACCTTAGGAGAAGCTCATCCCCCACCTGGGGAGCCTTCCTGAGGACGCTACAGGGTAATGGCTGCTGTGACATTACAGGGACATGTGACCAGGTCACTTGGTGCCGGGCTCCATCTTGGGATGTCAGTATTTTTCCCCACTGACTGGCATGGGACCCAAGCTTTGAAACAAAGGGTTCCTGCCATATGCAAAAGCTATGTAAGGCAGGGGAGTGACATCATCATGGTTCTTCACTGACTCCCCACCCAGGAAGACTCCTGGGAACCCCTGAGGAACAAAGGCCTGGTCCACGCTAGGGGGAGCCATCGAAATAAGATATGCGACTTCAGCTACAGGAATAGCGTAGCTGAAGTCGAAGTATCTTATTTCGAATTACCTGAAGTAACTTCGCGTCCTCGCAGCGCGGGATCGACGGCCGCGGCTCCCCCGTCAACTCCGCTACCTCCGCTCGCCCTGGTGGAGTGCCGGAGTCGATGGGAGCGCGTTCAGGGATCGATCTATCGCGTCCAGACGAGACGCGATACATCGATCCCCGATAATTCGATTGCTACCCGCCGATCCGGGCGGGTAGTCTGGACGTAGCCAAAGACTGAACAGGGGGAAGTGCTGGACCCAGGCGAGAGGGATTTCTAGCCTGTGAATGGGACACCTGGGGATTCCAAGCGGTAAGCAAGTGCAGCCTGCCCCTTAAGAATCGGCAGCCTGCTTGTGTCATCACTTACGGTGAGGTGAGGATCTGCTCTTCATAGCCAATCTCCTTAGTATATTGAGCTGAGTTTGTATTTGTTTATTTGCTAGGTAACCTGCTTTGATCTGTTTGCTATCACTTACAATCGAGCTTTTGTAGTTAAACTTGTTTTCGCTTTATCTAAAACCAGTGTGTGGGACTCATAACTCAGGGGGAGAAGGCCGTTGCATAGTCCTCTCCACACGGAGGGAGGGGGTGAATGTTAGGAGCTTACGCTGCACAGTTCCCTGTGCAGCGCAAGACGGCATCATTTGGGGTGTATTCTCCAGAGGGGGTGCGCGCCTGGGGAGCTGGGGGGTGCCCTAGCTGGAGCCTTCCCATGCAGGGGCTGGTTAAAGAGCCTGCCTGCACCTACTGCAGCTGGGTGTGTCCCTACCTGTATGTACGCTGGAGAAAGTGCAGGCTGGAGCCTGGAGGGCTTGTCAATAGCAGTACAGTACAGAAGGGAGCCCAGGCTGGTGGGTCAGGGGGACCAGGTGGCACCCGTTACACCCGTTTCCAAACAAATGCCAATGGCCCAGGAGCTGACGCAAGCAGAAGAACCAGCTCACTGCAGCATGGGGTTAGGGTGTTTTATTCTTTGCTTTGGTCTATACAAAAAAAACTTACAGAAATAATAAAATCCTCAGTTCCTGAACCACATTCCAAGAACATCCATCCCTTTCCAACGGAAGCAGTAAGCCATCAGATCTAGAGTCGCTTTAAAAATGCATGAAGAGAAGGGAAGAGGGGAAGGAAACACACCACTCACCAGAAAGGAGACAGTCAGGTTAAATTGTGCAATAGTAGACTGATACAAGGACACAGTTCCTAGTGGTTAGAGTCACTCCTCTATCGTAAGAACAGTTACACTGAAATTCTGCTCACCCACGTCTGATCGGAAGGAATAAAGCCGTTGACACATCCCTTGGGCTAGAACAAAGATCCCGGGAAAACACGTCACCCTTTGTTTTCTGCAAATTCACTGGATTTGCTATTTTTAATTTAAAGTTTGTAGAACGCAAAAGGCTCATTTTAAAATGTTAGATTATTTTTGTTAAACGCTAAACACAGAAGAGGAAGTGGGAAGTTAAAAAGCACGAACTTAAAATCAGACGGCAAAAGCCATTTGCACCATATTAAAAATAAAAGAAATAGATATTTATAGAAAAGACTATTACTGTTATGCCAATGGAGTTTGATAATGACGCGGGAGTCGCGTGGTTTAAAGCTTCAGAAACGGTATCCTGGCTTGGCTGAAGAGTGTTTGAAGCAATCTCAGGAGGAAAGGGCCTTTTTCACAGACCCACAGCAAAAAAAGAAATAATAATAAAACAAATCTAAAAATAAAGCCTCTGGTGGGAATGGAAAAGTTTGTCTCAGGCACTTCTGTCTCCCAAGTCCCTCTTGCAGGCGCTCAGCTCTGGAGCCACCCTCTTCTGGCCGGAGAACACACCTGCAGCAGACCAGGAGGAAGGACCGTGTCAGACAGCTGATAGGGGAGTGACCGGGGGAACAGCAGGTCTATCAGAGTGTGGGATCGTTTCGAGTACTAGGGGAACCCCAGCCCCTTGGGTTCTCTGGGGCTAGCCTGGCCAAGGCGGAAGGGGAAGTCTGGCTTAGCCCACTGACCTGCTCCACCCCTAGTTACTCCGCTCTGTCTCATGGTAGAGCAGGCAGCTAGGCCATGGGTTCGCCATATTTGCAGGCAGCTGGACAATGGTTCCCATACCACCATTCCCTTGTAACAATGGACGAGAGGAAACTAACCCAGCTACCCATGGCCAGACTTGTGGGGAAGGGGCTGGGAGGGCATGGAGACCTCCTCTGGGGGGTGCACAGCTCTCGGTACCATGGGATTGCACTAGGGGGTGATTTCCCCAGAGCCCCCAAGCAGCCAGGCACAGTGGAAATGCTGGTCTGCAGGATGGCGGCAGCAATCATGCACCTCAGCTCTTAACCCTCCCCCTGCCTTCATCCCGGCCAGCCACTGGTGTGTGGACTGCAGCTCGGCCGGGGAGTGGCCCATCCCTGGGAGTCTCACCCCAGACTCCGCTATGCGCTCTTCATTGCTTGGGGACCGCTGACCCGCCAAGCCCCCTGCCTGGCCCTAGTTCTTGGGCTCTTGCCTAGAAGTGGGAAGGTGCCTGGGTCCCTCGAACTGATGCCCAGGAGCCCAGAGGTGGGGAAGGACACGCTGGCAGAGTAATGTGCTCATGGAAGGCCTGGCAGTCCCAAAGCTGTGCACCAGCCTATCCAGCCACAGCTCGGCACGGCCATCCGACAGGAGCATGACAATCCCTCACCGCTGCCCAGGTCGAGGCAGTCCCTCCTCCCCTCCCAGCTGGGCTCCCCGCCAGGCAAGGCAGCGGTGGCCCTACCCTTGTGCAGTGCCTGAGGAGCGGGTTAGGCGAGCATGTGTTCGGGGTAGTGCCCTCGGACGCCATCGCTGTAGGTGTCCATGGGGTAGTCTCCGTCCATATCCATGTTCATGTCCAAGGGGTCGTCACCCGGATACATACGATAACCAGCGTCCATATCTAGCCACCAGAGGGGAGAGGGCAGCCGTTAGCCTGCATGCCAGCCACTGAGCAGAGAATTAGCACCAGCTCCGTGCTCAGGTGGGGACACCCCAGCTCCCATCCAAGCATGACAGCCGCCCTCCCAGCCACCTAGGCTGCGTCAGAGCCGGGATCCATCGAGCCCAAGGCCCAACAGGAGCCAGCACCAAATACTGCAGGAGACCCCCAACATGGCCAGATATGGAATAACCAGCCCCAGGGAAAGTTTCTTCCTGACCCTGTTGGAGGCTGGCCCGTGCCCTGACGCAGGAGGAATAAAAGCCCCAGCTGGCCTTGGCCGGGGGGACAGCAAAGCTCCCGGCCACACGCTTCGCCCACAGGCAGCAGCGTGACGTTCCAGAGGGGAGCGGACGCTGACAGGACTCGAGTTTGCTGAGCCATCCTGCTTCCAGTTCGAGTGAGGCTGCGGCTCCCAGGAGGGGGCAGAGAAATTCGGCTCAACGTACGGAGCATGGCAGTGCCACGCCACCAGTCACCTGGGGCCTGCGTTTGTTCGTAGCCCCAGTGTTCAGTTCTCCTGGGCCCGGACACTGGAACCTGGCCGGCCAGACGTGCATGGTTCTCACGGCTCTGCTGCCAGCCCAGGCGATGCCAGGCTGAGGAGCGGAGGCAGAAGGCTGCAGCCGCCTGACAGGTGCTTCCGGCTGAATGGCCCAGCAGGGCCCTCAGCTCAGATGCACCGTTTGGTTCCCCGGCAGGCACTGCCGAGCTTGGCATTCGGCACTAAGCACATGCCCACACTTACCCTCCGGGTACGGCTCGTTGATCGGGATCATGCTCTGCGCCTAGGGAGGAGAGACACACCGGTAACACGAGGGTGCAGATTGGGGTCAGCCTTTGCACGGTGCTTGGGACACGCACGTGCTGAGTATTAGCTCTTCCCGGCAGCAATGGCTTTTGGGAGGAGAGTAACATGACCCTATGGTGCTGGGTCCCTGCAGTCTCTGGCCAGCGCCCTGCCCGGAGCAGGACTCCTGGAGCCTCTGGGGGTGGTGCCAGTGCTGAGCTCTTTTATTGGAGGAATCAGAGCTCCTGGGGCGTGGGGATGGGGGCTCGCGCTACCTGGGGATGCTGCATGAGCATCGCTGTCTGCCCAGCTCACGGGCTGATGATAGCCCCAGGAGGCCACTTGTGGCCAGGATTCTGTGCCAACACAAGACGCCTGCAGCAACAGGGAGCCCAGCTGCCATGGTGCCCCCTTTGCCCACCAGCCCCAGTGCAGGGAGACTCAAGGGTTGTGGCCGGAGCATGTTGGCCCAGTTTCTAAATGGAGCTTAGATGTTCCAGCCCCGAGTCCCCCAGTACAAGCATTACGCCCTCCCTTTACTAACCCCTCCCACCTAGGGACAGGCACCCCATGGGCTGCTGCCCTGCCCGTTGCGGACGGTCACGCGCTCAGGGCTACGTGGAAGATGTGGCTCCTGTTCCCCCCGGCCCAAGTCCCACTCCAGATGCATTTAACCAAGGAGCCTCCAGAATACCCTGGGGAGGGGCCGTTCCCTGAGCCACGGAGGGACCTGCGGAGCCGAGCGGCCTCCCAGACGCCCTGGGTACAAACCCCATTCGTGGGCAGGGCGGTGGGAGAACAAGCTCATGGCAGACGATAGCGCTCAGCTCCGGGGGAGGGGAGAGCTGCTGCGTGGCTAACAGGACCATGAGCTGGCCCCGAACGGTTCGAGAAGGAAAAGCAGCCCCCGGGCCCCCCCAAACAGGCAGGCACTCACTGCTTCCCAGGCGGCAGGGTCGTGTTTGAAGAGGGAGTTGGTGAGCTCGACGGAGACGCGTTTCCTGTAGTCGGGGTTTTTGTCCTCGGAGATGCGGAACAGCACGGCTGCAGCGTAGGTGGCTGGAGCAGAGAGGGGGGGACGTTGGAAGAGGAAACCTCTAAATGCCAGCAAATGGCAGAGGGAGCCGTGCTCCTCTCCGGGCAGATGGTTGAATGATTTCCACTTCAGCGGGCAGCTCTGCATGTAATTACGTTTCCCGTTGCCACCGGACTGTCACAGCAGCTCAAGCCCCAGCATCCCCGGTGCCGCAGCGCGAGCAGGGCCTGTGCACTGTCCCCCAAACCCTGGGGCTGGAGCCTAGTGTGAGAAGGAATGTCGGGGGGGGGGGGGGGGGGGGGGGGAGAACGACGGCACTTCCTTTAAGAGAGTTTTCTGGCCTAGCAGCCCTGTGCTTGGCGGAGGGCCACCGAGGGGTGCCGAGTGTAGGAGACAGTGGGACCCTGTCAGCTGGCGGCACGCTGGCTCCGGGAGATGGCATGCTACAGCACCCACTCTCCAGATGGTGGCGGCCCCGAGGCAGCCGAATGAGAACGGGACAGAACCAGGTGCTGCTAAACGCGCCCACTGAGCAGCTCAGTGTGAACCCTGCTGGGGGTCCCAGCTCCGAGCGCGCGGCTCCAGCTGGCTCGGCTCACCTGTGCCTTCGTTCCTGGAATGCAGCAGCTCCATCAGCGGAGCAGAGGCCCCCTCGGCATCAATCGTGTCAGCAGCTTCCTTGTCCTGGGCCAGCTCGCACAGCACTCCGGCTGCCACCCGCTGGATGTTCTCCACCGGGGAGTAGAGCAGCTGTCGGGGGAGGAAAAGCAGCGTGAGCTGCAGCCACCTCTCCACTCCTGGCACCGCGAGCTCTGCCACGGTAGGTTCAAGAGCCGCTTCTCCGGCTCCCTTCACCCAGCCCCGGAGGCAGCTGGCAGTTCCTGCACGTGCCAATCGGACGCACAGGGGCTCAGAGCCACCTGGGCCTCCCGAAAGCACCCCACCCCCACCTTTGCCTTGTGCTGCAACCCGAAGCCCAACCTGCACGAAGAGAGGAATCGTGTTGAGTCGGAAGATCTCCATGCGGTTCATTGGGTCCCGGGCCAGAATATGCAGGGCTCCTGTGCACCCCTCCACTATCTCCTCCATCTTCACTCCATCCTGCAAAGGGAGCAGTGATCAGCACCAAGGGGCGACAGGCGTGGTACATGGGCAGAGGGGGGATAGAGCACAGTTCCCCCGCCCCCCACCTGCCTGCAACGGTTCATCACAGCTGACAGTAGTTACAGCCTCCAGGGATCACCCAGCAGGGGGCGCTCTGAACACCAAGTGGCCTCTGCTTAGAGACCAGTCCTTGTATGGGACGGAGGGGAAGGCCTGGCCCTGGCATGCCCGCTGCACTGGGCGGCGCGTCTGGCCACGTCTTCCTGCGAGCCAACTGCACCGCTGGCCGTTCTGGCGCATATGTCCAGGACTACGGCCGGGGTACAGCAGCCGTACCCACATGCCCAGCTTGTGGAGCTGCCAGGCCCATACCCAGGGGGTGTCCAGGGGCCGAGTGGAGGCTTCATGTTCCAGAATAAGCCAACTGAGCAATGCCCTGTGCACTGGGGACCCTGGGACACAGGGAAAGGCCCCACCGGGCAGGCGCTCCCCAGCTCGGCCACGGGCCCCTCCCGCATCTGTACTCACTGTGTACGGCTGCTGCGTGCCGGCTGCCACGTGGCGCTGGGCGTCTTGGTGGGCTTTCACCAGCAGCTGGACCAGGCGAGGGATCACGGCAGCCTCCTGCAGCGGGGCGTGGTTAGCCGGGCACAGGGCCAGGTTGCGGATCAGACCGATAGTGGCCTGGAAGAGAGGAGGAAGAGGCCATCAGACGGGGCATTGGCTGAGGCAGCAGCTGTAGGCGCTCAGGACTTCTCCATTCGAGAGAGGAACTTGACGTGCCAGGAGCGGGACTGTTCCCGTGCCCCGGGCAGGAGTCTGGCTGCAGAGCCTAGACTGCACCAGCTCTGCACGCACTCGGCAGGGGGTTCAGAACCAGCCGCCCCAGCTCACCAGCGCCAGCCGCTACCTGCCAGCACCTAGAGCGAGAAGCCACCTTCCTCCGCCCCCACAGCTCACACAGCAGGCGGTGGCTTTTAAGCCTCTAGTCAGCCTGCAGCATTTCCATAAAGGGATCCACCTACTTCCCTGCTGCTGGGAGCGGAAGGACAAATATTGATTCAAGAAGAGACCAGCACCAGCCCCGGCCTCTTACCGCCTGCAGAACATGATTGGGGGCAGACAGGGAGCCAGAGCTCGACTGCCGAGCCCCCGCCCCGGCCCCTTACCACCTGCAGAACATGATTGGGGGCAGACAGGGAGCCAGAGCTCGACTGCCGAGCCCCCGCGGGGTGAACAATGGGTAACTGCGGCTCAAACCAGTGCCCTCTCCTCCGCAGGGAGCTCAGCAGGGGACGTTAGCATGGCTCGCTGGGCATCAGGCAGAGCTCCGCTGAGCCCCAGCGTGCCCCCCTCCCCCACGGACTCCCCACAGCCCCTCCTGCAGTTTTACCTTGACCAGCGGCCACTGGTTGGGCTGGTTGAGGAGCTTGACGATCGCCGGGATGCCGTAATTGAGCCGCACCGAGTTCTGGGCCATCTCTGCCTCCGGGTGCCGGCTGGTGAGGTGCCGCAGGGCGCAGACAGCCGGCTCGGTGATGTCCTCCTTGTCGCCCGCCCTCAGGATGGTGTGGATCAGGGCTTCCACCCCGTTGGACTGTGTGACCAGGGTCTTGTTTTTGCTGTTGTTGCAGGTCAGGTTGGAGAGGGTGCCGGTGGCGCAGGTCAGCACATTCACGTCGTCCGAGCTCAGCTGGTTGACCAGGATCTTGAGGACACCATCTAGACCCTCCTACAGAACAGTGAGTAGGTGACAGCAGAGGCAAGACGTCACACTGTCGTCTTCACCCGGAGACCACCAACCGCAGCACGGACAAGCCAATGGACTAGGCCCGGCCTGTCCCCTCCTCGTTGGGCTCAGCTCTGCAGCAGCCACAAGCTGCATCGTAAACAGCCCCAGGCCCTTTCCCAGAGCTCTGCTCCCTCCTGCCCCACTGCTTCATAAGGTGGAAGCAGAGCTGCTTGTCTGTTCACACAGCTGAGCCATCCCACATCAAAGCAGGCTCCTCCGTGCAGTGAATCCTCTGCCAACACCTCCAAAAACACAACTCTCTGCCTAAGGGGCCGCTTCAGGCCACGGGGAGCTGGGAAAGCCATCTCCGCTCGGATTGGCGGAGGTGCTACGGGAGGCCGTGTCTCACCGGATTCACCATACACTACACTCTAGCTGCACAGGAGCCCTCATGCCAGCTCCCAGCCGTGCAGGCTGGCAACGGCCCTGGCCCATGAAGGCCAGTAGGCCTGGGAGTCACCAGCCCAATGCTTTGGAGACATCCGTCTCCACGTGCCATGAGAATGCTTAGCTAGCCCGAAGCCTGGCGAACTGGTTTCAGGGAGATGGCAGCTCTGGCATTAGGGCACCTAGCCAGACTGTGCCAGGCTGCAGTGGGAGAGGGGAGAAGTAAGGTGAAGTTAGCAAGTGTTGCTGTCAGAGCATGCTGACAGGGGAGGAGTCACACAGTCCCGACGACCACACGGGTGTCACTGCAGAGGGCCCTGCGAGCTCCAGTCCCCACCCCCAAGCGAGCTAGAGGATTTCGGGGTCAGGGATTCAGAACCCCAATTGCACACCCATCAGGACAGCCTCGAAGAATGCGTAGCCGCTTGGTAAAGACAATGCAGAGCATTGTACAGATGAAGGGGCAGATTGTGAAAGATTCGCGTTCCTCTGAACACCACTCACACCAACCAAGCCCCTTCACCCCCACCCTCGTGCCAGGGAGATTAGATCTGTAGAGGGCAGAGCACCCCTGGGACCGAGGCAGAGATCGGCTGGAACGTTTCCTGGAGGGCCCTCACAAGGGAGAATTATAGAGCTGCGAACTCTATCCCCCCACCTCTCTGCTCTCCCTCAAACCCTGCTTGGAGCATGCAGCAGGAAGCTGGGGTGTTTTTATCTGGTCACACTGGAGATCTGCCCATTTAACTCCTCAGAGTGAAGATTACAAGGTACCACCCAGATGCTGCCCTTCCCCTGGGAACCAGGCTCCCTCTGGGGCCCCAAGATGGAGCTATTTGGGTCTACGGCTTGGCAGACTCCAGCAGGCCTGAGAACATGCACAATTCAACAACCCTTCCCCATGCCAAAGGCCAGCTATTGTTCTAACTCAAGCAGGGCATCTCAATGCAGTAAGAGTCTTGCTCGCGGCAATGTTTTCTTAGAACAAGAGTCCAAGGCCTCTAGACTCCTGTAACCATAGCTAGCTCTCTGCACGGTTTGGACAGCATGAGTGACAGATGTGCCAGACATGTGCAGCTTTACTTAGGAGTTTAGTATCTTCGCCAGGTTTCCCCTGCCGGAAACATGCAAGTGATACAATCCCCAGCTGTTCAGAGCAGCATGGCGAGCCAGCACGCGCACTTTGGGTGATCGTGAGGGTCACTAGTGGCAGGACTGAGGGATTTAAGAATAGCCAGGACGACAGTGGGAGATGGGGGTGGGGATGGGGGGGGTCTTGGGTCCTGGTTAGACAGAGGACGCGAAGGAGTTAAGTCAGCAGACAAAGCTGCATTCCCCTGTTTGCTATTCGGCAGAGCCTGACCACCAAATGTTTCATTTGTTAATCTCACTGGAGACTGAGTTACATGCCTTCCAAAAACGATCCCAAATACTTTCCACGCTGCATCAGACCCTAATCCACGTAGAGGGGCAGGCCAAGCACCATGTGGGGAACACATCAGGAAGCAGTGGAAAGGCGGGGGGTGTGGGGGAGGGGAGGCATGTCGGTCAGTGGAACCCTGGGTGTCAAAGCAAGCAGCTTGAGGAAACTTCAGGGGCGTCTTCCTCGTCCGGACTCCACCCCGCCCTCCCCAGCCTTGCTCTCACTCTCCTTCCACGGATACTATCAGCCTGATGAACAATGGCTTCCTCGCTGGGTGTCAGAACAGTCTGGCACCAGCCCTGGGAAGTCAGAAGCAAGCCCCAGCACTGGTTCTGCAGCAGAGGAACACCGGAGACGCCTTTCCAAGGGTGCTGACACACAACGGCTTACACCTTGGCCTGGCTCCTAGCCCCACCCCAGTGGGTGCGGTGCGGTGCGTGGGCTGGCAGCACACAGAAGCGTGTTCTCACAGGCTTGCGGCAGGGGGAAGGGGTTCTGGAGATGGAGTGCAAGTCAGACACAGGCAGGGAGAGCACAGTGCCATCACCGTGTGAACTGGCCCCCAAGAGCCGTTGGGAGACCCTGAGCGCTAGGAAGCCAGCATTTGACAGGGTAACTGGCCCAGTGGACGGGGGAAGCAGTACCTTGATTTTAGCAAGGCTTTTGACAGTCCCACATAAGAGTCCCATAAGCCAACTAAAGAACTGGGGTCTAGATAAAATTACTATCAAGGTGGGTGCCCAGCTGGTTGACAGACTGTTCTCAGCGAGTAGCTATCAATGGTTCGCTGCCAAACTGGCAGGGCGTCTCGTGGGGTGCTGCGGGGTTCAGGCCTAGGTCCTGTACCATTCAATATGTTCATTAACGACTTGGAGAATGGAGTGGAGAGTCTGATTACAGGATTTGCAGAGGACACCCTGCTGGGTGAGTCACAAGCACTTTGGAGGACAGGATTAGAATTCAAAACAAATGGACAAATTAGAGAATTGCTCTGAAATCAACAAGATGAAATTCAATAAAGACAAGTGCAAAGTACTTCAGCTGGCAAGGAAACAAATCAAATGCACAGCTACAAACTGGGGAAAAACCATCTAGGCGGAATTACTGCTGAAAAGGATCTGGGGGTTCTAGCGGGTCACCTATTGAATCTGAGTCAACGTGATGCAGCTGCGAAAAAGGCTGGTCTCAGTCTGGGGTGTAGGAACAGGAGTGTTCTAGGTTAGACACGGGAGATAACTGTCTCACTCTACTCTGCGCTGGTGAGGGCTCGGCTGGAGTCCTGTGTGCAGTTCTGGGCACTGCGCTTTAGGAAAGCTGCAGACAAATTGGAGACAGCCCAGGAGAAAATAATAAAAGTGATCAAAGGTTTAGAAAACCTGACCTGTGAGGAAAGGTTAAAAATCTGGGTGTGTTTACTCTTGAGCAAAGGAGACCGGGGGGGAGGGGGGAGAGGGGGAGAAGAGGACACCTGACAATCTTCGAACACGTTAAGGGCTGGTATAAAGAGGACATGGATCAATTGTTCTCCATGGCCACTGGAAGTAGGAAAAGTAATGGGCTCACTTGGCACCACCGGAGATTTAGGTTAGATATTAGGAAGAACTCTCAGGGCAGTTAAGCTCTGGGACACGGTTCCATGGGAGGCTGTGGAATCCCCGTCACTGGAGCTGTTCTAGAGCAGGTTGGACAAACACCTGTCAGGTAGGGTTTAGGTTTACTTGGTCCTGCCCCAGCTCAAGGGGCTGGACTTGGATCTCTCAAGGTCCCTTCCAGCCCCACATTTCTAGGATTTCCATTACTTCCCGCTGGCCCCATGGCAAGGATACCATTGCAACCGGATTGTGAAGGGAGCTGCTCCTGGGAGTCAAAGCTGGGTAAGAACATCCCCTCTGGACTGTGGATGTTAGGCTCAGTGCAGAACAGGCCAAGATCAGGTATCCCCACAGAGCACCAGACAGGTGATTAATGCTCTACAGCAGGGGTCGGCAACCTTTCAGAAGTGCTGTGCCGAGTCTTCATGTATTCACTCTGATTTAAGGTTTCGGGTGCCAGTCATACATTGTAACGTTTTTAGAAGGTCTCTTTCTATAAGTCTATAATATATAACTAAACTATTGTTGTATGTAGAGTAAATAAGGCTTTTAAAATGTTTAAGAAGCTTCATTTAAAATTAAATGAAAATGCAGAACCCCCCGGACTGGTGGCCAGGACCCGGGCAGTGTGAGTGCCACTGAAAATCATCTCGCATGCCGCCTTCAGCACCCGTGCCATAGGTTGCCTACCCCTGCTCTACAGTCTATTCAGGAACAGGCCTTGGAAATGCTTATTTGAGGCTTCTACAACGGCTGGATTCCTGTGCACTCACCTGCTTGGTGGCCACATCAGAGAGGTTCCTCAAGGTCCACAGGCAGTTCTGTACGAGCCTTGGGCTAGAGCTGGTCAGATGTTTCCCCAGAGCCTGCATGCCACCTGAGGAAGGAAACACAAAGCCCAGCCCAGCTGTAATTAGCCCCAACAGCCAAGCCGCCCAGCACTGTCAGCTCTCAAAGAGAGGCTACACATGGGTTTGGGCTCTTCAGACAGCCCTTTGCAACACTGAGTCTGAGGCCACCACCTCTCCTTGTACTGTAGACACACAAAGGCAGCATCACAGCTGGCCAGCAGGGTCGGGAGCAATTATGTTTCTGCAGGAGGGCGAGGGGGCAGCTGTCTGCACAAGCCTAAGCAAAAAAGAAACCCCAGCATCTGTCCTCAAAAAGTTTCCACTGGCCTGTAGAAGCCAAAGAGGGCGAGTGCCCAACTCGTGGCAAGGCTGGGATGGCAACCCTGACACAAGACACTAATCAGAGATTAACCCATCCCTGTAGCTTCGCTACTGCACTGGATGCTTCCATAAAGGGTCCCCACCTTGAGTAATGGCGCTAACAGGCCCACCTCCTGTCACAGGCGTCTGTGCACCCAGAGGAACCAGTCACTACGACCTCCTGGAAATGCCTCTCCTGGAAACAGGTGACAGGCCATGGGAGCAGAGACCCAGCCAACATGGCAAGGGACGTGCCAAGACAGACTGTCACTCCGTGGCATTCGAGCGAGTGACAAGTGTGGGCAGCATTCTGGCAGGAGGAGAGGAGACTGTAACCGGGTGGCGTTAGAACACTAAGTTCTAGACAGTCGTACGGAAGCCTAGAGGGACCAACCACACAGCAAGTGCTTGGGGACACTGCAGGGATGGAAGGTCACACGGGGGACGTGGACGCGAGCAGTGGGGGACAGGTGCTGTTTGGGGAGAGCTGCTGGAGGTGCTTTTTAACTTCACTGCAATGGAAGGGGATGGGAGAGCTGGGAACCTTAATAAGGGAAGTGTTAGGATGTTACAATTAACACAGTCATCTTAGAGGGTCTCTGGTGAAGGCCTCATTAAAGAGTAACAGGCAGCACAGCTGGAGGCAAAGTGACGTGACAAATGGAAATTAAATCCACATCACATCTTGCTGAATAGGAGCGCGGTACCAGGCACCAGCTTACTTCCTTTACAGAGAAGCTCAGGGACTTCTCAAGCCATAATTGACATCAAAGTAGGAGCCCGATGCTGCTGGTTCCTGCTGGCCCAGAGGCTGAGACAGGGCACAGTTCCGCACCTAGCGTTAGTCTATGTGCCTTGGAAGAGAGCAAGTATCCAGCGGTGCCTGGAAAGGGCCACAGCCCAGTTTGCTCCAGCTGCTGAGTCTGAACCAGCCCCCTCCATCTCAGGCCCACCCCCCGCCTTTGCAGGGCTCACTCACCGGCCTCCACAATGGCAGGCTTGTTGCTGGGACACACAGACAGGACCTTGAGCACCCGGCTGGTGGTCCAGAGCAGCTTCTCGTAGGTGTAGCTGCGCATGATCTGCACCAGGGCTTGGGGTCCCCCATTGGCCAGAATAATCAGCTGCAAGAGAAAGCAGCGTTAGCACTCCAGAGGGTGGCCACAAGGGGTGTCCGCAGACATCGGGTGCTGCCAGAGAACTCCGATTAATCCCCAACATTTACACATAAGCCACTGAGTGGGGCGCTACTGCATTAGCAGGAATATCTGCTCTGCTCTCGTGTCTCAATTGGATCCAAGTCCACGTGAATGGGAGCCTCACAGCTTGGTTCCACGCTGGAAGTGCTAAACACGTCAAAACTATCCCCCCCCCCCCCCCAATATAACAGTTACTGGCCTAGGGGTGGGGGGGGGGGAAGCAGTAGATGCAATATCTTGATTTTAGGAAAGCTTCTGACACACAGTCCCCCATGAGGTTCTCGTAACCGAACTAGGGAGATGTGGTCTAGACGAAATTACTTGAAAGGTGGGCGCCCAACTGGCTGAAAGACCAGACTCAGAGTAGCTATCAATGGTTCGCTGTCAAACTGGGAGGAGGTGGGGTCCCACAGGGGTCAGTGCTATTCCAGATGTTCGTTAATGACTTGGATAACAGCGCGGACAGTATGCTTATGGAATGTGCAGGTGACACCAAGCTGGGAAAAGGTTGTAAGCGCTTTGGAAGACAGGAGTAGAATTCAAAACAGCCTTGACAAATTGGGTAAATTGGTCTGAAATCAACAACAGGATGAAATTCAAAGACAAGTGCAAAGTACTTCACTTGGAGGGTGTGTGTGTGGGGGAAATCAAATGCACAACTGCAAACTGGGGACTAACCGGCTAGGTGGTAGTTCTACTGAAAGGGATCTGGGGGTTCTAGCGGATCACAAATTGAATAGGAGTCAACGCTGTGATGAAGCTGCAAAAGAGACTAATCTCATTCTGGGGTGTATGAACAGGAGTGTCGTGTGTAAAACCCAGGAGGTAACGGTCAGGCTCTACTTGGCACTGGTGAGGACCCAGCTGGAGTCCTGTGTCCAATCCTGGGCGCCACACTTTGGAAGGACGCAGACAAATTGGAAAGAGTCCAAAGCAGAGCAACAAAAAAAAGGTTAAAAGGTTTAGGAAACCCGGACTACGAAGGGCATGTTTAGTCTTGAGAAAAGACGACTGGGGGGAGGACCTGAGAAGAGTCTACAGACATACTCAGGGCTGTTATAAAGACAACAGGGATCAATTGTTCATGTCCACAGGAGAAGCAGTAATGGGCTTAGTCTGCAGCAGGGGAGATTTAGGTGAGATATGAGGAAGAAGTCTCTAACTCTCAGGGTAGCTAAGCTCTGGAACAGGCTCCACACAGAGGCTGTGGACTGCCCATCACTGGAGCTTTTTAAGAACAGGTTGGACGAACAGCTGTCATGGATGGTCTAGGTTCACGTAGTCCTGCCCTAGTGCAGAGGGCTGGACTTGACTTCGAGGTCCCTTCCAGCCCCACATTTCTGTGATTCAATAACCAGGCACCAGGATAGTCTGCAGGGCCATTGTGCAACTTAAATCGGACTCAAACTTTCAGGATTAAAGTCACAGGACACTAGACTAGACAACCCACTGCACTTTGTGCGCAGCAAATTCAGTGCAACTTCCCCACCCAAACGCCAAGAGCCCCACCCAGAACAGCCACCCGGCCCAAAAAGGATTAAGACTTCGGCCTGGTCTAGACTCAGTAGAGTCAACATAGCTACGGCGCTCAGTGGTATGAGAAATTCCACCCCTGAGCACCGCAGTTCAGCCCCCCAACTCCCTCCTGGTGTAGACATGGCTACGCTGCTGTAGTGCAGACTTGGCCTAACTAGCAGCCCAGAGGGTTTGCTACTATTCAGTGGAAGTGTAACTTCTCTGGCGTCTGTAACAGGGGATCCAGTTTCCGCTGCCCATGCAGCAGGCGGTACCTGCTGGCAATGAATGCTGTGTTTCTGCGCTATTCCGGGCAGCCAAGCCTGTGTCAGGAGTGTCACACAGGAGTAGGGAAAAGAGGGTCTTTCTGTAAGGCTATAAATACATTTCTGTACTGTCCTTCCAGCCGAGACAAGTCCAGCAGGAGCTAAACTCGCCATTGGGAGCAGGATGGGCTGAGGGGTTTGGGCTAGAACCGCTCACCTGCTGGAGCTGAGCTGCCAAGTATCCAGGTTAGTGGGCACTGCAAGAGCGGAGAGGGAGTGTTCGAACCTTCCACCCTCGCGCTCACCTCAGTAGCTTCGCTGGTTCTAATTAATGGACGCGCTGACAACGCAGACCAGGCTGTCCACTGGCAGCAGCCTCCACTTCCCACCTATTCCCGGATCCCAACGGCCACGGGACAAATGCGACAAGGCGACGAAGGAGCCAGGGCCGGCAGCAAACTCACCTTGCTCTCCTGGTTTCCGTAGGCTAGGAGCTGGAGGCAGTCAGTGGTGATGGCGAGGAATTTCGGGTTGTTCTTGTTCAGCAGGGGAACCATCTTCTGGAGGCCGTCGGCCAGGCGCACCGCCATCTTGGCGCCTTCCTGGTACAGCAGCAGGTTGTGCAGGGTGGTGATTGCGTAGAACAAGACCGACTCGACCGGAGAGCTGGGGACGAGAGCATGAAGGGGAATCAGGCCCCAGCAGGAGGTGGCTGAAGGCCGATGTGTGGGTGCCTTCATGCTTGCTACAGGGAGGACAGCCCATGGGAAGGCAGGCCGCAGAGCGGTACCGGGCACTGCATGCTGGGAGGTGTAGTTCTGGCAGACTGCACCTCCATATTAGGAATGGAAGGGCTGCTGCAGGCAGCACCATTTTATGCCAGTTGGGTGTGGCCCCCTGGCAGGCGGCCATTGAAGTGCGGTGCCTGGAAAAGTTCAGCCCCCCTGGGATCAGCACGGAACAGAAGCGAGCACTGTGCTGTCCCTAGCGCCGCTCCTCACTAGCCCAGCAGGCACTTCTCGAGCACAGCTTAAACCTCACTGGTGAGCGCAACACCAGGCTGGCCCAAAAGAGACGTCTGTGGCATTCCCACTATGGCCAGATGGAGGGAGTCCCTGGATTTCGCAAAGCGCTATAAGCCCAGGAGACGGCGTAGCCAGCTCGGCAGAGAAGATTCCAAGCGAGAAAGCAGAGATTCCTCTGACTAGGGAATGGGCTCGGCTAAGCCTGCAGCCTACTGACCAGGCCTGCAGCAGTCGTCAGACAACGAGCTTTGCAATGCCAGTAGACTGGCCACACCAGAGCTCTGTCAACGCCTCACCTGCCCTGGCTCCGCTCCCTCCCACCCTATACAGCAAGCAGCTGTCCTACTGAAGAGACGCTGGGTGAGCGCAGCATTAGCAGTCACTCCAGCACATGGCTGCCTGGTACCTGAGCATCCGCACGAGAGCTGGGATGCCTCCAGATTTGAAGATGGCCAGCAGCCCCTCACGGTGGTGCGAGAGGTTGTGCAGGATGCTGGTGGTGCAGCGGGCCGTGTCCAAGTCGCTGGTGTTCTGCATGGCACGCACCACCGCTGCCACAATCTGTGGGGACTGCATCAGGGCCCGGCGCGACGCCTCCTTCTTGGACAGCTGGTTCACTATCATGGCCGCTTTGCTGACCACAACCTGGGGAGAGAGAAGGCTGCAGATGGGAGAGGGGTCCCAGCCAACGCTATGAACCAGGAGATTACAGAGCAGCGAGGGAGCTGAGTCTCCCACTAAAGAAGCCAGAAGAGGTTTCCTGCTTGTCAGGTGGCTAGCACTGCACGTGGGGCAGCTGGATCCCCTGTACCTTACCGATATGCTGGGCCAGAGTGGTGGGAAAGACTCTGCTCAGGGGGCTGAGAGCCTGCACAGCTAGAAGAACGAGGAGTACTTGTGTGAGGGCGGCTATTTAACAAAACAGTACCACAACGCACAGCAGCAGGGCAGGCTGTGGCCAGGGCTCAGGCGCTCTGGCACAGCAGGGGGGTGGGAAGGGAGAAGCAGCCAGGGGGGCAATGCGTCAGGTTTTTCTAAAAGCTCTGCTCTAGTTCTTTTGGGGCAGTTCCCTGGCCTGCGCAGAGAGGAGGTCACAACGGTCCCTTCTGGCCTTGGAATCTATGCAGCACTAGGGTGCAGGCTGCCCTGCCTGGCCATCTGGCCAAAGCCAGGAGCACTACGGTCCCATGAGGTATTAAAAGGACAGGAGGGGGAGGGGAAGAACTGAGTACAGATGTAAAGGGACACAGCTGTCCTGGGTCGGGTCCCCCCTTGCTGCAGCAGGGCTGATGGGCCATGTGACCACAGTGCTTTGCAAAGGAGAAGGGCGTTGGTCAGCGTTGGCTGGATCTCCTCTGAGGCCCCAGGCACGTTGCAGCAGCCTCCCTCCC
Source organism: Platysternon megacephalum (assembly GCA_003942145.1). NCBI lineage: Eukaryota > Metazoa > Chordata > Testudines > Platysternidae > Platysternon > Platysternon megacephalum. The sequence goes on from QXTE01000039.1 coordinate 10,466,244, forward strand.
TTGCTTCCAGGCAAGCACGCCGCTAGGAGGCTTGCAGCCTGAGTCCCAGAGCACGCCCCGGACAAGAGCGTGCATTGAGCAGAGTTTGCTCCCTTACCGGGTCCTCGTCATTCAGCAGCTTGGTGAGCTCCGGGATGGCCCGGGTGGCCAGCTCCGCATCGTCCTGGTAGTTGATCAGGTGCACAATGGCAGATTTCAGCATCTGCGAGGGCTCGGCCAGCCTCTGCACATTGGTCTGCTGGCCCTCGATGTGAGTGGTCATGAGCAGGGATCGGTCCTCCATGGTCTCTGGGTACATGGCAGCCCGGACACGCTGGGCCCGTGTCATGGCCAGCTGAGACTCCATGTCTGCTGCTACAGGGAGGAGAGCGGGAGTGAATGTTAAACTCCCAAGCTCTGCAGAGTTCACTGCCAGGCCTCCAGATTTCAATTAGCTGAGCAGGAGCTTAACAAAACGACACCGGTAACGTAAGCATCCCAGCATGCCCCGCAAGGAGCTGGTGCTTCACCTTGTAAACAGATACAGCAGCACAGAGATAAGGGAACACTTAATTAGGCAGCATCATTAGGGAATTGTCACACAAGGCCTGTTAATTAAAAAAAATTAAGGGCATTTGCAAGTTGGGACCAGCTGACTCAGGGGATTGGAATGGCATTTGGAGGCCTTTCACGGTGGGGTTTGTTGGGACAGATCCAGCTCTTACCACCAATTGCCACCTGTAACCTCTGGGAACAGCTGGTGGCTTTGGTCCAGTTCCTAGCAGACAAACTATCCCCAAATCACACCATTGCCTAGGAGCAGCCTCAGGGCCAGGGTAAGGCCTGAGCTACTCCACTGTAAGGCCTGGTCTACACCTAGAACTTAGGCCAACCTAGCTACTTCGCTCAGGGCTGTGAAAAAGGATTCTTTCGTCGACCTAGCAACAGCCTCGGAGAGGTGGATTACCTGCCTGGATGGAAACCCCCTTCTGATGCTGCAGGAAGTGTCTAGGCTAAAGCAACACGGCTGCAGCTCTGTACCTCTTCCGCGGGGAAGGGGATTTACCATCTGGGGCCAGTAATCTGATCCCTTTACTCTGAGATAAATACAGGAGAGAGCCACTAGAACGGAGTCCAGCGTTAGCAGGTAAGAGTTCAACGATTCACTCTCTAGTTAGAGAGAAACAGAGCCAGGGTCTTCTACTTAGCGTCACAGAAGCCGTCCCTCCCACCTCAGCCCAGCCTGGGTATTGTAGCTGCCAAGACAGCTGTCATTCTGGCTATGGCAGGCTCTGCTGACAATGTGCAGGTGTTTGGGGTACAGGGAAAAAGGGGAGGAGGAGAACATTTTTCTGGTTTTCTTCCCCTGTTTCAGACATGCCAGAGTTGCACCATCACCAGCTACTTTGTGTAAGCGACAAGCTGCATGCCTGGGAACAGTTTTGCAAACAGTCCCTGAGCAGCCAGGTAATTGAGAGGCACAGATGGCTGATCACTAGGCTGGGATCAGACGGCTCCTATCTTGAGAACACAGCTTAAAGCGCCGTTGAGGCATACGTGGAGACCGAGCTCAGAATTAGAGATGTGGTTATGCCACAAAACACCCTCTCTGTATGAGATCCTTCCTGCACTCAGACGTGCTGCCAACAGTTCACCAGGGCAGGGAGACGGGGGAAGGTATTTTAAGCTGCAGTGACCGCCCAGGCATGGAGAAGACAAAGGATTGATGGAGATGCGTCCAGAGTGGGACAGATCAAGTATAGGACATGGGAGATTTTGTGAGGGGGATGGAGCACTAGAATTTCTGCACAACCCCCATCCGAGCATCTGGTTTGCTCATCACCAACTTTATAGCCTGGTCATCTGTGTCCCTTACCTGCTGCTGGGCCCAGGCCCTGGCTCCCCGCCTCTCTGTAGGTGGTTGTCTTGATGGTGTACTGCTTGGCGTAGAGGTCCTCGTCATCCGCGATGCATTTGCTGCTGACCGACGGCACCTGGGTGTTCACCCCGGAGTGTATGCCGGAGTCGTAGGTATAGGTCTGCTGCCACTCCGTCACCTTGATCGGCTGCTCCATCATGTTCATCACCTCCATTGCTGCTCTGCAGGGAGACGGGGGGAAGTTACAGACTCCATCCAGCACATGGGCAAATGGAGCCAGATCCCGAAACCCAGCAGACAGCTTTCCTGGCCAGAACCCCCCCTCCCCTCGCAGACCCAGGCGAACACACCATCAGTAGCTAAGTGCTACTCGCCCCTGACCCTCCCACACATGGAGAGATCACTATCTGCTGTTTTCTTATTAACAAGATGAAAGGATGAACCAAGATGACAAATCCCACAGATCAGCACTTTGCCTCTCGTGTTGCAACATGAAAGGAGGCTGTGGCTGGTACAGGCAGCCTGAGTAAAGCTCCAGCTCCCCATGGCCATTACTCCCTGCAGAAGGGGGTGGGTTATTCTCGGTTCCTGAAGGCGTGCGCAGAACATCCCGTGCTGAGGGACAGATCCCCTGCTATTCCGGGCAGCACAGAGGAGCTTTTTAAAGAGCCGTTTCCGGACAGACGAACTGGCAGAAAGCTGAAGCCAGCCACAAGGGTTTGGAGTTCAGAATAAAAATGGGCTTTTCAGAGATGTTTCTGGGACAGCCTGAGTGCGCCTAAAAATAAGGCAAGCCACGCTAGCCTGTCCTAGTGAAATGCCCTCCGACTGGGTGCCGGACCCAGGGCTAAGACAAGCTGCTGTATCCATGCCACAGGAGATGCCCAGGAGAACAGGTACCACCGTCCCAGGGCAGGTACTTACCAGGATGCAATAAGCCGAGTATCGGCACCTCCAGGCAAGATCACTTACACCCCGAGTGATGGAATTCGAATGGAAACAGCCCTGCAGAGTCTCCTCTAGACTGCCATACAGGAGAGCCAGGCTGGATCACCACTCTCCTTCCTGGGGCTGGCAGCAGCCGGCTCAGCCCCTGGGGGAGGAGACGCCAAGCTCTCCCGCCCAAGCAGCCACCGCCCCATGCTGCTAGAAGGAGTGGCTCGCAAGGGAGTGCCAGATTCCAGCTCGATACCCTGCTCAGACATTAAGGTGAGGACAGCCACAAGGAACCTGGATCAGGGTAGGAATCCCTTATGCTTCCCCATGGCTGTCAGTGCTCTGGGGACTGATTCCAGCATTTCTGCCAAGTGTGAACTGGGAATCCAGCCTTTCCTACAGTGGAAATGCACTTTGTTCAGGTATATCCCCTGCCCGCCCACACCCTGCACAGCCTCAGAAGATTCCACACAGACTTGAGGCCAGGCTGCTCAGGATTCACTTCAGACTCAGCCCCATGGCCCCCACAGATCTGCCTAGAGCAGTCCCAGCAGTCCCTGCCTAGAGCAGTCCCAGACAGCTGCTGCAGAGGTATTTAGAGAAACACAGAGCAAGCAAGGAAATAGCCACTGGACATTGGCAGGATGGACTTTGGATGTAGGGTGACCATATAGAAAGGTGAAAAATCAGGACGGGAGTGGGGGGTAATAGGGGTCTATATACGAAAGCCCCAAATATTACTGTCCCTATAAAATCAGGACATCTGGTCACCCTACTTGGATGCACGTTCTTATGCTGCAATTGCAGCCTGTGCTACTAACGGGGACCCCATTGCACTAAAGGGTTAATGGAGAAGAACAGTTGCAGCTGGGTGTGGACACACCCAGGATAGGAATGCCAGTTAATCATGGGGGCTCTCTGGGTAGGGGGCTCCTCCAGATGCTGGCGGACAGGACAGGAAGGACGCATTCCTGAGAGAACCTGGCAAAACAATGGAACCACCGGGAGCCAGGGGTGAGACTGATCTCGTTAGTCACCTGAACTGGTGCTTTCAGCTGAGACTTGGCAGCTCAGAGGCTTGGGAAGAGGATATAGAGCTTTCACCTCTAGGTCACTGGCTTGAATCTGGCACATGCTGCTAGCAGCTAAGTTAGTCTAACAGCTGCTTGGCCTACACCCAGTGAGTGGGTGGGTCTCCGGCCAGCTCGGAGGGGGAACGCTCCTTTGCACTCTTAGCAGAGCGCAGCCATTCAGCGCTTGACCTAAGATGGAACCCGCTTCCTCTCCGAGACGGTCCCATGAGGTTAATAAAGCCAAGACGGGTGCTGTGGGCCAACCAAGCCCACAGCTGAAGCATACACAGAGGCCGCGCATGCTGGGCCAGCTCAGTAAGGAAGTGCGCTTCCTTGCAAGCCATATTTACCCTACTTTAACCAAGCGTTTCTCTTGATTTAAAGCTCCAGCTGGCATTTGTTTCTGCTCCACCCAGCTGTGCATTGAGCCGAATGCCAAGAGATACCAACAGCTACTTATCGCGGAGCTGACGGCCCAGACTCGTATTCACGCCAGCTGAGCGGCTGCCCTGTGACCCTCTCAGATTGGGATTAGAGGGTCACTTTCTCCCCCAATAGGCACCTCAGGTCCACAGAAAACAGGAGGGGCCCCCGATTCCAAGCTGTGGTTATTGGCGAGGAGTTGGCAGCATGTGGAGGGAGGCGGGGGGAGGGGGGGTACTGCAGGTGGTAAAGCAGGTTTCTCAACCCCCCACCCCAGCACAGCGATGTCCGGATGCTACAGGGCCTATTCCAGAGTCACTTGCCTCCTTCCCATTGGCACAAGACAGACACCCTAATGGTCCTTAGGACGGGGTGGGAGGAGGTGTCTGCAGTGGGCTGGGTTTCAGCCCAGAGAGCGCCAAACGAGTGATGAGCAGTAAGCCACAGCCCCCAGCCCCGTCTGCATATGCAGGTAGGGCACTGTCCTGCTCACCTGGAAAGCACCTAGCGCTTCTGGGGCAATACCACAAATAACTGAGTAATGCTTGGCCTCCTCCCTGCCCAGCCCTGCCAGCCTCACCCCACTCAGTAGCTCTCTGTAAGACCCACCTTGCCAGCGCGCTGCAGGGCAGGCAGCGTAGGATCGCAAGCAGGAGTGCCAGGCTAAAGAATTCGGGCGAGAGAGCTTAGCAGACAGCAAGGAGCTTGCTGCTTACTGTCTGGACTGCATGTTGTCTTGCACCAGAGTCTGACTTCTCCAAAGCAAGTGGAGTACATTATAGCCAGGGCTGATTGGGGTGGGAGGGATCAATTGTACTGGGGCCCCAAAACCTCTGCAACTGGGGTGAAATGGGAGGAGGGCCCCCCGGAACCTGACATACCTGGGACACACATTTCTCTCGAAAGGCCTGATTATAGCCCCAGCCTTTGTACTGAGAGCAGGGCTCCGTTTTGCAGCGCTATTCCTCAGACCCACCCCAGAAGGTGTATGGGGGACAAAGCTCAAGGGGCTGGAGCACGGCTGGCTGGTAGCAAAGGCAGCTCTAACCCTGCCTGCTTCCGGCTCGTGTCAGACAAACTCTGTGCCTCGCTTTCCCCCCATCTGCACAGATCCACTAAAGTATTCAACGCTTCTACAGGGGGCTGCTTATCCCCAGCATCAGCATGTGTTTATTCGAGAAAAACAGCCCATGCCACAGATAGCTCCAAAGACAGCCCTGCCCTGGGGACGGCTGGGTAAACACAGTGAAAGCTTTCCAGGAAAGAGCCTGGGTGTGGTTTGCACTAGGAGACAATGAAGGCCATTCCCCTGCTGCTATGCATTTCCCCAGTCCCACCTGTGTGGAAGCTTCCAGGGTGGGGTTCTAACACTCGCAGATGGAAGGGAGTCCCCTCTCTACCCCTGCTGTCTACCCCCTTCCTGGGCTCCTCAAAGGAACCTTTCTGCTCTCTGGGGAGAGGGGAGGTTGCTCAGGACAACGCTCAGGTCAGGAGTGACCCAGGCTGACGCACAGAGCCAGGAGAGCTGCCTTTTATGGCCATGCCAGCCTCCACTCGGACTTCACTTCCACTCCCAAGGTTTGCAGGGCCCTTTGAGAGCAGGAGATCCATAGTCCGCCCTCCGCATCGCCTGTGACCCAGACACAGAGTCACAACAAGTCAGGGAAGGGAGGGATGAGTCACAGACTTGATAAGAAGCGAGCAGCTGTTCTGTTGCCCCCCCAGAGCAGGAAGTTTGACTGGCAGAGGCAGCCACATGCATGTCCAAAAGAGAGGTTTAATTACCACCTTCCACTAATACTCTGAGTCATGCATGGAAGGAGCTGGACCAGGAGAGCTCTATGCTGACTGCTCCCCTCCACCCAGGAACAGACCCAAGCCAGGCAATTTCATGGGACAGCCCAGCCCGCGAAAGCTACAATGCAGCCTTAACCCATTTCAGTGTCTGAGCTGGCAGGAAGTTGGTCCAACCCTGACCCCCATTTCCCTCGGCCAGCTGACTTAGTGGCACATCCTATGTCTGAGTCAGGGCGTTGGGTGGCGGCACCAGATTTTATAGGGCAGAGGGGGGTTGCACCTTGCTGCGTCAGGACGAGGTCTGCTCAGGATTCGTTACCAAGAAGGTTGCTTTTCCTGCAAGGGCTTGGGGAAAACACGTCTGAGCACCGCCAGCAGTTCCCAGGCAGCCCTGTGCTGTAATGAACAGCACAGAGCCATGTTCAAGGGAGAGCGAATCTGACCCAGGGCCTGGCAATGCATTCAGACAAACCAACGCAGGGACAGAATTCAAAGAGGAGTCCAAATGAAGCTAAAAGTGTTGCCTAGTCAAGTTAGAACAGGGGTCAGGAAATCTGGGTTCTACTATTCCCAGCTCTGCCACGGATTGAAATTTGGACAAGTCACTCCACTTATGCACCTCAGTTTCCCCGCCTATAAAATAGGTGAACCACACTGAAAATTAAACCTCACCAGTTTAGTGCTATGAAAGTCTATTAGATCGCTGAAATCCACAGACACACCCGCTCATCATCTTCTACCTAGTCTCCCGGGACCATCCCAGGTACATTTTAAGGGCAGTTTTCTACTCTTGTCTGTCTGTAATTTTAAGCTATAAAGTTGTAATTGTATTTACTGGTTAGGTTACAACTTTAATGGCTTGTGCATAATGTATGCTTATGCAGTAGTAAAAAAGGCAAAGAGAACCACTAATGGAAGCTGCTCAAGCTATTTACTCCACATCATGTGTCAACAGGATAAGCTGGGGGGGGGGGGGTTGGGGAGATCGGGGTTGAACTAATGCAAAGCACTGGGGTCGTGGTCTCCACACAGCACAGGAGCATTCAGTGCTCAGTGAGCTGTTAAAGGTAAGCACAGATCCAAGTTTCCAGAAAAAGGCCAGAGTCGATAGCGGACTCAGTGCTGAAAATAGACTGGTCTTACATTCAGCATTTCAGCCCACGTCTCTCGTTATCCTGATAGGTTTGAGATACTTCTGCCCCTCTTCTTGCATCTGTAAACAAAGTGAACTTAAACCGCTGGGTACGTAAATACAAAGGGTCAGTCTGAAAACTGCGCCAAGCTTTGTGAAAAACAATTCTCTTTGCAGTGTCAGGTGGGCGGGATGTAAGTTGCAGCCTGACAGCAATCAGTCAAGGGGACAACAAAGCAGTGGCAGCCAGGAGACCCTCAGAACAAGGCACTGAGCAGTATCCTGAGACAAATGACACTGTCCTAAAGTCACCACTTGTTATGGAAGGGCACCTGCAGAGCTCATCCCAGGGCGAGGCGTGCTACCAATTCCATGTCTCAGCATGCACGCCCCTCTAAATACACAGCCCTGGTCACTCCCCGTGAGTACTTCCCTTGCCACGGGGAGGCTGGCCTCCAAGCCACAATAAAAGCAAGGGAATTAGTAAGTCCTGGAGTGAGTATCGACCCACTTCTGTTCCACAGCTTGGTCAGTTCCACGTAGGGTGACCAGATGTCCCGATTTTATAGGGACAGTCCCGATTTTTGGGTCTTTTTCTAATATAGACTCCTATTACCCCCCATCTCCTGTCCCGATTTTTCACATTTGCTGTCTGGTCACCCTAGTTCCACGTGCCACAAAAAACCACAGCTAGTTCCCGGGGCACCAGACAGCAGGAGCAGCTCTCTTTACAGCTGAGCAGACGGAGGTTTTGCAATTTGGACAGCAAACTGGGGGTATCTAAATACAAGCACCTGGGTGGGCAAGGAGATGGGAAACACTTTGCGCTTCTCAAATCTTCTCCCACGTCCCAGTGAGGTAGGTGGGGAAAATGGCAGGGAGGGGAGGTGAATCTCACAGCGCCATAACGAGGAACAGAATTTACGAAGGCGTGGCTCGTGTGTAACCTGCATGTTATCCCAAAGCAGAGGCCACCTACAGAGGGAGGAGATAGCCATGAGCATATGGGGCCAAAACCCCAGAAAGTAAGTGTTCCTAAACTGGCTGAGTATACACACGCACAGGACGATGGTGGGTCAGAGAGAACAGTGGAGTCAAGGGGAGAGTTTTTCACAGCAGTCTAGGAAATTTAAACACCTTTCAGTAGGATTAATTGAAGAGGTGTCTCAATCCCTTTGCCTACTTTGAAAATCTCAACCAAGAACCTTACAGATAAGACGAGGAAGCAAAATGCAAGTGGATGGTAGTTGACACATGGAATTGGAAGCTGAAAAGGTCCAAGAAGGGTTGACTGGAGCCTATGGGAGGACTATGAATGGGTCCAATCACAGCCACTGCATGTTAACTCTGCATTGAAATTCAGGTTTTGCTAAAGAGTGGCAATTTTCTATTTCAGGAAAATAGAGGTGTCCCCCAAGGCCAGGTGTAACCCTGAGGGGAATCAGACCATCTGCCTCCCTCCAGCACCACACAGCATGAGCAGGGCTGCTGGAGCATGTCCAACCAGAGGCCAGCAGAAGGAGCAGGTTTTGTTAATTCAGTCTAGCACCTAAGGAGTGCATGAACTATGAGGAGGGGCTGGTTACAGAGAGACTGAGCATATATGTGGACAGTAACTGCTGCTCTGAGAGCTGAAGGAGTTTGACAGCCACTTATTTTCCAAGCATGCCTGGGTTCGGCTGGAACACCGACTGCTCACACGGCTCTGCATAATGCATGAGCTGCTGTAGTTTTTCCAGTGTAGATGGCAATCATTTAAGCTTACAAATCAAAAGCTAGTCCAGGAGTATTTTACAAGCTTAAATGAGCTGGGCCTGATAAGTTTTGGCTGCAAACAGGATAACAATTTTCAAGGCACTGCATGTGACTATCTGCCCTAAGAGGCTTTGTACAAATAGTGGGCAAGCCAATGCCCCAGGACACGGCATCTCTACTCCCACAACACAGCTAGCCACTCAGAAGTGCAGGCAAATTACGTTGGCTACGGTACCAATCTCTGAGAGTAGCCCGACGAGTCTGTTTCCCAGATTAAGACTTTGGGCCACATGTCTGGCACCAGCTTTCTTCCATTCCTTCACAGCACTCACCATGAGGCTTCAGAATGCGCCAGACCCAGTCTTGCAACTGTCCAACTCCGTTACAGGATAGAGTTAATGGCGAGCAGCTGGAGTACAGCACTGCCCAAACACAGAGCAGCTTCGTGAAAGGTGGGAACAGCTGCAGGAGCATGCAGGATCAGTATTGGTTTGCAGGCCACTGGAACAGAGGGGCCAGAGATCATGACAGGGCCAAAAGCAGGTTCTCCTGGCCTCCACTGGCAAGAACCCTGCTAGGCAAGAGCTGGGAAAACTGTACACTACAAGATTCTACTTGTTTATAGTATGGCCTTCCTGGAATTCCTTGCAAGGGTATTCAGTTAGGAATTAGTATTATTCAGAGTGAGCACGCATCTCCCTTGGGGAGCAGGAGAATGGACTTCCCCCTCCTCCCCCCACTCACCTCTCTGGGGACGGGGATGAGGAAGGAAGCAGGTTCTATTCAGCTCAGAGCTGCACTGGAAATATGAAAGGGGATTTTAGCCTTTTGATTGTAGGCGTGAAAGCGAATGAGGTATATTAATGCAACAAAAAGAGCCTTGCAAGCGGAGATTGTGTTTGTACTTTGACCTAGTTTTCTCCAGAGTTTCATCCATGCTACAGAATAAAAAAAAAAAGCCACATTTCAACCCATCTGGCAGCCTTTGGTCAGAGGCACGGAGCAAGCTAGTAATAAGCCTGATCATTCGCACCTTGAGAAGTGTCTTTGTAGGTTTAGGAAGTAGCGCCGCTCAAGCAAGGAGTGCGCTTCTAGGCAACTGAGCCAGCAGAAAGAGAATGTCGCTGTTTGACTAAGGGTTCGGGAAACGTCACCAGCTCCAGGAACTCTCTATTCTGTGTGGTTCTGCTGTGCTCCCCACGGTATAAGTGCATTGTGAGACCTAGGAGTCCCCGAGGAGAAGCCAGCTCTGTCCCCTTGTCAGATCAGGGGGTTTAGCACAGGAAAACTAGTGAAATTCATTCTGAAGGCAGCAAGATACACGGTTATTCGGGCCTCCCAGTTGGGGCAACATGCCAAGTGGGTTGTCAACAGTGCCCACCGCTGAAGAGATGCCTAACCGCTGCTGCAGCAGAGGGGGTCAATCAGGAGGTTTGGGTCAGTAATTTGGAGGGACTGGAAGAAAGGACGCCTGTGTCTTCACCCTGTTCAGTGCAGAGAGATGAGCACAGGGAAGGTCTGCTCTGCGCAGCTGCAGTCGGAACAAGGTAGCAATGCAACCATGCAGAGTCTTCTATAGAGCAAATGACATGCAAAACATTTGCTCAGCCTTGAGAATCTCTCTTTCGGTGCCAGGCTGCTCTGCCTCATGCCCCCCATACCAGCTACGTGGCCTCCTGCTCCAAAGCAGCAGATATGGAGTTTCTCTCCATGCCTTCCGAGTCAAAGAGAATCCTTTCCCCAGGATATTAGCCCTTAAGAAGTCTCATAGGAGAGCATTCGCTGTCACGAAAGCAATGCCCTTGGTAGTCACTAGCATGACGAAAGCCGACCTACAGAGTGCAGGCATGTAAACAGAGATTAGGTTAACTGGTCTGTACATAAAAGGGTTTCCAATACCACAAACATCCCGCTCGGATTTGGAAGGAGCGAGAGAACTTGCGGGAAGACCGGAGGGCAGGCAGCAAGAGGAGCTGAAGTGAGATGTGACAAGAGGATCCAGGCAGTGACCACTGGTGCCAACACTCAGTCTGGTATTTACCTTAAAGCCATGGAAACATGCTACAATCTCCCCCACTCTTGAAGTGCTCAGCCTTGTTGCTGTGGAGGACAGTTTGAAAATGCGGCCCTGAAGGCGTAAAAACCAGAAGGCAATTTTTAAAAAAAATGGAATTTAAGTCTCGTGATTTTGGGGGTCAGACTCACGAGTTCTGAACTCTGAGTTGGCAGCATTGCAGGGGCCTTCAGAGAAAGTGGAGCATGGACAGAACACCACACAAGGGACAGGGTCCTCCTTCCCTGTAACAAACAGGAACCAATTCTGCCACCAAAAACGTCTGCATTCAGAGATGGGATCATTATATCAGGACTCATCTGTTAAAAAACATGATCCAGGTACCTGCTAGGCTGCTCCCCACGCTTGTGGGGTGGTGTAGCAATGAGAAGCCAACAGGAAATGCTTATTATGAGGGGCGGGGGGAGTTTTCCCATTCTATTAGCCTCTACAGCAGCGACACCAGATCTCTCCCAGGAGATCACATGAAGGTCAAGCCCTGCTCCTCTAATGGAGCGCTGGACAGTAATACGCAGCACGCTCCCATCCATCACTCTGGAAGTGCTCTGCTGGCAGGAGCGCTAGACATGGGCTTGCCACTCAACACTAATGCAGCTCCACACCCTTTGTTGTGCCAGCACAGGAGCTGGAGATAGACAGATAGGAGGATCCACACCTGCTAAGCAACCACCTCCTAGACAGTGACCCTGGGCAGCTGTCTGAAGGGTGCGAAGCACCCACTGAACGCAGTACAGACGGGTAACTGGGAGACACGGACCAGATCACACTCTGGCAGCTCTGTACATTGACCAGGTCATTGGGGCTTACGGCATGAATACCTTGGTTTAGTTTAACAAGCAGTTGGTAAAAAAACAGGAAGCAGAACAATGGCTCGAGATAGCCGCCCATCTGCCAACACTTATGGGACATCACAAGAGAAATTCCCTTTGATGTTCTACCTCTGACCACCTGCTGAGCTCCCCCAACTAGTCTGTCCAGGGAGGGGCCCAAGCCTGGGAACACAGGAGAAAGAAAACCCGGCTAGATTTAAAAGGACACACCCTGAACCAGGGAAAGAAAGTTACAGGGAAAGGGACCTCTAGGATATCTGTCCTAGAACCCACGGCTACAGGCACCAGGGACAGAGAAGCTTCCTTTGGGTTTCCACCAGAGGATGGCAATGCTTCTGGGAAGAGTCCTGCATATAGACAGTTTTTAAGACCTCTTTTCCCCTTGGCTTTAAGAAGGCGCTAGTCACGATCTACCACTGGTCACAGACTCTGGAAGGGCAGAACCATGGGTGCCGAACCCAGAGCTGATAGTTAAGCTCGGTTGATATACAGGATGCTGCAGCTCAATGCCAGGTCTCGGAGTGGAAGAACTGCACGATTCCATACCAGAAGTCGTGGCATGAGGCCTGGAGCCTGTGGTGCGCAGTCAGAGGGGACAGAGCTGCAGCGAGCTCTGTACTTGTGACCCTGGAACCAAGGAAGATGCTGGGAGAGTATCCAGGAGGCTGAGATCATCTATTGGACTGTTCCACATCCTCAAAGGGGACAGCAGCAGCTGCACTGCCCCAAGCATGCTTCTTTCTCGAGATCTGTCAGAGTTAAGGAAAGTCCAGATGCCAACGCGGAGCGTGGAATGAAAGTGGACTGAGTGTCACCTAGCTTGATCACCAGAAAGATCCAACAATCACACAAGATACCGCCCTACTGAACTGATTCAGTGTAATTACTGCAGAGAAGCTGGGGCTAACCTGTGCCTTTTCAACTGCAAGTGTTTGGCTTGTAGTTACAAGGGCTACTGCTATGCTTATAGGACAAACGCTGACCACCATCCATCAATGATCACTAGCAACAGGGGAAAAACAATGCTCCCCATTCCAACCAAACCATCAGCATGGGCTGTTTCCCAAAAGCAAGCACCTGATGGGGAGAGTACACTTCGGTATCCAAGGTGCAGCAGCTCACTGGTGCACAAGGCTACTCCCTCAGAGGCATGAGAAAATACCACTCTGTAGATTCAGGAATTCAGGCAAAGTCACTGCCCGATATATGACCAACTCAACTCTACGAAGCAGCCAAAGAGTTGCACAGGCAGTGGGGAACTCTCTAAAACCTGACGGAACCACTGACTATTAACTGGTGTGACCGTTTCTAGCCCTGAAAGTTTGTATGGAACATGCCATCGCAAACACTTTTGGGAGTAAGCAACTCTAGTGAACTGGGTTTCATTTCCAGAGCCAGGCATTTACTGACAGCTGAAAACCATGGAGATTCCAGACTGGCCAATTGCATGCGCATGTTGGGAGGACATGCAACTAGATGTGAAAAGTTTATTTAAGGGCACAAAAGTGTCAAAACAGAACCAAGTATCAGGTCAGGCTAGATGGTTTAGCCATCCGCTCCCCCAGAGTAATGACTTTTTTTTTTAAAAGGTTTAATTTTTTCCTACTACAATCCTGGAGTCAAGGAGTTAAGAATTCTGACAAGGAGCAGAGGAAGCTACAAGCTGGAAAGAGAGAGACTAGAAGCCTCATATCTCCAAAGTTATTTGATCTGCATCCAGACAGCTTCATCTTTGCACAGATAACGTCTGACAAGGAAGTCTCCAATAAATATGCATCTATTTGCAGCTCGAATGCCTGCGTCTAGCCCTTTCCTTTTGCTCCCTGAGATAAACTTGCCCTTTTGTGTCGAGCAGGCAGCAGAATCTTTATTAGAGTTCCAACCTTAAACTGATTTACTGCTGAGTGACCCCAAAAAAGCAGCAGGGAAGCCGTAAATATTGTTGCATAAAAAAACAACCTATCCCCAGAGATGCTCAGCTCCTGGTCATGACACTTCCAGTTGTCAGGCTCAAATCACTCAGAGCCAGCTTCACATTGGGGGGGGGGGGGGGGGGGGCGCGCGCAGGACTGATGGGTAGGAGCTATGCATATCAAGGCACAAGAAGAGGACACTGTGCCCCCATACTGGAGTGCGTGACTGCATCCTACCCCACCTCCTTCCTTTCAAATCACAGGCCAATGTTGAAAGCCAGAACTGCCAGCTCCAGTTAAAAGGATTTGAGACTAAGAACACAGGGCTTACCAGAGAACTATCTAACCACTAAAATAGGTTAAATGAAGCTCAGGGATATTACATTAACCCCTTGGACAACACAGCGAAACCTGCTAAGCATCTGCTCAGACTGGAGGCTGAAGAGCCGTGGTGTTTAAGGGCTACACTGCCATAGCCAGACAGTCTAGTTACACTTTAGAAATCTTACCTTGTGCTTAGAATTTAGAAGATTTCAATCGAAAAGTGTTGACAGTGAGCATCCTAAAGCACTACCCTGCGGAGGCAGGCCAGTAACTTTAAACACACCTTGGGGTAAGATGGTGTTAAGAGGGGGGAGTCCCCCCGTTTCCCCACACTTGGGAGTTTTCAGGGTTTCATTTGCCATTCTACATAGAGAACAAACCCAAAGCAAGCTGCTCCCCCCTACAGACGGCGCGAGGGAGGGAGCAGTCGCAACTACCTATTCTGCACACAAAGCAGCCCCTCCATTTTCCGGGAGAGAACAAAAGGTCAGAAGGGCTGTTGCTCTCCCCATTCAGGAATCGCATTGTTCACAGCTCTGTGCAAGTGGGATGAGCCTGAGTGAATATAATTAGTTACTTAGGCCTTTAAAAGAGGCATTTAAGGCAATTTGACAAACACATGTAGCAAGAGGCACAGATTCTAAGGCAGGTGATCTCAAATCCTCCCACCAGTAACTTAGATAAGGTACAACGAGGAGTCCTTGCGGCACCTTAGCGACTAATACATTTATTTGGGCATAAGCTTTCGTGGGCTAGAACCCACTTCATCAGACACATGAAGCAAAAAAAATACAGGAGCAGGTATCAATACATGAAAGGATGCGGGTTGCTTTACCAAGTGTGAGGTCAGTCTAACAAGATAAATCAATTAACAGCAGGATACCAAGGGAGGAAAAATAACTTTTGAAGTGGTAAGAGAGTGGCCCATTACAGACAGTTGACAAGAAGGTGTGAGTAACAGTAGGGAGAAATTAGTATTGGGGAAATTAAGTTTAGGTTTTGTAATGACCCAACAACTCCCAGTCTTTATTCAGGCTTAATCTGATGGTATCCAGTTTGCAAATTAATTCCAGTTCTGCAACTTCACATTGGAGTCTGTTTTTGAAGTTTTTTTGTTGAAGAATTGCCACTTTGAGGTCTGTTATTGAGTAACCAGAGATATTGAAGTGTTCTCCTACTGGTTTTTGAATGTTATGATTCCTGAGGTCAGATTTGTGTCCATTTATTCTTTTGCATAGAGACTGTCCGGTTTGGCCAATGTACATGGCAGAGGGGCATTGCTGGCACGATAGCATATATCACATTGGGCATAAGCATATCTCACATTGGTAGATGTGCAGGTGATAGTCACACCATCCGGGGCTCGTTCACCTGCACATCTACCAATGTGATATATGCTTATGCCCAAATAAATGTGTTCGTCTCTAAGGTGCCACAAGGACTCCTCGTTGTTTTTGCTGATACAGACCAACACGGCTCCACTCTGAAAC
The DNA here is from genome assembly GCA_003942145.1 of Platysternon megacephalum. Classification (NCBI taxonomy): domain Eukaryota; kingdom Metazoa; phylum Chordata; order Testudines; family Platysternidae; genus Platysternon; species Platysternon megacephalum. The sequence goes on from QXTE01000039.1 coordinate 10,481,849, forward strand.
GTACGGTACAGAAAGGAGGGAAGAGAGAAAGAAGCTAGAGACAAGTGCTGGTCTCTAGAGCACCCAGGGACAGTGCCACACCTAGGGAAAGGAGAAGGGTTTTTCCCTTTTCACTCCATGTTCACCTCACAGCCCCAGTCCCAACCTGCAGAGGGCTTCACATGTCCAATTCACACTACACTTCCTGGAGGTGATCTGTAGGCCCCAGAGGTCGGAAGAGTCTATCACGCCTGATTATCTCCTCCCCTCACACAACAGTGAAAGTATTAGACAAAAACCAATTTCTTCTTAGTGCTGAGCCCTGATCCCAGCCTGTCTGTGACCTTACAGACAACACTGAATCCACTCACATTTGGGGGCACCACCCACACTGCCCATCACAATGCCATGGATTGACTCGGGGCAGTCCTGAATCCATGAGCCCCTCCAGCATTTCTGACTTCATGTGGCCTGGCCTGGCGTCCCCTTCCTCAGCCCACAGCAATGGGAGAGGTCTCCAGCAGGGCTTCTTTAGCATGGAAGATAGCAAAAAGGCCTATGCATTCACACACATGGAGAACAATCAAGATACCAACCACAACAGGGGATTAAAAACAGGACATATTTTGTCCTGCAATGAACACGACTTCCCGCTAACTTTGCGGCAAATAATCAAGGATACAATTTGGCCTTGAAGGTGTCCCAAAAGCACGTAAAGCAACCCCACTGGAGCACCAGTCAAATCCTCTCTGTGAGGTATAGAAGCCAGGAAATCTTTGGGATCTCATGACAGCATCTGTGGCCCTGGAACGGCACTTAACACAATCTCTCCACACCCCTCAGAGGGAGGTAAGTGTCTATGGGCTGTATATAGGTGCCTAAAGATGCAGACAGGTGCCTAGTGGGGTTTTTTAAAGTGCCTAGGTGCCCAACTCCCATGGGTGTTATCCCACCACATGCCCAACTCCCGCGAGCTCTGGTGGAATTTTCAGAAGTGCCCAGGGGCCTCAGTACTTTTAAAACTCTGGCCCTAAAGCACTGAGCTACAAGGTCTGAATGGAGCCCATATTGCTTTGTGTGGGGGTCAAGAAGCACGTCCATGCCCTGTCCACACCTTCCTATGCCACCCTCTAAGGCAAAGATTGGGTAACTGCAGGAGCAGGTCAAAACTGCTTTTCCTCCTTTAAAAAAAAAAAAAAAAAAGCTGCAACAGCTAATGAAGCTCAGATAGAGAGCACAGCAAATGCAGTGCTCTATAAAAGACTAGTTGCTGGGGTTATGAAAGGGGTCCCTTCCCAGAAGGAGAAACAAGGATGGGAGAGAGAGAGGGAGAAAGCAGCTTTTCAAGATTCCATCAGCATCAATGAAAAATAAAAGCATTAAATATATAAAGAGTCAGACCTTCGGTAGTTTAAATCATTTCAATGAAGGCTTTACAGGGAAGGAAAGTTGAGGAATTCAAAGGGAATGGAGGGATCTTTAATGAGGAGGAGACTTGTGTGTTACAGGAGCAGTGATCTTTTTAAAGAAAGCTGAAATAGCACAACGTGATTCACTCCCTCTCCCCACAACCCCCCCTCTGCTAGCTCTGTCCTGATCATCCACGCAAACAAAGGAAATGAATTCCTCTGTTCTCCTGGCATGTTCATACTGTACTGGAACTGCTCCCCCAGCTTCCCATGTCAGGCAGATGAACAACGATCAACAGGCTCTTGGATAACGTCATTCCGAGTTGCTCAGGAAGAGGGGAAGGGGCCTTTGGAGACGGGCCAGCTGACTGGGGGAGGTTATTACAAAATGGTATTTTTTAAATGCCATCACTGGGAGGCAAAGGTCATTTCCAAGACTGTTGATACAAGGCTACTACAAAGCATCCTCCCTCATGCACACAGTGGTGTGTGCATTTCTCATGCATTCCTTCACACAAATCTCAGCTGAAACCAAGAGCCACCCTCCAAATTGCGTGCTTCTCTGCAGTTACCTGTTTTGCTTGGTTGCAGCTCTCCATTAATGGAGCTCACAAGAACAGAGGCAAGAGATGAGTGCATGCTCCAAACCGTGGAAGTGCCTTGGCTTCACCCAAGTGAATAGTTATTGACACCCCCCACTCCCCCCAAGTCCAGGCTGTAATATTTCAGCACTTCCTGTCATAGGATGACGAGGTGTTCCGTATTAATAGCTTCCACTACTCCCCCCTTGTAAGAATATGCACAGTGCTGGTCATGACAATTATCTTCCCCCAGCAAGTGGAGTATACAACCCTCCTGAAAGACATCCTGAAAGCTGTTTGAGACACACCCACCTCCTTTAGGTTTTTTGCTGAAGTTTGGTTATTTGTATTACAGCAAATGGCGAGCTGAAATGGCCATTCATTGGGCCTCCCCTGCGGTAGCTGTTTGCATGTTTTCCTTACCTGCAGCAAGTTGTTCTGCTTTCTGCCACACGGAAGCAAAAGCTCCACCCAAGGGAAGGGCAGGGAGCTAGCGTCTGCCAGACAGCATGCAGCTCAGGGCATTCTCCCACCGCCGTATGTACACGTGGGTCGCTCAACACAAGCAGCCGATCGGCCTGTTCTATTGGGTCTCATGCTGCTATTTTCCATTGGATTAAGCCTCGGAAGCAGCGAGTAACTCAGCCATGAAGAGACATTTCAGAGATGCCAAAGCCAGAAGGACCATTAAATGATCCAAGACTGAGGGCTCGTTTTTCAGAGGACATTATCTTTCCCCCAGTTATTGAGCACAATAATGTGTTCATTTGTGTTTGGCTAAAGCCTTTTCTAGAAAGGCATCCAGGCTGGATTTGAAGACATCAAAAGATTAAGAACCCAGCACTGCCCTTGGCAGTTTGTTCCAATGGTTAATGACCTGCACTTAAAAATTTGTGCCCAATTTCTAACTGACTTCAACTTCCAGCCATCAGTTCTTGTTCTACCTTTCTTCGCTAGATTAGAGACCCCATTACTACCTGGTGTTTTCTCCCCATGAAGGTACTTCTATTAATCTAAATCACCTTTTTGATCAGCTAAGCAGATTGAGCTCTTTAAGTCTCACTGGAAGGCATTTTCTCTAGACCTCAAATCATTTTTGTGGCTCTTTTCAGCAGCGTCTCCATCAGCATCCTATAAAAAATGGACCACAGAACTGGACGCAATATTCCAGTAGCGGTCTCACCAATGCCATAGGCAGAGGTAAAAGTCACCTCCCTGCCCCTACGTGCTACTCCCCCGGTTTATCCTAAAATGGAGAGTCAGAGAGCCACACAGTAATAAGGTGCGATGCCCAGACATGTGCAGCGCTGTAACGATGGAACACCCTCACATGGTCCATCCTTGAGTGGCTGAGAAACTCCATTTCACACCCCCTCTCTCTGCTCCACCCCAGCTGGGGGAGGGTGGAGTGTTATGCATGTTCTTTCCTGCCCCCACTGCTTGGAAGGCAGGGACTCCTGGCAACACTGGGTGGGGTGGGGCACCATTGCTAGCATGGTTGGTCTACACACACTCAGCAGCATCTCCCGTGCATCAGGGAAAGCGCTCCTGCAATCGCAGCTGAGTGGGGCACCAGTCAAACCTGGCCTCTTGGCCTGCATGCAACTGTTGTACCGGGGGACAATGGACAATCATGATTAATGCCAACTCCTATGTTGCACTCATGCAAGTCAGCTGCATTCATCCTCAATACTGTATCAGGGCAATCTTTAGACCAGGGGTAGGCAACCTATGGCACACGTGCCGAAGGCGGCACGCGAGCTGATTTTCAGTGGCACTCACACTGCCCGGGTCCTGGCCACCGGTCCGGGGGGCTCTGCATTTTAATTTAATTTTAAATGAAGCTTCTTAAACATTTTAAAAACCTTATTTACTTTACATACAACAATATAGTTCTATATTATAGACTTGTAGAAAGAGACCTTCTAAAAACGTTCAAATGTATGACTGGCACGCGAAACCTTAAATCAGAGTGAATACATGAAGACTCGGCACACCACTTCTGAAAGGTTGCCGACCCCTGCTTTAGGCCAATCAGCAGGCCTTTCCCCACAGGGAGCTAGTTCGAACCAAGTCAGCTAACCGGATTCCACTCTACCATGTGAGCAGAAAGAAATGGGAGTTCTTTTCCCAGTGGGAAGGTCTAGCAATTTTACAGAGCACCAAGGTGACTGACACACCAGAAGCACGCACATGTTCTTTGAGAACACCACACACAGAACCCTCCCACACCCTTCTGTTAGCTACTTACGAACCATTTGGCTGAAAGAGGTCATTGCAAAAGTTTCCACTTTTGAATCATAACTATTCCATCGCCCTTGCAGGCCAAACCTGTCGCACCACGTCAGCTCTCATAAGCTTTGGTAATATATTTTTGCTGTTAGACGTGTAAAGAAAGGGAAGCCACTCCCCTTCCCTCTATTTCCCTCCCCCCCCACTCTCTCTTCCCAGGTTAAGAACCCTGAAGCCACCCCATTATTGCATCTTCACTTCGGCAGCAGCATCACCCTCCCCAGGGTTAAGAGTCAACAGGGACTAGTCTCATGTGTTTTAATTGTGCATGCATGCCCCATTATTAAGAGCAAAATCCAAAGGCTCTGGTAATTACTACATCAGAATAACTAGAGGCAAAATTACATTAAATGTGTATGCTTCTGTGTTAAGCCCTTTCCCCGCCCCTTGACCTGCTTTCCCATTAACAAGATGTTTGGGAAAGAAATCGGTTTATATTAACAAAGCTGGAGAGAATCCCTGGACACAAACCAGCTCTTCCAAGCCAGTCAGCTGTACTCAGGTACTTCCCAACATCCCTGAAAACAAATATGGGGCCCAACCTTCAGCATTTAAGCAGAGAGACTAGTTAGGCATAGAGGAGCAGCACCGCCTGAACCCTGGGAGCAGACATGACACCCCAGGAGGAAATGCACCAAGTCTTCATTACACCATGGTGTGATGCTCGAGGCGGTCCCTACTTCAGTTGTCTACATAAGACACTTGCAACACTCATCTGCCCCAGTTACAAGGAGCTCTGGTGACACACACCACAGCTTCTGTTGCACAGGAACAGATGAACCGCGTTTGTGCGTCCACACCTACTACGCTGCTAAAAGTGCTGTACCGGTGCTTTCTGGGAAAGTGTGGCCGGCCAATAGTGCCTCAGTACGTGTCGAATGCCCAGCAGGACACAGAGCTGCCCCATGTGTTGATGGCATCATGCCCTGTCCTGCCACAGAGAGCTGGCGAGAGTATCAGCCAAAGCAGTTACCCAAGCACAAGGGGGATGGGCCGTCCATCTACACTGCGGTGGAAAGAAGCCTGCCAGACCAGCTGCAGAAAGACAACCATGCGCCAACTTAAGCCACCAACTCCTAGTCTCGAGGTGGGCAGGGACACAGCCGGATTTAGAGCCAGCCATTCTCAATTACAAGCCCAGCTGGAAGCTGTAGTGGGGACAGGATCTAAGTATCAGAAATGCTGCCTCCACCAGAAACAACGTAGTACATCAAAGTCTGGAGACCTGCAGAACTGTCCTATGGAAACACCAAAAGATGCTAAGATCAGAACCCCAGCGTGCTAGGTGCTGCACAGACACAGAACAGAGTCCCGGCCCCAAGGAACAGAAATAGACAGAGGAAAGATCTACCCCATTGCACAGTCAGGGAACAGAGACAGAGGATAAGCAATTTGCCCAAGCACATATTGGGAGGGTTTGGCAGAGGCAGGAAATGAAATCAGAGCTCTGGAGTCCCAGTCCAGACCCTTAACCACAAGCCCATCTTCCTTCTCCACTGAGCAGCGTAGAAAGGCTAGGGGTTAGGTATTTAATAGCAAAAGGCACGGGTTGAAACGAAACAGAAGAGGTTAGTGGTGTACAGAAATTGAATGAATCCTAGCCATGTTCTAACACATACCGAAGGGGCAAGTTTTAGGCAGGGGCTTAAAACAAAGGCAATTAAAAATAAAGATGCCACTAACGAAGCGTGTTCCTGTCAACCCCTCAGTCGCCTAGCGTGCAAGTGCTCCCCATCCCCCCAAGATGTGGCAGACAGCTCTTTGGGGCAGGGGTCGTCTCTTCCTCCATTTGCACAGAGCACCATAAGGCTGTATCCCCCAGGGATTACCCCTAGATGCACAATAGACCCGGCATTTCCCACGGCCTCCTCGAAGCCACGCTCAGCGCTGCTCCTTATGTAGGATCGGAACGAGCCATCTGTGCTCCTCGATAGGAAAGGCATTTGATTTTAAAATGTAATAGCAACCCTTTCTGCGTACGAGGATGTTCTCAGGTTGGTAGGAGAAGCTGGGGCTTCTCCTGGGGATGCAGCTTCTGGTGCAGGAAATCACTATTGGCGCTACAGCATGGGGCTCAGCTTCCTTCTCACCATTCACATTTCCTGGAAAAAATCAGCAGTAGCTGCACTCAGCTGTCACCGGTGAGTTTTATCAGAAGGAAACAAGCGATAGCTCTTGGCTCAGAGCTTGATACCATGCTGACAGACACTCTCTACAAACCTGAGATGGGCGCCTTGGAGAGTCTTTCTCTAGGTCATTAAGGTCACAAGGATGCATCTTAGTAGGTCTCAGCTGGCATTAATAGAGGTGCAGTTGCCCTACACTGTGACAAAACATTCTCCCTCTGTGGTCCAGCAAGGACACCCAGCCATCACCTCTCTCAGGCAGAAACCTTCGTCTCTCACTGCTGACCAGAGGTTTTTCCTGGCTGTACAGTTTCCACCGACACGGATATCCCCAGCAAGCCAGACTGTCTAACCAGGACAGCATCTGCACTTTGGTTTACTATTCGGAGGCTCCGAATGTAATTGCCCGCAGCTGTGAGTTACCACACAGCTCTAAGCAAGCACCATTATTCTTAAGGTGAAAACATTAGAGAAAGCACATCAAACCCAAGAAAAGGATCTACAGACATGCTAATAAACGTACCAGAGATCACCCCACAACTCTGCAGGGGCTCTGGGTAGAGGTCAGTCCTTCAAACCCCACCAAAGGGTTCTTCTGTGCTTACACGCTCATAATGGCTTTAGCTCAGAACAAGCACCCCCCTGCATGCGTTAGGCTTTCCTCTACACAGCCTGAGCCTTTGAGCTTCAGATGCCAAAAAACAGGTAATCAGTAGACACTGGCCCCTTCCTCAGAGGGGAGCTTCAAAAGGCTGGGTTTATGCATAAATGGGGGGGGGGGGGAGAATTTCATTCACCTCCCTCTAGACATATCCCAGTAAATCCACTTCACATATATTGTCCCCAAAGACCATTCTAGTCTGCCACATTGTTCGCTACAGTCCTTTCACCAGCCAGGCCCCCCAATAATACAAAACCTTTGCATTTAATACAAAAATACTTAAACTTAATTCAATAAGGCTTTTCAAGGATATTGCAGAGAATTGCCACAACTGTCACACTTTCATTTAAGGAAACCAACATCAAGTGTCAGGAACAGAACCCCTATATGCTCCAATTCTCATTAATGCCAGTTTGTTCTTGCTGGAAATATCAGTGGGACAGATGAGAGAACTTGCCATTTGCCCATGAATAGGAGATTCTGGCATGCTTGCTTGAGCTGCCCATGACTCCAAAACAATACAATTAATCACAATAACTCCATCTGGAGAAGATAGATTTTATCACTTTTAAAAAGCTACGAACAAATAGCTCCCTAAGAACACAATAATTGCAGGCTTTAAATTTAGGTTTTGAGGCGCTCACGTGCTATTTCCAGCTTGGATAATAGCGAGAAAAATACAGTATTTCTGCAGCACAGTTCCTCATTTTACAGCCAAGAAAAGAATTCAAGAGGGGAAAACAAAAGGATTTGGGGGCTGTTTCATTTCTACATTCAACCGCATTACATCTGCAGAGTTCAGATGTTTCATAAGAAATTATAACCAACACCAGTCAGCGCCCAGCCTGTCCGAGCAAGTTAATGGTTTGCCACTAGTGCCCCGCCTGCATGTCAGAGTGATTACTAGGAGGTTGTTTAAAGTGGCCAAAGGTCTTTTTTACCACCAGCTAAGCAAATGCACTTCATGCAGTGATATGCCTTAGTAAGTCAATGCCACAAAGCAACAGAGTCCAAAGGCAGCATGGCTCCACATTCCTGATATAGCAGCCGCAGACAGATGTGACACCCGCAGAAAGCTATACAGCTGCCCCCTTCGACCCCCCATCTCCCCTCTGCCAGCTAGGCACTCTTCACAAAAGAGGGACAGGGGAATGCTTCTTACACAAGTTTGCTAGCAAAATGATGCAATTGACATATGTGGATCCTAATTAGGAATTTTAGCTTTTTCCAAAACCAAATGAGCCTTCAAAGAATTCAGAACAGACACACTCATCTGTTAACAAGTCTCATCTGTCTTCAGTGCACTGGAAAAAAACTTGAGCAGAGTTCACCCTTTCTGATTTCATCGCATAGCTGGAGAGAGAATTATCTTTCTGGAGCTGGAAACCGTCTCCCACCCCCGCCACTGTCTGCTGCAGAACAGCAGCAATATTTTTCATCCAGAGATCTCAAGGCTCTTCACAAGGGGAAGGCAAAGTTGGGAAACTGAGGCAGAGTTGAAGCAACTTGCCCATGGTCACAGCAGACATAGAAGAACCTGGGTTCTAGTTTCAGCTCCTAGACTAGTATCCCCCCTCCCCCCCCCCCCAACAGGGCCATGCTGCCACAACATGCCAGGCCCAGTGTGAAGTATGGTTGTCGTTTGTATTTATTTTTACAGCTGAGTGGGCAGAAACCAGAGTCTCTCGCTCAACATCCTGAAAAGATCCTTGAGACACATTTGGTTTAAGTACTGAGAAGCCAAAACTCTCAGTGCACTGGGCTAATGATGCAAACACATTTGTAGACAATAGCGTCTGTATTAAGAGTTTCAGATTGAATGCCACGCCCCCTGCCCTTTCTGTAGAAATGATTTCAGAACAAAGTGACTGAAGCATTATGAAATGCCTAAAGGCCTGACAGAATCTGCAGAAAAACTAATCAGGGATGGCAGATTTAGAAAGATATTTCAAACCTCCATCTAATTAGAAACATCTTTGTGTCTGACGACTGTTTCCCCAGCATAGCTGTTTATGAAATATACATTATTCCTACACAAGAGAAGTGGGAGGTCTGTTTGTCAAAGAGATTTCAGACAAGAGCACAGCAATATTCCTAGGCTGCGTATTAAACTTCAAAGCTAGAACTGCAGTTGTCACTTATGTGTTTGTTTCAAAAGAGGTCTGAGTGCTGAAAAGAAAATTCCTGCTCTGCAGACACAAGAGTGTTTTATTCTGTAAACACCTGTAGTACCAGTATGGTTCAGTGGGGAGCACTAGATCATCCTAGGACAAAATCATGCATTCAGTTTCAACCAAGGCTATTTATGCAGCACCATTGATGCTTTACAGATTGGTCATACGTGATCCCTGCCCCAGAGATCCTCAGATACTAAGGTGACGGGCATGAGGCAAAAACCTAGACAGTGGAGAGAGAACTTACAACAGAAAATCAGATCTCTGGTCTTTCTGAAACAGCTCTGCGGGATAGAAGATACATTAGGAGCACTTTCCAAGGAGAGAGGCTGATAACCCCCATCACCCAGCTAATGCTGTTCCCTCACTAATGGGTCCTACTCCTAATGCCCTTGTCTACTAAGCACAAAGCACTTTGGGAAGGCGGGTCCATGTCTCCCCAAAGGCACACAACAAGGGCGTGAGAGAGTGGAGAAGAGAAGGCCAACGACTTCCTGTTTCATCATGTATGACTGCTGACTACCTGCACCCTTTACTACCACAGCTTATTTCTTACTGCAAAGCACTTTCAGGTACTCAGAGAATGAGAAGCATCATACAAAACCTAATTCTATTCCAGCTACCAGCTTACGTGCCTAACCTGAAACATTTCCCCAGCACTTTCAGATTCCAAAATTAATGTGACATTCAACTGACGTTTGACAAGCTAATTAGACCAGGCAAGCTCATGCCTGAAAACATTTACATCTTTAGATGAGATCAGTAAAACAGTCAGAGCCAGGACTTGCAGCTACCTGCGATGTGCTTTTTGGTTATACGCTACACCAGGGTCAGGAAGGAGCAATCACTACAGTGAAGCGGGGCAGACTTCTTTTTTAATTTGTCAGTGAAGAAAGCACCTCCCTTTGCGAGAGCACAAACAGTTTCTATAGAATACCTCTCAGACATTACTGTCAAGAACCGGTAAGGAAACCCAATCTAGCCAAGCCAGATCTTCGCTATTTGCCAGGGAAGCTTCCCCGCGAGGACTTACCACGACCAGCTAACACATATTAAACTATGACCTTGCCTTGTCCACACTGGGATTTCACACGTGTTTGACGACATGTTAGGTAACATGTTAAAACACTCACCTTTTTCCTAGTGTGGACATTGCTTAAAGGAGCAACAAGCAACTCATTCCCTCTTCACCACAGCCCTGCCACACTGGTTTTACTCCACATCCCCAGGGTTCTAAGTTCCTGAAATATTTTGCACTTGGTTTTGGCGATTGCCACTGTGCAAACGGCGCACACTTTTAAAGCTGCTTCAGTCAGGTTTTGAGGATTCCTTTGCCAGTTTTTCTACATGCAGATACAATACTCCTGCTACCCCACATCATCATCAACTCCAACTGCTCCTCTGAACCACCTGCTATGTGTGTCACGCTGGATGGGGGAAGTGACAGCTAGGAACTTGGCGAAGAGCTACTGGCCCCATGAAACTACAGAAGGGTTGCCCGTGTTCTGAAACAGCCACAATTCTTCTCAGACATGAAGGTGGGAGTCAAAGGTCTCTAATCAGATCCACAATGAGTGCACCTGGACTAACGGTGAAAAGCAGAACGGTCTTGTGGATCAGGCACTAGACTGGGAGTCCGAAGACAAGTTCTATTTCCAGTCCTGCCACCTCTTGGGCATCACACATCACTCTGCTTTTGGGCTTGTCTTGGGGAAGAAAGTTGCACTAGATAAATTTAAGTGGGGTGGGGAGTTAAGTTGATTTTGTTACACCACCACTAACCCCTGTGTGGACACGCCTGGTTTAAGAGTGACTTCGTTTGGTTTGGCAGACATCAATTAGGAATAGATTGAAGTGCAACAGAAAAAACGATGCAAACAACTTGTGTGGACACTTAAATCTGTGCAACTTTTTTTTTTAAATGTAGAAAAGACATCAGTTTCCCTATCTCCCACAGGTGGATGCCTTCCTTTGTGGAGTGCCTTAAGAGCGCTGATAAAAGTGCTATGGAAGACCCAAGTGTTTCCAGAGCTGAAGTGTAGTAAAAAGCCAAATCCTACACTGCACAAGAACAACACAGGCTTAGAGATAAACTACAGAAGCAACAGGACCAAACTCAAAGTTGGAAAAGTCTCACGATCATTAAAACCTTGCTGATCCCAGCTCCTAAACCTGATCATGGATTTGGGGGGGGGAAGCCAGCTAACGCAACTAGGACTGTACTGAGCATTATCAAGGATAAATATTGCCTGGGACTAGAAGGGAAGTTGTTCAAGGTCTGCAACTATAAGGAAGGAGAATCAGCTTCAGAGGTGGTAGAAACAACTGACCTTCCCAACTGGAAGCTAAGCACTGGGGAAGCTGTAAGATGAGACACGGCTGTAACCTCTCAACTGTGTGGAATGGCCATGGATTTGGGAGGTGTTCAACTTACTCCAAGCGTTCCCCCAAAAGATGCTTTTTTGCACCTGGAAATGCAGCTCTGCACCAGCAGGGTTGGTCATGTTCAAGTCACGATTTAAGCAACACAGCGATGCTATAAATGGAGTTTCCGCTCCCCTCAGTTCTGAAGGAAGTGGCCCTTTTCTTCAGCTGCGCAGGATTGCTCATTGCCGGGGAGACTCCTCCGAGACAGGCATGGGGTAGCTTTAGTGGGCTTATGGCACAGGTTACTTTGGAGAGATGTCGTCACGTTTAATAGGTCTGTTTTTAAATCCTTTTTACCACTACCCAGCTGGAGGGGGGGGGGTAGAGAGGAGGTTAGAGAGCTCTTCAGAACTCCGACTGCAACACTTAAAACTCTCCCCACTTCACCACTGGTGTGGCCCAGGTCTACAGTGACACTGGGGGCTTTCCATACCCTGTTCTCATGAGCAGGCAGAGGTTGTCTGTTCTTCCTGACACCGTTATCCATGGCACCAACCCCCACCCCCACCCAGCAAGTTGCCCAGTTAAGTTTTCAATAGCCACGCAGCCCTCCTTCTGGAGGACTGCTGGTTGAAAGCATGGAGAGGTTAAGCCCTGGTCTCGTCAATCCTGACTGTTCATTAGGGTCTCTCTCTGGAGCCCCTGGAAGCCATCCAGCCTGGGTCAGCAGACTTGGGCTAGCCGGGCTCTCGCCAGCACTCTGAAAACACCTGTGGAAACAGCATTTTGAAGTTGCGGCTCAGGCTGGAGCCTGGGCTCTGAAGCCTAGGGAAGGGGGTGGGCTTCAGAGCCCGAGCTGCAATTTCAAAGCGCTGTCTACACAGCTATTCTTGGAGCACTAGCACGAGACCCGCTAGCCCAAGTCCGTCCCGTCCCTGTCCCCCCCGCACCCGGGCTGGGAGGCTCGCTGCAAGGGCTGTGTAGACATACTCTCCGTTTATTTTGATAGCCCTGTTTGAAAGAAACTGACTTGGGGAGAATACGCCCATCACTCATGGGTTGCTGAGACAATAGAAGATATAAATCTATTGTTCTAAAGTGGCGGCTGTGCAGTGGCTGTTTTGCAGACACTCTCTGGCAAGTCGGAGGTTACTGGGACCCACTTTCCTACATGCCATAATTCAAGTTGCATTTTTAAACTAGTTTCCCCCAAAATGGCCCAAGCAATTTGTTCGCATTAACTCAGCCACCTAAAAAAAAAAAAAAAAAGACAATTGTGAAGTTGCAAAGCACAAAAAAAGCCATTTTAACCCATAACCTTTTGCATTCCTATAGCTTAATGGCCAAGCCCACTTAAACCAAATTTGCAGTAAAATGGGTATTTCCATGACATTTTATGGAACCCTTCCAAGCTGATGAATAGTAACAGATTTAGGATGTACAAATACAGTTTAATTGGGTATTCTGTACTTTTATAGCCTACTTCAACAAACATTAACAAAGGACATGAAAATGGACCTTTAAACCTCTCCAAATCCATTATCGGAGAATGAACGTATCTATTGGAGTCTTTTGCCTCTATTACAAACAGCAGGGACCTTGGTCAAGTGACAGGGACCCCCACCGCGTGCCAACCCCATTTAGGAACACAGCTGGAAAGCAGGGGCTCCATCCAATCACTGAGAAGAAGATTGTTGCTTTTAAATCCCCCTGGAAATTCTCACATCTCAACACCCATGGGAACAGAGAACTAGAGATTCTCCAATACCAAACTGACGGGTGAGTGAGAGTGCCCAGATGACTACTTGGTGTTAGCACTTCTTCACTCCAGTATTTCATCAACACTCAGAGGGCAGAGGTGGAGAAATAAAGTCTGGAGAGCAATACTGCTGGAGACTTCTTTTTTTGGTTCATTACAAGCAGAGTCAGACTATAACAAGGCCATTTATGCCCTCAGAGTTACCGTCTCCAATGGTAAAAGAACCAAACAGCATCATTACTGGGTTCTGAACTTCACCTCTAAGCTGGGATATGGAGCTTCATTAACAGGTGGAAGGACCGTGCGTGCTATGGCTTCACTACTCTAGGTGAAGAAGTAGCACAAATACCAGAGAAGCAGGGTGCCGGTTGCTCCAAGGCGCAGTGGTGGGTTTGCTGGATCTACAACCTGCTCTTAACACTGCAATGCAGGAATTAGCTACAAGTAGCAGCACTATGGAGTCTTCCTCATAGCTTAAGCAAAGGTTTTGTTTCAAGAAGAGCTTTTGTCACGTGCACATGGACAAAACTACTTCAGCTTTAGCATCAATGCCTCTAGAGAGGCAGTGCCCCTAGGAAGGGGAGGATTTCAGAGAAAGATGGTGCAGAGAAACACCGAATAGCTTCATTCAACTGCATGTGGAAGGGATCCAGTGTTGGCGGGGGATGGAAAAGTCAATATTCGGCACAAAGCCCGTCTAGGTGCAGAGGTCTAGGTGCAGAGATCCACCCGTTACAGCAGCTGGCAGGAGAGAACCTTTGTTTTGTGATAATAAAGGCAGGAGAAATGAAGGACAGATTTGACTTGCTACAGGTCCAAGTATTTAAATAGGAAAGGGTCACGCATTGCCCGGAGAGCCTGCTACTTCTTGGGGCACACACCATAAGAACTCAAGGGCTCGCAGGCATCTGTAGCTACTACAGGGTGTCGGGGGAACTCCAGTTTGCAAACAAGTGCTTGCTTGTGGGAGTTTCAAGGGGATTCCAGTACAGAAGAACACATGTGAGTAGGATCATGCCCTTAACATCTCCTTCCAGCTTCTCCTTAGTCCCTCTGCCCTTTTTTAACCTCCCCGACCCAGTCTTGCTCTTCCTGCCCCAGTACTGGTGCACCTGGGGATAAGTCACACTCAGATGAAGCACTTACAGTGCTCCAGGAAAGGCAGCTGAGCATCAATATCCCCATTATGCAGATGGGGTAACAGACACAGGGGAAGAAAAAACAATGAGGAGTCCTTGTGGCACCTTAGAGACTAACAAATGTATTTGGGCATAAGCTTTTGTGGGCTAAAGCCCACTTCATCAGATACATGGAGCGACTCACCCAAGGTTACGTAGAGAGTCTATATTAGAACTGAGAACAGAACCCAGGAGTCACTACCCTACCCTCTGGAGCTCACTAGTTCCCTGCAAGAACATGTCTACTTTAATCAGGCGCACAAGCAGGTGCAGCGTGGGCAAGACACAGATAACCTGCTACTTCACGTTTCAAACTGACATTCTTTGCTTTTTAACTGGGACTGGCACAGCCAGCGTTGTTAATGCTGGACTTGAAAGTCGCCCTGAATGCACTAACACCTCACCCACGAGCTCAGAGTACTCACTGACGTCACCCCCAACATATTTTTAGAGACCCATGGAGCTAACACACAAGCGGGCACTTTGTTTCCCTTCAGGCAGAGATCAGCATGACTCATTTCAGAAGGTTCCCAAGACACAGCCCCAGCAACTGAACACACTTAAGTGCCTCCTCTCCTCTTTCAAAACTCTCACAATCCTGCCATCCACCCCGATGAAGGAATATGCTGTTCTGCCTGCTGGGGATACAGCCCAGGTGAACACCGCCCTCCCTGAGAATTCAGAACATGGACACTGAGATCCTGGAAATAAGTAGCACATTTTCAGCATTGCCAGGCTCCATACGGAGAATATTTATTGGCCTGGAAGAAAAGGGCATCTTAAATACTCTGCAGAACGCTGGGACACTGGCCGCTTTCAGAGCATTTGGTATTATTGTGAAAAGATGTTTTCATTTCTTTTGCTCTTCCCAAACTTTTAATTTCTACCCAAGAAAACCACAAGCACAAGAAGTCATCTTTCACATGCATCTTGTATTTTCTGCAGTTCCAGTCTAAGCAGGCTTTGCTACAACATGCACTGAGAATAAAGGGTTTAAATCACTGGTACAGCATCACACCTACTTCAAGATTCCCACCAGCCACCACTGATGCTCGGTCAGTTTTCCACACTGGGGTGGATATCAGCCCAGGATAGAAAGTGCAAAGACACAATGCTTTGTGTTCAGTTACTTCACACCAATAGAACAGTCTGAGGCCAGGTCTGGTGTGAAAAATCCACAGCCCTGAGAAATGCAGGTAAACCAGCCTAACCCCTCATGTAGACAACAACCTAGCCTGCCGCTCCGAGAGGTGGATTAACTAGATGGATGGGAGAACCCCTTCTGTGAGTCCTCACACCGAGGAACTATAGCAGCACAACTGTAGCATTTCAAGAGCAGACAAGCCCTCAGACTTTTACAACGCACAATCAGGTCTATATTCTGTTATGGACAGCACCAAGCACGCTGCCGGGACTCCCCTTCATGCAGCTCTCACTGTATTTACCATATAATTAAATATGCACCCTCCCTGCTGAGAGCAAAGTACATCAGGGCGTTTACACATACATGTTCACACTGATTTTATGGCAGCAATTTTCTACTGAGATTCTCTTTTCAGGTTCCTTATACAAGAGCTTTTTTTCCCCAGGCAACTCCCAGCAACACTTTGGCATTGTCCTTTCATCTTTGCTGCAAACCTAATTAATTAAGCTAATAATTTAGCTAATGCAATTAGAACACCCTCTCCTCTACCAGTGCCAGGGTTCCCCCAAAGCCGGGCAGCATGGCAGACTGAACATGCTTCTAATTTTACCCCCTGGATTCCTTCCTTTTTCACTCGCATCCTCCGTTTTTACCTTCAACTCAGATATGAGGTTTGGGTGTATTCCTTCACTCCTTATCCTCACACTCAAAGTCCTGCATACTTCCACACTCAACTACTAACTCCCTCTCGCTTAAGGACAGTTCCTGGCAATAAGATGAGAACACACAAGATTTTGGGCTCTAAAGTTACTTTACTTCAACATGCTGTGGAGTGTAACGAAGAGGCTCAAGCTCTTATAAATAGGGCCCTACCAAATTCACAGGTGTGAAAAATGTGTCACAGACCATGAATTCTGGTCTCCCCTGTGAAACCTGGCTATCGTGGGGGGCAGGAGGGGTCACTGTATTTCTACCCTTACTGCTGTGCTGCTGCTGGTAGCGGCACTGCCTTCAGAACTGGGCTCCCAGACAGAAGCTGTCACTGTCTGGCCACCCAGCTCTGAAGGCCGCGCAGAAGGGTGACAATATTGCAACCCCCCCTCCCATAATAGCCTTGTGACCTCCTTTTGGGTTGGGACCCCCAGTTTGAGAAGCGCTGCCTTAAGGGCTTTACATGTTTATATTTTTTTAAAACATAGCCATGCTTTGTGACAACACCATGAAATGTAAAATTTAAATCTCTGAAACCATGGATTTTAAAACCGACTGTGAAATTTACCAAAATGGACAATGAATTTGGTAGGGACCCATTAATAAGGGCCCAGATTCAGCTTTGAAGGGTGTGACATAGGCTGTGCAATCACCATACTGCAGCGAACAAGCAGGCATGCGCTCTGAAAACCAACAAGGGACACGGAGGGTGTGTGCACACCAAGGAGACTAGACCAGCATAGCTACGGCAGCATAGCCACGCAGTGTAGACACAGCCTCCTTGAAGGAGTTTTGCTGTCAGTGGAGGACCACCTCCTCCCAGAACTATTTCCATCAACATAGCTGCACAGTATCTACACTGGGGTGTGTTTTTTTTCAGGCCTCAACCCGCGTAGATATGCCAATAGATTTTTCAAGCATAGGCCAAGCCTACGTTGCCAACTGCACGGCAAACAATTTTAACTTGCAATCTAGGTGTCAACTTGCTTGCAAATCAAGTCTCTACCACTACAAGCCATGTGACTGCAGGGGACTCCAATCAGGCAATTTAATTAAAAAAAAAAGAGTCAACACTGTTCACGTGTACAGGATCTTCCTTCCAAAGTTCTCAAAGCATTGGGAGCTGAATGCCCAAACCCTGCCTGCACCAGTTATTGTGTTTTGCAAGAAACACAGTCACAGAATCACTGCATGCTAACCAAGAAAGCATGTTGTGATCATTTTATAATAAATACATGAACAGGATTACAGCAACCTCAGAAAGTGAAGATGTCAAACACTTATAAGCAGCCACACTGCAACTTCATCCCGAAAGCTGGTTGTAGGTTGATCCACTGCACTGTCAATTATACAGAGGGACGATTTTAAGTGCATGTTGCTCATGCCTCAGAAAGAAATTGCCACCTTATGTTAGCATATGGAGCGCTGAGTCTGAACGCTATCACGTCCTCCCTCCCATAACGATCAGGGGGGCAGGGATTGTACTCTCACCGGAAGGCCAGGCAAGGAGACAATTTGCGAACTTGCTCCCAGGGAATCAACAGCCACAGCAAGACTCAAGCACGAGAACAGGAAACCCCCATTATGAGCTTTAAAAGCAAGTCTAATTTCAAGGGCTGGTTGAAGTGGATTTGCAGAACATCTTGCTCAGTGATTTTTGCCATTTGGCATTCAAGAGCAAATCAAGCTGCATTGCCTGTTACCAAGATTTCCTGAATTATAAAACAGCTAATTAAGTCTGAACACCCAAGACAACTCCAGTTTACACCACTTGTCTTTAATAAGCAGCCGGCTTCCTTTTCGGTTTCATGCCCAGTACAGATTGCTGGAGCTCCTGCCCAGTGCAACACAGATCCACGGCGTCTCATTCCCCAGACTCCACCAGGATCCCGTTTCTCCGGGCAAAACAACTTCTCCCTGAACCCTGCAAACCCGGTGTCCCAACAGGGAGCCACGGCCAGTGCAATGAAACGCGGGAAGTTTCCCAGATCGGGATTAAATGCAGACGGTGCCCACATGTCGCGACCCTTCAGCAATTAGCTGGGTCGATGCCTAGCGACCCCCGGGTTGAGGCAACAGCCGCGGAAGAGGTGACGCTGGAGCCGAGTGTTTCTGGCCAGGGAGGATTCCCGAGAAGGGCCACAAGGCTGCGAACAGACCTGGCCACCGAGACGCGCCCGGCCCAGCCCGTGCTCGGGCACCGCCCCGCGTCCCCACCGGCCCCAACTTGGCTCGTGTCAGACCCCGCCGGGAGCCCCCGGGCGCTGCCCGCCCCGAGGGCCGGAGGGAAGCGAGCCGGGGCGGGGCTCGGAGCCGGGGCCGCTGCGCCCCCGCGGGGGACGGAACCGACCCGGGAGAGGCGCCGCCCTGAGCCCCCGCCACTGTGGGGGGGGGCGGTTCCGCCTCAGACCCGACCCCCCACTCGGAGGGGCCGGGGGACCCCCAGCCTCGCGCCGCCTCAGCCCCCCGCGCGCGCGCCGCTCCCCCCACGCGCGAGCCCTCACCTGCGCTCCTGCTCCGCGCGCTCCTGCCCGGCACTGGCGCCCGCCCCGCTCGCACCCAGCGAACAAAAGGCGGGTGGAGCAGCGCCCGCATCCCAGCCCCGCCCCCTCCCCTACGGTCCCCATGGACACCGGCACCGCCCGCTCAGCGCCGCCCATTCATTGGCCCGCTCGCCCTTCCCTCACGCCGGCAGGGGCGGGGACTCCGCCGCCACCTGGCTCGGTTGACCGCCTCCCCATTGGCCGCCTCCCGAGCAGAGGGCGGCCGGGCACGCGGGCCGGAAGCGGATTGGCTATTTGCTGGGGAGCTGGGAGGCGATTGGACGTCGGGGATGGCGGTCAGGGTGGCGGAAGGCTGGGGAGGGTGTGTCCCTAAGGCAAGTGGGGAGGTGCCCACCTGGATGAGGTCATGCAGGTGAGGGAGGAGCCTGCGAAGGGGGGGGGGAGCCGGGGAATCTGGCAGGGGCAAGCCGGGGGGGGCAGGGGGAGTCTGGGCTAGAAGCTGGGGCCTGTCCAGTCCCCTAAGAACTCTTCGCAGTACAGCCCCGTGCACCTTCAGGCAGCACCCCCAGAGCAGCCCATTCCCCAGCAGGTCCCCCCCCCCGCTCCCCATTTCCCCTGTCCCATCAGCAGCCCCCCTAACACCCCACGTCCCTTCCAGGGGGAGGCATGGGCCTGTTAATAACCACCTGGGTCCCATACCTCCGAGCGCTGGGGGGTGCGGGTGAGGGGGAGACGCAGGCTGTGCCCAAGTTAGGACGTGGAGATGGAGCTCACCGTGGACAGCAGCCACGGTTCCCTTGTGGGTGGCTGCACATGGTTTAGCTCAGGGGGAGGCAACCTATGGCACGGGTGCCAAAGGCGGCACGTGAGCTGATTTTCAGTGGCCCTCACACTGCCCAGGTCCTGGCCACCGGTCCGGGGGCTCTGTGTTTTAATTTAATTTTAAATGAAGCTTCTTAAACATTTTATAAACCTTATTTACTTTACATATAACAATAGTTTAGTTATATATTGTAGACTTATAGAAAGAGACCTTCAAAAAACGTTAAAATGTATGACTGGCACGTGAAACCTTATATTAGAGTGAATAAATGAAGACTCGGCACACCACTCCTGAAAGGTTGCCGACCCCTGGTTTAGCTGTTTGAGCGCAACAGGCCACGCCATGTTCAGTAACCTTATGCTCAAACACCGGCCTTGGCTACTCCACTCATGGCAGGATCCAGTTCAAAACGGCCTTCTTTATTCTGCAACCCCTCAGTGCACTAACTCCAGCCAAGCGTGGCAACTTTCTCGGCTCCCTTCTCTTCATGTAGCATTGGTTTCCCTTCTGGCCCCAAGTTCCCAACACAATCCCCCAATCCGTATGCAAGAGCCTTCTCCTCTGCCTCTACTCCTGCCTGCACCAGGCTCCTTGTGTCACTCCATTTCTCTCCTGACTTCCTGTGAAAACATTTGTTTCTCCCTTGCATTCCCTGCAGCACAGCACAAACCCAGACAGGAACAACTGTGCAACCAATTTGACAGAGGAGAAATTGAAACGGAGTCACTTTTCTACTCCAGAGTCCCGGGGTCGGCAAAAACGATATTTCCTCCAATGATCAGAAATGATAAAAGACTTCCCATTAAAAAGCAATGAGGAGAACCTGTGCCTGGCCTGCAGGGAAAGGAGCGAGTTGATAGGAATAGCACCTCACAGTTTAACACCCTGCCACTATCCGCGATGCTGACAAATGGACAGAACATAAACCCCAGCAGCTTCCAGATGCTTGCTACAGCGACCAGGGACCCAGACCTGAGGCTTCTACCTCAATCACTCTTCGATAACCCCTTTGTCTGGCTTGAAACACTGATAAAGTATCTTGAATTTTAAATATCTTGGGACTTGGATTCTTTACCTCTTTGAAGTGTTTGCAGAGATACTGTGTGTCTGAAAGCCTCTATAGCTAACCAGTGGTGACACGTGTCACATTAAGAACTGCCAGAGAGGGAAGAAGGTGGGATGATGATACATTTCTTATTACTACAAGAAAATAGCAGATACCTCTGGCTGGGGGTTAAGAGTGGGACCTGAGTTCTGCTCCCTGCTATGCCACAGACACCTTCAGGAGTCACTTGAGTCAAAAGTGGCCTCTGATTTTGGGGTGCTCTGCTTGGGGCTGATTTTCAGAGGAGCGCCGCTCCAATTAACTTCATTAGAATCGTGATCACTCAGCACCTTTGAAAATGAGGCAGAGTTGTCACAAGTTGGACACCCGAGATCACTAGCCACTTCTGAAATGCTCCCCAGGTCACAGTTTCTTCTTCAGGTGAGAGCACTCACCTGACCCCCAGGGGAAAGGGCAGGCGTTATTCATTTACTGCTGGAATGTGCTTTGAGATCCTCGGCTAGAAGGCATTATCAGAAACACAAAGTATTATGTTTATTGTCATTTCTTAAGTATTATTATTATTATTATTGGCATTTAGGCCATTGTCACAATTAATGCATGTTTGTAAAGAGCTTTGAGGGCTTCAGATGAAAGATGCCAGAATAGAGCAAAATGTTATTACAGAGTTACTCATTGCTTGCAAATACTGGAAACGAATATACACACATTATATATAACTAGCCATATATATGGCTAAAGGGACCATCACACCACTCTGAAGAAAGCATGGACATGCAGGGCAGCCCTGGCTAAAGGACTGTATTCCACAGGGTGCTGCACACAGATGGTTGCAAGACAACGCATTCAAGTCCTGATATAACCAAGAGCTTGTTCCTGGAAGCCAGGAGTATCACAGCTAAGTTGCAAGTGGTCTGATGGGAGGCTGCCACCCATAGGGAGCTTAACAGCTCACCGACCCAGAAGGCAAAGGAAACACCTCTGCTCCCATCTCTTTCCAGCTCCATTCAATTAGGCATTTTCCTTTGATTTGTTACACCCTCTTTGGTTGAGTCTCATGTTTCTCTCTCTCACACACACACAAAAAACATGCTTTGGATCAGGCCCAGATTTCAGTGTCAGTGGGGTTCCTCCAGCTTCGCATTGCAGTCACCGAAATCACCCTTCTCTGTATCACCCTCAGTGCCCATTTCTGATCTCTCCTTACACCTTGCCGGGATGCAGCTCACTGATCTGCCTGATGCAATCTTCCTTCTCTCATCACCCCACCCTGTGCCCCCCTCCTCTCTCCTCATCCATCCACTATCACCTTGGGGGGTTCTGTATTAACCTTGTCCTCTGCCAGTGGGAGTTGCTGTTAATCCCACTCACCCTGCTGCTGATCAAATCCACCTCCTGGAGACAGGCTACCATCTATGCACAGGCAACCTGGTGTGATTGCTGCTCCAGAGAAGCTAGAAGCCAAGTTTAACTGGGACAAATGGGGTTTTGCCGTCTGCACTCAGGGTTTCCACTGGGCCATGTGTGCACAAGACCAAGTTCTTCTGGGGAAAAACAGGGGCAGAAAAGACCTGGATCAATCAAATTAAGCAGAGCACTAAAACCAAAACCCAAGAGGCCTTTTCTGCGTATCAGAAAGGTGTCCGGGAGGGGGGAATAAATAAAGGGGGCCCACGTCCTTTCGTCACCCATAAAGAATTCACCAACCAGGGGCCTGATTGCAGGAATATCCCAGCTTTAGCCAGAAGGAATGGACTTGAAAGGCCGGCTTTGGGTTTTATCTGCCCCTGCTTCGGAAAGAGGGCATGGGAGCTGGAAACTAACCGGTGAACAGCACATCCATGCCAATCCTTCGTCACGCTCTGCCCTCCAGCACAGCTGCCTCCCCTCTCCCTCCCTCCTGGGACGTGTCAGTTATTTGGGGACTGCTCTTCCTCTCCGTGTTATTTACACCGTCACCCTCTCATTCCGGCCTGTCAGCGCTGTCGATTCTCACCCACCCACCCCTCCTTGCTGCCCTGGCACCAGATTAACGAACGGGCAAACGTAACAGGTGCTGTCCAGCTCCTGGTCTGTGTTTCCCGGTTTGTAGCTCCTGCCCAGGGATTAGAGCACTGACTGGCCTCCTGTGTTCAGCACGACTCGAATAACACAATTATCTGCCACTGCACTTTGTAACCAGTCCCTCGGCAGCCCCTTTCCAGCCATCAGGAGAAGGGTTATTATTAAAACTCCATTTCCTGACAGTGCTTCCAGGCTTGGTTCGTACCCCCATTAAAAAATATCAATGCACCGCGCTTTCTGAAAGCCATTCGTGTGACAAGCCCAGCTGCACTTCCCTTCGGCTCCCTCGGCACAGTTCAATTGAAGCCGCTAATGCACAGCGGCTACGGTTCGCAGCTGTCCTACATCTAAGGCCTGTCGAAATAATGATCAGCTCAGAGAGCCCCTCTCCCCACACGGCAAGGCAAGGAGACAGGACGCCTGGCCGAGGCCATCCCTGATCGCCCTGGACCGTCCCCCATCCCAAGGACAATCCCCTCAGCAGCATAGAGAGCAGTCTGTGGGGATCCAGGCCCGGGGGGAAAGCAGGAATCGGCTTTATTCGTGTTGTCCCGTATGGCAGCACCAAGTGGGCGCAGAGCAGAACGGGCGCAGCCGCCGCATACTTTGCACACGGCGGCTGGGAGCTCTGCGCGGCAGGGACGGTGTCTTGGCTCCATGTTTGTACAGTGCCTGGCGCAGCAGGGTCGGGTCCATCGCGGGGGCTGCTGGGTGCTCGAGCAAGACAAACAGCAACAGGGTGTCTTGCCCACAGCACCTCCGCGTCCCCTCACTGGATTAATACAGACAAGGGGCCAAACCCAGCCCTGCTGTAAAAGGGGGGCTGCAAAGTATCAAGGCCACCAAGATGTGTCTCTCCCTGAGAGCAAAGTCACCCTTGTCCTTCCCCTCCGTCTGCTAATGACCCTCGGGCGCTGCAGATTCACACCGGGAGACAAGGGCTGGGTCATTTCTGGCTTGTGGGAGGCTCCTGGCACGATTCTGATTTGGGGGATTTTTTGGAGTAAATCCAAAAAGTGGAATTACAGCTGATTCTCCCTGGGCACCCCACATGCCTGCCCCTGCACTCCAGCCCTGTGCGGCTCTGCTGTCCCTCTTCTCCCAGCAGAACCCCCGCTCCTGCCACGGGGCCCAGAGCTGAGCAGCATGAGAACCAGGCCCTCCCCTGCTGAGTGCAGCCTGTGGCAGGGAGAGAGACGCCGGCGCCCCGCCCCGGCCCTGCTTTCAACGCTACAATTGTTGGCCACGGGGACAGGGACAGGGGAGGTGCCATGGCCAGCTCAGCTCCTCCAAGGACCGGGGGCAGCTGGAGCCATTTCCACTGTCAGAGCAGAAGGATCCTTTGCTCTCAGCCAGGCGCTCTCCAAGCAGGAAGGGGCCAGACAATCCCTGCCCCAATGGCTCCCAGCGAGGACCCCAGGTTCGTCTTCCCCTCCCTGCAGTTCCCATCACAGACAACTCGCATGATTTGATCACAAGTCCCACAATAGTTGGTGCTTTGCTTAAAGCCCCAGCTCCTGGAGTCATGGGTCTGATCTCTCTCTCTTCTCTTATTAAGGAAGTCTCTCCCCCTAGTATCTGGGGAGAAAAGCTGGAAGAGGTGACGCCTCACAGCTCAGGACCCAGGTGCCGAAGGCCCAGACCCAGGACTTAGAGAGTTTTTTGGGTTTTTTTTAAATCGCATCATCCTAAAGCCGATCTCGTGATTTGGTGAGAAGCCGAATCATGAGGTTTGAATATTTGGGGCTGGCAACACGGCGTTCCTCGCCTCCACCTCTCTCCCTACTGCAGCCATCAGCCCTGGTGGGACACTGTCTGGGGTCCAGCACTGCTGGCTAGTCATTAGCCAGGGGGGTGACAAAGGGGAATAGGAGCCCTCGGTTTCCTGGGAAGGAGCCGGGCTGCATTGACACAGCCAGCTCTGGGGCCCTTCCATTGCTGCTTCTGTCTCTGCCGGCGCCCTCTGCGCTGGGCCAAATGCCTCCGCTGGTCCTGGGGCTGGTCCTGGGGCTGGGGCTCCCACCCATGTGGCAGGGAGTTGGGACACCGCCCGCGTGAGTCTCTGGCAGCCCGAGTTGGGCAGGGAGGGGGAGCACCTTATTTCACTTAATTACAGACATGGCTCTGCAAACGCCCGGCTAAAAAGGGCCGTGGGAGGCCAGAAACCCACACTAGTGCCGAGTATCTGAACGGAAGCGAGCACCAGGCCCCCGGGGATCAGGCCCAGTTCTGGCCCCGCTGCTGCTTTCGGAGATTCCACAACGAGTCATTTGAAACCAAGATCTGTTCCTGTGCTAAACTGCGCTTTCCTCCCTCGTGCGTGAGCCGGGGCACATCGAGGAAGGGCTGCTCACAAGCAGGGCCAACGAGAGGGGGGGGGAAGCCGGTACAAATTACCGGGGCCTGGTGGTCCGGAAGGGGGCCCGGGGCCCGGCTTCCCCCCCGTCTCGTCGGCCCTGTTTAGCCGGTCCGCCCTTGCTGGGGGGGGCCGAAAAAATTCCGGAAGGGGCCCCCGCCCTTGCTGGGGGGCCCGAACCCGCTCTCGGCGTCCCTGCTCACAAGAGTTGGCTGGTGCTCTCCAGTTTGTTATTGTAGGGTTGCCCATGAGCTCTGGGCTGCACACTCTAGTTTGTAATTCTAGGGTTGCCCAGGAGCTCTGGTATTATTAGTGGCAGGTCCCTGCAAGGTGCAGAGCAGAGGAGCATTCACCCCAGCTAGGCTAGGCTGAAAGCTTCCTGCCGTGTAAATGTCCCTGGCCGTGAGGTGTGGTCACCTCCACACCCAGGTAGCACCAGCTGAGATTCACCTGAGCTGGTGCCCAGGTTGCAGTGGGCTGGAAAAGCACCCAGCCAGGCTGGAGGAGTGGGTGTGTGTAACTATCACCACCCAGGGGATCTGCAGACCCTGGGATCGTGGTCCAGTGGCAACCCTACAATAACAAACGATGGGGGGAGGCGGGGTGTGGGCAGTGGCTGGACTAGGAGTCAGGAGGGCTGGGCTCAATTCACTGGGTGAGTCATTTCATTTACGACAGGCCTGAGTTCCCCGTCTGTAAAATGGGGGTGACACGTCCCTGCCTCCCGGGGTGTTGGGAGCGTGATGGAAGCCAGGTAAGTGCCTAGACAGAGCAGGGGGCAGGGCCAGCCACCTCTCCCGCAGCAGGAGCTCTGCCCACGGCTACCTCACCACTCCCCAACACAGGAGCAGAGGAACCTCCAGGAACGCTGCCTGCCCCTGCCCAGCGTGCAGCCGCAGCGAGGCATCCCTGGATTTCACATGAACCCCGGCCGGCCCCAGGAATAAGCCACCCTGGGTCACTGCACCAGGAGGGAGCTGAGAACTGTCAGTCACTCCAGGCCCTTTGCTCTTTGCTTTTCTCTCCACAGACAAGGCCGGCCGATTTCATTTCCTGGTTCTTGCTGGTTACACTCCTGGCTTCCCAGGAACAACAACAGCCTGGCACCGGCCGCAGCCATGCCTGGGGGGAGCATACGCCCACCCCCCGACACTCAACAGCTGGAGTCCAGCGCCGCCCTGCAAGCTTTCACTGCCTGTCAACTGTGCAGCCTTCGCCAGCTGCTGGATCCGGGCCTAAACACCCCTCCCACTTACGCTGCCGTAAATCAGGAGTAACCCCACTGCTGGCAATGCTGTGGCACTGGGGTAAAGCTGGGGTAAGGGCAATCCGAATCTGGCCCAAGGGGCAGCATAACTGTTGGCTTCGGAGCGTCGCTCCTGATTTACACCGGGGATGGGAGGAGAACCAGGTGGCCTGTGGTTTTAAGGCCTCTTGTCACACCCAGGCACACGCAGTGGCTGTTCCATGGAGCCCGAGGCTGACCACGTCCTTGCAGAAGGGTGGGCTCCACGGGGCATGTGGCCTCGTTCTCCAGCCCCGCCCCTGTGCGAGACAAACCCCCCCCCACAGGCTCCACAAGGAGACGGAGAGTGAGGCGCGGGGAAGCAGGGCGCCAGCTCCACGAACGTCGCACATCGTCCCCAACTCCTGCCTTTGCTGGAGCAGAGAGTAAATCATTGTCAATATTTCAGCAGTGCATTAGGTGCAGTCAATTTCAGTTAAGTGTGCGGCCAATTCATCTATAATTCAGCGTCTCAGCCCCGCAGTCAGAGCCGGGGCTTGGCTCCTTGTAGCATTATTGTTTATTAATAAAGTGTATTGGGAAGGCAAAGGGAAGAGGAGGCTGCACTAACCTGGTAGGTCTCATCCCCTGCAATGGGCTTCTCCCCTGTGCTTCAGAGCCTGAAGGGCGGGGCTGGCCTGGATTTCCAGACACAAATATTGCTTTGAAGGTCAGCTGGCTGCTTCCTCCGGCCACCCAGCCTCCGGGGAGACACCCTGACACATCCCCTCCCCCACACACTTTAGGGGATTAAATATCGTGAGTGACCTTAATGGTCAGGAGAGCCCCGGGCTGGTGGCATCCTAGCCAGGCCAAACAGGCACAAGGGAACTGGTTTCTGCAGGGGAGCCAGAACTCCTGGGTTCTGGTCCTCCCTGCGTCGGGCCGGCGCGCTGCCGGAGCTCGGGACAGTCACTTGACTCCTCACTTCGGGGGCGGTACTGACCGTGTGCCGGGATGGGGGAGGGGAGGCATTTCTGACTAAAATGAAAAATTATATAGCAAGGGAAAGTATTAATTACAGCCCTGCCGGTGCCCCTCACTCCCGACCCGCAGCCCCTGCAAGCCGAGCCCTGGGCCCCCCCCAGCCCTGCCGGTGCCCCTCACTCCCGACCCGCAGCCCCCGCCAGCCCAGCCCTGCCGGTGCCCCTCACTCCCGCCCCGCAGCCCCCGCCAGCCCAGCCCTGCCGGTGCCCCTCACTCCCGACCCGCAGCCCCCGCCAGCCCAGCCCTGCCGGGACCCGCAGCGCCCCCGCCTCAACCCCCGCCACAAACACCCCTCCCGTATGCCGCCTCCCCCCCGAAA
>QXTE01000039.1:10510457-10529370 GCA_003942145.1 Platysternon megacephalum
CCTGCCAGCCCAGCCCTGCCGGTGCCCCTCACTCCCGACCCGCAGCCCCTGCCAGCCCAGCCGGTGCCCCTCACTCCCGCCCCGCAGCTCCTGCCAGCCCAGCCCTGCCGGTGCCCCTCACTCCCGACCCGCAGCCCCTGCCAGCCCTGCCGGTGCCCCTCACTCCCGCCCCGCAGCTCCTGCCAGCCCAGCCCTGCCGGTGCCCCTCACTCCCGACCCGCAGCCCCTGCCAGCCCAGCCGGTGCCCCTCACTCCCGCCCCGCAGCTCCTGCCAGCCCAGCCCTGCCGGTGCCCCTCACTCCCGACCCGCAGCCCCTGCCAGCCCAGCCCTGCCGGTGCCCCTCACTCCCGACCCGCAGCCCCTGCCAGCCCAGCCCTGCCAATGGCCCTCAGCCTTGTAGGCAGCTGCCCCCAGCTATTGGAGGCAGGGAGGCACTTTGCATGCAGCTCGGAGGCTGGATCTACCGCAGCTCCGAGTTTGCACAGAACCAGCTGGCCCTGAGCCTGAGGGCACCTTGTGTGTGGGGCTCCGGGCTGAGCAGAGTTTGCAGAATCACTTGTGCTGCGTGTGGAGGGGCTGCGGGGGACACAGGGATGGAGGAGGGAGGGCCTGTCACACCAGAAGCTGCAGGGGCTAAAGCCTTCCCGGTTCCAAGTTTTCTCCCTCAAACTGCCCATAAATCGAGTAAGCACCAATTCAAGCTCCAATCGCAGTCCTGTTGTAGCCTAAACGGATTGAACCGAACATCTGCCTCCTGCATTATTTACACGGTTTGCATTGATTGGCTTCCAGGCTGGCACCGAGGGCTGGCAGCTCCCACGCAGCCATGGCAGAAAAGCTGGGGCTGGGACACAGGGTCCCCACTCCTGGGCTGTGTGGGCGGTGGAGGGGAAGACAACCCCTCCTGCCCCGCGACGGCCTGGCACCATCCCAGGAGTCCGAGCATCAGCCCGTTGTACCGAGGCAGGGTCACGCGGGGACGTCTCTCTAGCCCGGATCAAAGGGCAGAGGGGGGATCTGGACCCGCTCTGAGCCCCAGAGCCACGTTCCCACCACGCACGCAGCACCTGCTGGGCTCTGCATGGCGCCATGCTGCTTCCCACCCGCTTCATCCAGCAGCGCTGCCCCTCCCTGCCATCCTCCCCCAGCCCTCACGGCTCCGTGATCCCTCCGCAACCGCCACCCCACCCACCCGTATCCAGCTAGCGCTTGCCCGACTCAGCCAGCCCACAATCCCCTCTCCCGTCTGCCTCTTTCAGACATTCCCGGCTCCAGCCCAGAAGAGACTCTCCGTCCCTTTCCCTGCGTAGGCCGCGGCACGGAGCCAGAGTCCCCAAGGCTCCAGACACAAGGAGCTCTGTGTGCCGGGCTGGGGAGTGCTGGGACCGGCTAGCAGGAGACACGCAGGGCCGGGCGGCACCACTGACCCCGCTGGAATTCGAGAGGAACCGCGAGCCAGACACGGCCCCAGGCCTGGCAGCAGCAGGGGCAGCTGCAGGGGCTCTGTCTGTCCGGGCACGGGGGTGCAGGAGCATCACAGACCTGGCGTGGGGCCTGCAGCGTCAGGCTGTGCATGGGAAGCATCAGGGGAGGTTTGGCCTCATGACTCATGGGGCTCGTAGGAACCTGAGCTCTGGTGGTGGCTGTCCCAGAGCCAGGGGCAGGAGCTACGGGCCCCGCTTCTCTCAGCCCGACCCATCGTCTGGGGGAGGGCACCTCACACCCCTGAAACACACCAGCACAGGCAGCTGGACCGGGACTCCTGGGTCCCATTCCCATCTGTGCCTGGCATGACCAAATCCCATCCTGCCTCGTGCCTCAGTTTCCCCCTCTGCAGGGGGCTCGAGGGATTACTGCGTTAGTGTCCCTGCAGCACCCTGGGCTCCCAGTGTGAAAGGGGCTGAGGGGAGGGGGTTCTTAGCACCCCTCATTGCAAAGAGGCCAGAGCTTGGGCTGCAGCACAGCCAGGGGCCCTGGGAGCAGGTGCGTGAGGAGGGAGGAGGCGAGTCCTGTTTCTCTGAGGCCCTGCAGGGAGAAGGGCTGGCGTGGAGAGGTGGGTCTCCTGGGTAAATCAAAGCCAGTGGATGGCACCAGAGCAGGGCCCAACACCCAGCAATGGCTGGCAGAGCAGCAGGGCCCTGGGCAGACCGATGACTACCCCAGCCGGCTCAGAGAACAGCTTCACCCTTCCCTGCAGCAGCTTCTGTGCTGGGACGGGGGAGGCATCAGGACAGAGCTCTGCATGGCCAGCACCTGTTTAGGGCTGGGGCCCTCCACCCAGTCCCCTGAGGGCCAGACACAGGCCCCCAAGCTCAGCCAGGACCACTCAGGGTCCAGGTGCTGCGGCTGTGGCTCAGTGAGACGCTGGTGTGATGGGCGGGGACGACACTGCCCTGCCGTCCGCCCCACTGAAGAGCTGCTGGGCCTGGCCTGGCAAGGGACCGAGGTTTCTAGGCAAGGCCATGCCTGGATGTGGCCACGAGAGCGTGGGCCAGACTCCAGCGCTGAGGGGACGGCTCCAGCTGGGTGGGCACCAAGCGAAACGGGAGTCTCTGGAGCGTGTTCGCTCTGCTCTTCCCCTTCCCGCGCCCTCGGGGCTCCCGGCTCCCCCCAGTCAGACCCCAGCAGGGACGTCGGCACAGCTATTTGTAGCACAAGTCTGAGCCGGTCGAGCCAGGGGGCTTTTTGCAGCGTGGACGTTACCCCTAGAGTCCCCCGGCCCCCCCGCCCGCTCCAGAGATCTCCAAGGGGCTGGGGCGCAGCTGGGAAATACCCGCTGCTGGAAACTGGCTTGTTCCAGACGTGGCTCCACTGCGGCCGGGGGAGAGTCAGAGATTTCTCTCGGCTGTGCTGCGAGCAGTCGCCACAAGGCCTGAGCTCCGCCGGGTGAGGTTAAACCAGAGCAACCGGCCAAGCAAACCCAGGCCCTTTAAAGAGCCCAGGCTAGAGCAAAAGCCTGGGAGCCAGAGCCCCACCTAGCCTGAGCCAGCTGAGTCCCTCCCAATTCACCCTCCCACCCCCTGCGAGGCACCCCTGGGAACTGGGAGGCTGCGTGACATACCCAGGGTCACACACGGAGTCTGTACAGAGCAGGGACTGGAGCCAAGGTCTCCTGATTCCCAGCTGAGTCCCCAAACCACTGGGTCACCCATCCACCACCCTCTGCCTGGTGTCACTTCACTTCTCCAGGCCTGTCCTTCCCCAGCCATTAACGCTCCCTGAAGCAGCCGTGCATGGCTACCCATCGCTCCGGGACCCTCGGGCACCAGGGGCTGGAGATAGACCAAGGGCTGAGGTTCCCTCAGTTTAAACTCAGTAGCCCAAAGTTATTTCCTGCCAGGCACCAGGCAGCAGCAGCCCCGCACTCTGCAAGGTTCACTTTACGGCGAAGCGGGGTCCCAGCCGCCAGGCTCGGCCCGCCCGCGGAGTTCGGGTTGGGCATGGTGCTCATGTGCCCTGCACCTGCTTCTGCCCAGGGATGAGGAACAGAGAGAGCCACTGGGCACCTCAAAGGACGGCGCAGGAGAATAACCATGAATCCACTGCCTCATCCCAGGGCTTTTGTGCCCTGCAGAAATCCAGGTGACAGGAGGAAAACCAGCCCTCATCTGCCTCTGACAGCAGCCTGCAATGAAAAGCTTGCAACGTGCCCGGCTGCATGCTCGCCCTGTGCGTCCCCACTGCCCGCACATCTGGATGTTCTGCCTCTCTTGCCTCGTCTGCTTTATTTGCTTTCTCTCCACGTCCCCGGTCCCAGCGCAGGGCCCAGCCTCCAGATGGAACAAGGCGCTCACTGGAGTGCCAGGGCCCTTGATGTGTTCATCAGCCCGAGGAATAACCCAGATAAAAGCCCACCGTGCCCCCAAGCCTCCAGCTTCGGCTGAGCCGAGCAGCAGGAGTCGCGGACTGGATTGGATGCATTTCCTGTCTGGAAGCGAGCGACAGATCTTCAAATGGCCCTGCAAGAACAGGATTGCATGGGCCCGCTGGGAGCCAAGGCCCAGTGTGAACCCTTTCAGTGGGAGGAAGAAAGGAGCCAGAGACGAGTGCTCTCCCCTTTCATCTCCCAGACGCCAGCTCGGCCTTCAGAATCCAACGCCTGCCTCGTGCCGTAATTAACCAGCACAGAGCTCGGCTCCTTTGTGTCTTCTGACCCCTCTGCCCCGGCAGCCCGCACGGGTCCCTGCACGGTGGAGGTCCCGTTCGTGCCGTCCGCGCAGAGCGGCTGAAAATGTGCAAACAAGCCACGTCCGGAACGGGGTGGGTCTCCGGGGCACGGGGCTGTGACAAGGGCCAGCGCAGAGGACAGGCTACCCACCTAATTCATAGTCCCGGGCTGGTCAAGGTCAGGAGAGGCAGCAGCTGCCTTCGGCTTTGTCTCAGCCGAATTAACCCATTAGATGCCACACAAACCGCAGTGCCCAACAGGTGAACATGAACCATGCTGGCGTCTGCAACTGACACACAACAGGGCGCTGGGCGAGTCCCCACCCTGCTCCGTGCCTCAGGTTCCCTATCTGGAAAGTGGGTTGATGATCAAAGATGAAGGTGCGAACCCTGTTGGGAGCTTGACTCCCCACCCACACCTGAGCGATCAGGGATGCCAAGAGACCAGAGGAGGGACACACGTCCCCCTGGGGGCTTTGTGGATCAGTCCGGTCCCCAGTGGACTATGACGTCCCGGTCAGCAGAGAGGCCAAGCACTGCATGGGCCATGGCGACCGACCTGCCCCTGTGCTCCCAGACGCGGTCGCTGCAGCACAGGGCCGAGGCACCCCGGGGTGGGAAACCTGCCCTGCTGCTGTCCGTGCTCTAGCTGCTTGGAAGGTAAACGGAGGCCGTGGCATGCCAGGGCCGCTCTGCCAGCAGCCACGCGCTGTCCACACAACACGAACCTCCAGATTACATTTCGGAAGCCGGCAATAGCCCAGCCCCCTCTCCAAAGCCAGCCATTCCCAGGAAACCTCTGGGTTTTCCTAGAGGACATTGCAGCACCGAGCCGAGCGCCCCTCCCAGCGGTTCTAATGAGCCATGGCTGAGGGATGCGGCCGCGGGCCCTTCCCTCCCCGTGGGTCGCCCTCGCTCAGAGCCTGGACGCTCTTCGGGGCAGGGACCATTTCTCTGTTTGGGTCTGGGCAGCACCTGGCCCAATGGGGCCTCCTGGAACAAGCAGGGAGCTGGGAGAACCTCAGAGGTTTCTCTTCACAGGGGCTTGGGGGAACCTCTCTCATGGGGGTCACAATGCCTGGGAGCTGCCCCCCCCACAACCAAGTTTTGCATTTGAAGAGCCCCCAGCAAAGATCAAAACAAAACTTGGCCAAAAATGGTTTAAAAAAAACCACCTTAACTCTGACCAGTCGCCACCCCCGGCATCCCCCCCCTAAACTCAGGGCCTCCCCACAGGCTCTGTCTTACTCAACCCCAGCTCCCCCATAAAGTGCTGGTGCTTGGCAGCCAGGTGAACGTTTGGGGGTTGTAATAAAAACCCAGGGAAGTTCCAGGCTAGCAGGAACCNCCTCCACCCCCAGCATCCCCCCCCTAAACTCAGGGCCTCCCCACAGGCTCTGTCTTACTCAACCCCAGCTCCCCCATAAAGGGCTGGTGCTTGGCAGCCAGGTGAACGTTTGGGGGTTGTAATAAAAACCCAGGGAAGTTCCAGGCTAGCAGGAATCCCCCCCCCCCCCATTCTCCCCATTTCATCCTAGTTCAGTCACTTACAAAGAAAAGAGTCCCCAGCAGAGCGACCTGGGGCAGGTGAGCTCCCACCCCCACCCCAAGGCAGATCCGTTCCTCACCCCCGGTTTGTGTTTTACATCCCTCTGCAGCTCCAGGATTGTCCCGGGGTTGGGCTGAGGAGCTGGGAGAAGCCAAGGGGAATGCGGCGTTCGTCCCAGCAGGGCAGGGCGGGGTGGGCCCTGGCACCCCCCCAGGGTACACGCTATGATTCAGCCTCTCGGTTTCGCTCCTCGGAGCCAGCGTCCAAGGGGAGCGAAAATGCCAGCTCAGCAGGGAGGAGCAAGTGCGTGGCTGGTTCCCGGAGCCAGTGCTGGGGAACAGCGTCCCGCTGCCCGCCCTGGGAGTGCTGCGCCCGGCACAGGCACCAGCTTGCCTCCATGGGACGGTTACAACAAAGCAACGTGCCCCGCCCTGGCCCCAAGCCGCTGACACCGCGGCACAGGGAGCTCCCACCCCCGTCCTGCTGCTAGCACTCGCCCCCAACCCCGTATGGGGCATGGCCGGTCCCACCATTGCAGCAGCTCCCGGCGCCTAACGCAGGGTGCTGTGCGTAACAGCGAGGGCCAGCCCCTGAGCACGTCTCCTGGTCCTGCCTCTGACCCAGCTCCCCTGGCCAGGGCAGTGATGTGGTGGCCACCCTTATGCTCCCCATGTTCTGGGGATAGGCAGGGCCCTGCCCCCTGCCCTAGCATAGATAGAGCAGCCTTGAGGCTGCTGGGGAGCAGAGAATAGCCAGGGTGTTCCAGCCCCTGTCCCCCAGTCTGCCCCATGGGCCCTGGAGAGCAGAAACTATCTGGAGCAGAGTGTGTTCCACCTCCCGGATGGGCGGGGGGGCTAGTAACTGCTATCCGCCCCCCCCCGGGGCACAGGGCAGCTAGACACTGGGACTCACGGGGAGTGCGGCCGGCAGAGATCGTGTCCCTGCAAGTTTGAATCCCCAGTATCAGGCTGCAGCAAAGCGCCCCTGGAACATAGGGACCGGGCTGCTCGCTCCTGTAAGGACCAGGAAGGGTCCTCAGAGCTGCAGGGAGCCCAGCAGGGCGGGGTGGGGCAGGGTGGGGCTCAGCGCTTTCCCAGCGATGGAGAAGTGATCACATTTCCCCTTGGCCCCTTGAAAACCAAAAGCACCCAGGCCACTGCCGAGCCCCCGGGGAGGGGAGGGGCTATGCAAAGTGGGTGGGGCAGGGAACAGGACACACAGGTTACAGCTTCCCGCCCAGGCACAGGTGAGTCAGATGTTTGTGAGTCTGGGAGGGGCCACCTCCCCTCCCCCATGCATGGCTCACCCCAGAAAGAAGGTGGCAAAGAGCAGCCTGTGCCCAGCCTGCGCAGGGGGAGCCCACAGGCCATGGGCCTCCTGGCGACAAAGGAAGAGGCTGGAGCCCCAATTCCACAAGTGGCAAATCAGGCGGGTGCCCAACCTGCGGCCCCTGGAGATCAGAGGGGCCAAGCGCCCACAGCTGCCTTGGGGCCGGCCTTCAGCTGGCTCTCGTGGAGCACCCGGGAACTGGCGCCACAGCGGAGAGGCCACTGTTGAAAGCTTGGGCTGGACCATCGGTGCTGGAACTGGGGGGGCTGCCGCACCCCCTGGCTTGACGTGGATTCCATCAGATCCAGGGTTTCGTTTGGTTCAGTGGCTCTCAGCCCCCCACTGTTCACACTGTTCCAGCCCCCCTGGTCTGGACACATTTGACAGCCAGCAAAGCCACTGCCTGGCACCTGCGCTGGGCCAGGGGTCGCAGCCAGCAGGGCCTGCAGGGGGAAGAGAAGGAGCCTCCGGGAATGCGGCTCAGACAAAGGGGCTGGCTTCTGCGCCAGGCAAAGAGAGCAGGTGTGAAGGAGACAAGCTCCCCTCGGCCCCAAGCACCCCAGCCCTGCCCTGCGGGACCCCTCCGGGGGCCGGAGCAGAGTGATTATCGAGGCACAGTCCCTGCCCTGAGTGTCTCCCAATGCTCTCTGCCAGCTCCTCCCGGGCGGGACCCCATCACGGAGCAGCCCCAGGGCATCGCTGCCTGGCTGCAAAGCACCTGACCTACTGGCTCCCTTTGCCCCTCTCCTGATACCTTGGGCCCAGGCCCTCAGGCTGCATCCCCCCAGGAGCAGGAGCCCACACCAGGTATTAGAGACACAAGAGCCCCCTAGCTCCCACCTGGTTCCCGACAGCAGCTCCTGCCACGCCTGGGGCTCCCTGCCCCTCTGCCCCCCAGAGCAGCGTAGGGGGGCTCAGGGTGATGCACCCCAGCCACAGCAACCTTCCCCACCTGGTCTCAAGGCTCACAGCGCCACCTAGTGGGGAGCAGTGGGAACCTAGGGGCCAGGCCTCAGTCGTCACACTGTTCTGCTGGGATGGGCCAGCGGGGCGATGGATAATTGATCTGTGGGGAGCTGAGTCCCCCCCGCCCCCTCAGCCAGGTGCCTGTTCTGCCCCCAGCAGTCCCTGCCCCTGGGTAGCTGCCAGGGCTCTGGCATTCTCCAGTGGGGTGAGGTTCAGCCTCACACCCCTCTGCTCGTGTTCGCTCTCCTGCCCCCTCCGGCTCTGCTGTGCCCCGGCTGGGTGATGGGGCGGGAAGTAGGGGCACCGTGGGGCCATGCTGCCAGGTGCATGCGTCTAGCAGCCAGTGGCACCGCAACAGCTCAGCGGAGGGGGTGCCCCCTTCACTGTTAAGGCCAAAGGGACCATTACACCTGTTGTAAGATGAGGCCCTGAAATATAAACCTTGGTATCAGAGGCCTGGTATGAGGCCTAAGGCCTGAACTAAAGTAATGGTCAAGGCTTTGCTAACATAAAGCAAAGTTAAGCTGTGAGCCAGAGGCAGGCCCTGCTCCCAGAAGCTGGCAAGGAAAGGGCTGATGTTGCACAAATACACATACCTCAAAGGTACTGGACACTAGAGATGTAAACATGTGCCCTGCTGGTACCAGAACACTCCGATACTTGCACATTCCACCCAGATAACAAGGACAGGGGCAAAAGGGGAATATGATGGATAGAGTTGTTTTGTTCGAACCAACATGCACAAGGTGAGAGGCAGCACCGTACTGTGTAGAGGGGTTGTACCTTACTACGGAAGGGGGTTGCACCTCAATACAGGAGGAGTGATGTGTAACTTGTTTGTACCTGTGTATAAGAATGCGTCCCCGGGGTGGTGTCTTTGTCCGGCCTAGGGGGCAGAGGAGTGTCCCGCCCCTGACTGAGCTGTGTCCATTGTCAGGGAGCACATATGTACTAGCAGAACTGTAGACATCTGATCCGGGGAGCTAGAGACTGTGTTTCATTTGACAATAAACCTGGCCAGGTGCCTTCGTACCTTATCGGAGTCTGTGGTCATTGGGGGTTCTCTCGGGGTCTGCTGTGTCAGCGATCTGCGCAGAGCCGGGGCAGCACCCAGAGGGAACACACACACAGCCAACTGTTATCAACATTGAACAGAGCAGAGCACCACGCCGGTGGCATCTGACATTGGTGACCCTGACATGACAACAGGGAGGGAGGGATAGCTCAGTGGTTTGAGCATTAGCCTGCTAAACCCAGGGTTGTGAGTTCAATCCTTGAGGGGGCCACTTAGGGATTTGGGGCAAAAATTGGTCCTGCTAGTGAAGGCAGGGGGCTGGACTCGATGACCTTTCAAGGTCCCTTCCAGCTCTAGGAGATTGGTATATCTCCAATTATTATTATTTATAACAGCACCCATCGGGCCTGACCTGCACCACACAGACCGGAGAATCCCACCCAGTGATTCCTGCCCCGAGTTCAGGGACCGGGGTAGGACAAGGGCAGGTCGGTCGCTATGGCCCATGCAGTGCTTGACCTCTCTGCTGACCGGGGGTGGAGCTGTCGCACCGCCCTTACAACACCCCCTCCCCCAACCCCGGGCATGGATTTAAAGCCCCTGTGTGACGGAGAATCCGCCACATCTCCTGGAGAACCAGCCCCAGCCCCAGCTCCCTTGGCCCAGGGGAGACCCTTACAACCCATGATCCGTTTGCCTCTCAGCCCGTCCTCCCCTTCAGTGTCCCACTGCGAGGGGGTTTCCCAGACCACGGGTCCTTCTCCCAGCTCTTCTCAACTCCCGCCTCCAGCCTGGCCCCAGAACCAGACCCGGTATCAGCTGAGGGCTCGTCAGCCCATCCAGAGAGGGAATCACAGCCCAGCAGCTGTGCAGGGAGGCCCAGGCAGCAGGGAAAGGACCCATCCAGATTTTATTAAAGTTTGGCACAAATATAAAAAGGAACTGTCCAAGGCAGGAACCATTACACGAATGGAGAATAACCTCACCAAGGGCTGGTCTCGCGAGAGACGCCAAAGCACTCGGGGTGGCCGAGCGCCACCAGGCAGCCCCAGCACCATAGCTGCCAGCTGATGTGCAGCCCCTGGAGAAGGGGGCAGCTGCCTCCCTCGCCATGCAAGCAGTCACCGCTCCAATGCAGCTCGGGTCACCAGTGGAACGAGTTTAGTGGGGCTCCTCCATAGGCCCTGAACGCTGAGAGAGATTTACACACACCGTAACCACCACTGCACAAGGCACCATTCGGCGTGTGCCGGACAAAAAGCCAGGGCTGGAATGGCAGGGGGTGGCAGCTCAGGGTGGAGGGGCACTGGGGGCTGGGGAGGGACTGGGCTAGCAGGGGGCTGTGGGTTGGGATTGAGGGCACCAGCACAGATGTGGGGGAGCCCAGGCCTGGGATAGCAGGGGGCAGGACTGGGATACACGGGGAGGGAAGGGGATTTGCCCAGCCCCTGCCCACATTGTGTCTGACTCTCACCAGAAACGGATCAAGACAATTCAAACCAAGCCGTGTCCGTCCCCATCTGCCACTTCCTGCCCCTCCCCTGCAAGACTGCCAGCCGTGGGGAGGTTTACAGGCAAATCCCAAATGGCTGCAGCGAAGGTTTCCAACTGCTCCCGAACCACAGGGGGAATTTTCTCCTCCAGACACAGCGGAGGGGATAGTTCAGGGAGACGCAAGTTCTTCACCCAGCATGTGTGTTAGTGGCCCAGAGGGGCCATTTCCCATTCACCCCCAGCCCGCCCCACGGAGCCTCGTTATCCAGCCAGGGGGCCCAGCACAGCAGGGGCTGGTCCTGGGGTTCTCACGTGTTAGCGGGAGGGGGGGGCTGTTATTCAAGTACTGTGAAGTGAGGCCTCATGGGAAGAGCAGGCGACGCTTGGGATTGGTTCAGAGGTGCCGGAGCTCAGCCAATGGGATCGAGGGGTCCATGAATTATTTAAGAAGGTTTAGGCACAAAAGGCAAAGGCAGAAAGGTCCCGGCCCGTTGGGCGAGCCTGTTTATACATGGCAGAGCCTGGGGGAGCCCCGCGTCCTGCTCCCGGGGCGGTCCTCGCCCCCCAGCTCCCACAGGGAGAGGTTATTTGGGGCCATCAGCCCCCCGGCCCCTTTGGCCTAGACCCAGGTGAGATGATGGGGCTGAAGGGCTGTCGGGGCAGAGACCCGGCTGCAGATGCCACTCGGCCCCCGTGAATGCTGCTCATCGGATCCTCTCTGCAAACAAAGAAGAGCTCCTGTTAGGGGCGGGCCTGGCTGTGTGTCGGGGCACTGGGCTAGGAGGGTCTGGTCCCTGTTTCTGTGCCCACCACGTCTCAGGAACTGCCCTGGGTGGGCCAGGAGTGCCAAGCACCTCCTCCGATGGGACTGTCTCGGGCCCCCCGAGCCAGTGCCAAGCATGTGCACCGGGCTGTGGCTGGAGAACCTGGGGCCTTGGCAGAGAGGAGAGTGGAGACTGAAGTGCTGGGCAATCCCTTCTGGAGGGAGCAGAGCGTGAGCAGGGAGGCACGGAGCGCGGGCCATGCAGACGGGGTTTAGGCACAAAAGGCAAAAGCAGACAGGTTCCAGCCCGTTGGGATCCCCAGGTGAGCCTGTGTTTATACACGGCAGAGCCTCAGAGGCAGCTCACGGCTCACCCGGCCTGGATCTAGCGTCCTGCAGACCAGGCGTACTTGTGCAACTGGCAAACGCCGGCTGATCCATCATCTCTTGCTTGGTCCAGAGCTTAGGGGCAAAGCTGCTGGTTCACCCAGGCTCATGGAGCTGGGGGAGGGCTGGGGGATGATAACACCCCCCCCCCCACCAGTCATCATGGGCAATGCCAAGGGAAGAAATTCCCAGCTGTGCAGTATGGGGCCTGCCCCCTGCCCCAGGGTCTTGCAGCTCCAGGCCTGGGGTGGGAGGGAGGCCGCAGTGACAGCTGGAGACAGCAGAGACAGACCCACCCGGCTGGGATCACACCCGGACAGGACAGAGGCAGCCAGGAAGGAAAGGGGGAGGGAGGGAGGAGAGAGCCCAGCCCTGCACAGGCACCTGAGCGAGCCTCGTTAGCATAACGAAGGCCCTCGGGGGAAGCAGCCGCCCTGCAGAGGGGGTTGGCCAGCCCGCAGACTTTGCTCTCCTTGCCTCCAGCAGGGTCCTTTGTGCTCTGGCGGGAGGCGTGGGGGGTGTTGGTCCGAGATGGCGACACCTCATGGGGAGATGGGGGCACTCAGCACCGCTCAGGATCAGGCCCATAGTGCTGGCGAGAGAGGCTGGAGCGTGGGCACGGGCAGAGCAAGCTCCCCCCATGCCATCCCCCACAGCCTCAGCCCTGCCCTGGAGGGCCCTGGCCCGGGGCAGGAGGATAAGGGCCTCTCCCGAAGGGGGCAGCCAGTGGGGGGCGCTAGTGAGGAGGTAGCTGCGGGGAGCCGGTGGCCAGGCTGGGCTGCTGCTCCTCTCAGCTCCCTGGGCCCAGCCAGGGCAGTGGGGCTCCTGCTACGTCCGTGGGGCAAGGGGAGACTGTGACTGCCCTCTCCCCCCGCAGCGTCACAGGCCCGGGGAGGTGGCGGGAGCCTGCAGTCAGTAACCTTGGTCAGCTTTGTCCCCTTTGGACTTGGGCTCCTGCCACCACTCCGCGAAAAATCCCTCCTCGTAGTCGCCTTGGCCGTCAAACTCGCTGTCCGAGGGCAGGTCCCGCCCGTCCGGCTCCGCGCCCTCAGCCAGCTCCATCTGCAGCACAGGGAGGGAGAAGCTGTCACCGCCCAGGACAGCCCGGTCCCCTAGAGCCCGGCCCCTGGGCCTTTGCTCAGCAGAGCTGGAGAAGGCCCAGCGGGAAGGGGACAGTCTGCCCCTCCCTCCATAGGAACCGGTGTGGGCTGGCCCCTGGACTCCACTCTCCAGAGCCCCCCCGGCAGGAGCCCGTGCTGAATCACCCCCCACCCTGTCCCCCAGGGCTTCGGGCAGTCCCGTTTCAATGGGCACTCCTTGCTTCTCCCCTTGGGAGACCTTTCCGAAGCCACCTGCTCAGCCAATGCCTTAGACCTGTTCGTATCAGCGAGGTGCACAGGGCTCATTTCCCCCAGCGCCAAAATGCAGCCAGCTCTGGGGTGGGGCCCAGCAGCCGTTACTGAATCAGCACGGCCCAGGGCTCCCATCCAAACAGCGACGTGGCCCAGCCCTGCTCAGGGCCCAGCCCAAAGGGTTCCGGCAGCAGAAAGCTGAATGGGGGGGGGGGCTCTTCTCACCCCAGCTCTCACCCCCATCTTCAGCAGCTGCCTCAGCCCCAGCTCACCTCGTCGTCAGCCTGCAGATACTGCTTGGCAAAGTCCAGCAACTTCTTCTGCACGGCCGTCTGGTTGTGATACTGCAGCGCCTCCTTGGAGGGGACAGGAGGGGGCACATCAGCCTCACTGCTGCCCCCACGCCCAGGAGCTGTTCCCAGGCAGAGCCGGCCCCTGGCCAGCGTGGAAAGGGTTAAAGGGTCCCAGGACGAGCTGGGCCAGAGCACGCTCAGTTCCTGCGCTCAGCCCAGCCAGCAAGGGGCAGCTGGATCCGGGGGTCCCTGCGCCAGGGTGGGACGGGAAACCCCCTGCAGGACCCCGAATCAGCCACGAGAGTAGTTCCAGGCTCCCCATCTCCAGGAGCTGGGCTCACCCCACCCTCCCTGGCTCCCCCAGACGGGGATACAGCCTCTCCCAGAGCCCAGGGCTGAGCCCTGCCTGGTCCCGGGAGCCACTGATGGGCTCCATGAATCAGCCCTTCCCACCGCGCCCCGGACCCCTCACCGGGCGGGGACTGAAGTCGTCATCCTCCAGGTGCCAGCGCTCGCGGTAGAAGCGATAATAAACCAAGTTCTGCTGCATCACCTCGTCCGCCGGGTCGAAGAGCATGTAGCTGGAGACGCTCTGCACCGCGTTCTTCACGTCGTTCACTGCACCAGAGCCAGGCGTGAGTGGGGGGCATGGCCACAGAGACACCCCCCACTGCGTGAGAGCCAGGTGTGGGGGGTAAGTGGGGGGCATGGGGCACAGAGACCCCCCCACTGCACGAGAGCCAGGTGTGGGGAGCATGGGGCACAGAGACCCCCCCACTGCACAAGAGCCAGGTGTGGGGGGCGTGAGTGGGGAGCATGGGGCACAGAGACCCCCCCCCACTGCACGAGAGCCAGGCGTGGGGGGTGTGAGTGGGGGGCCTGGGGCAGAGAGAGAACCCCCAAGGCAGAGGAAGCCACCCCCTTTGCATAAGGACAAGGAACCCCCAACATGAGGCCTCTCTGATCCTAACCCCTCACAGCACAAGGGGCCAGGCCCCCCACTCCAGACAGACGAGGGGCACCCCTCACACAGCATTGAGGGGTTGTGGGGCAGGGGGACCCCCAATAGGAGAGAGGCTCTGAGGTGCTCAGGTGCTGGCTGCAGATGGAGGGGGCGAAAACAGGCAAGGGTGCATGGGGGGGGGAATCATTCCCTGCNAGGGAAGGGGATTTGCCCAGCCCCTGCCCACATTGTGTCTGACTCTCACCAGAAACGGATCAAGACAATTCAAACCAAGCCGTGTCCGTCCCCATCTGCCACTTCCTGCCCCTCCCCTGCAAGACTGCCAGCCGTGGGGAGGTTTACAGGCAAATCCCAAATGGCTGCAGCGAAGGTTTCCAACTGCTCCCGAACCACAGGGGGAATTTTCTCCTCCAGACACAGCGGAGGGGATAGTTCAGGGAGACGCAAGTTCTTCACCCAGCATGTGTGTTAGTGGCCCAGAGGGGCCATTTCCCATTCACCCCCAGCCCGCCCCACGGAGCCTCGTTATCCAGCCAGGGGGCCCAGCACAGCAGGGGCTGGTCCTGGGGTTCTCACGTGTTAGCGGGAGGGGGGGGCTGTTATTCAAGTACTGTGAAGTGAGGCCTCATGGGAAGAGCAGGCGACACTTGGGATTGGTTCAGAGGTGCCGGAGCTCAGCCAATGGGATCGAGGGGTCCATGAATTATTTAAGAAGGTTTAGGCACAAAAGGCAAAGGCAGAAAGGTCCCGGCCCGTTGGGCGAGCCTGTTTATACATGGCAGAGCCTGGGGGAGCCCCGCGTCCTGCTCCCGGGGCGGTCCTCGCCCCCCAGCTCCCACAGGGAGAGGTTATTTGGGGCCATCAGCCCCCCGGCCCCTTTGGCCTAGACCCAGGTGAGATGATGGGGCTGAAGGGCTGTCGGGGCAGAGACCCGGCTGCAGATGCCACTCGGCCCCCGTGAATGCTGCTCATCGGATCCTCTCTGCAAACAAAGAAGAGCTCCTGTTAGGGGCGGGCCTGGCTGTGTGTCGGGGCACTGGGCTAGGAGGGTCTGGTCCCTGTTTCTGTGCCCACCACGTCTCAGGAACTGCCCTGGGTGGGCCAGGAGTGCCAAGCACCTCCTCCGACGGGACGGTCTCGGGCCCCCCGAGCCAGTGCCAAGCATGTGCACCGGGCTGTGGCTGGAGAACCTGGGGCCTTGGCAGAGAGGAGAGTGGAGACTGAAGTGCTGGGCAATCCCTTCTGGAGGGAGCAGAGCGTGAGCAGGGAGGCACGGAGCGCGGGCCATGCAGACGGGGTTTAGGCACAAAAGGCAAAAGCAGACAGGTTCCAGCCCGTTGGGATCCCCAGGTGAGCCTGTGTTTATACACGGCAGAGCCTCAGAGGCAGCTCACGGCTCACCCGGCCTGGATCTAGCGTCCTGC
Organism: Platysternon megacephalum; assembly: GCA_003942145.1. Lineage (NCBI taxonomy): Eukaryota > Metazoa > Chordata > Testudines > Platysternidae > Platysternon > Platysternon megacephalum. The sequence goes on from QXTE01000039.1 coordinate 10,526,162, forward strand.
AGACCAGGCGTACTTGTGCAACTGGCAAACGCCGGCTGATCCATCATCTCTTGCTTGGTCCAGAGCTTAGGGGCAAAGCTGCTGGTTCACCCAGGCTCATGGAGCTGGGGGAGGGCTGGGGGATGATAACACCCCCCCCCCCCACCAGTCATCATGGGCAATGCCAAGGGAAGAAATTCCCAGCTGTGCAGTATGGGGCCTGCCCCCTGCCCCAGGGTCTTGCAGCTCCAGGCCTGGGGTGGGAGGGAGGCCGCAGTGACAGCTGGAGACAGCAGAGACAGACCCACCCGGCTGGGATCACACCCGGACAGGCCAGGAAGGGGGAGGGAGGGAGGAGAGAGCCCAGCCCTGCACAGGCACCTGAGCGAGCCTCGTTAGCATAACGAAGGCCCTCGGGGGAAGCAGCCGCCCTGCAGAGGGGGTTGGCCAGCCCGCAGACTTTGCTCTCCTTGCCTCCAGCAGGGTCCTTTGTGCTCTGGCGGGAGGCGTGGGGGGTGTTGGTCCGAGATGGCGACACCTCATGGGGAGATGGGGGCACTCAGCACCGCTCAGGATCAGGCCCATAGTGCTGGCGAGAGAGGCTGGAGCGTGGGCACGGGCAGAGCAAGCTCCCCCCATGCCATCCCCCACAGCCTCAGCCCTGCCCTGGAGGGCCCTGGCCCGGGGCAGGAGGATAAGGGCCTCTCCCGAAGGGGGCAGCCAGTGGGGGGCGCTAGTGAGGAGGTAGCTGCGGGGAGCCGGTGGCCAGGCTGGGCTGCTGCTCCTCTCAGCTCCCTGGGCCCAGCCAGGGCAGTGGGGCTCCTGCTACGTCCGTGGGGCAAGGGGAGACTGTGACTGCCCTCTCCCCCCGCAGCGTCACAGGCCCGGGGAGGTGGCGGGAGCCTGCAGTCAGTAACCTTGGTCAGCTTTGTCCCCTTTGGACTTGGGCTCCTGCCACCACTCCGCGAAAAATCCCTCCTCGTAGTCGCCTTGGCCGTCAAACTCGCTGTCCGAGGGCAGGTCCCGCCCGTCCGGCTCCGCGCCCTCAGCCAGCTCCATCTGCAGCACAGGGAGGGAGAAGCTGTCACCGCCCAGGACAGCCCGGTCCCCTAGAGCCCGGCCCCTGGGCCTTTGCTCAGCAGAGCTGGAGAAGGCCCAGCGGGAAGGGGACAGTCTGCCCCTCCCTCCATAGGAACCGGTGTGGGCTGGCCCCTGGACTCCACTCTCCAGAGCCCCCCCGGCAGGAGCCCGTGCTGAATCACCCCCCACCCTGTCCCCCAGGGCTTCGGGCAGTCCCGTTTCAATGGGCACTCCTTGCTTCTCCCCTTGGGAGACCTTTCCGAAGCCACCTGCTCAGCCAATGCCTTAGACCTGTTCGTATCAGCGAGGTGCACAGGGCTCATTTCCCCCAGCGCCAAAATGCAGCCAGCTCTGGGGTGGGGCCCAGCAGCCGTTACTGAATCAGCACGGCCCAGGGCTCCCATCCAAACAGCGACGTGGCCCAGCCCTGCTCAGGGCCCAGCCCAAAGGGTTCCGGCAGCAGAAAGCTGAATGCGGGGGGGGGCTCTTCTCACCCCAGCTCTCACCCCCATCTTCAGCAGCTGCCTCAGCCCCAGCTCACCTCGTCGTCAGCCTGCAGATACTGCTTGGCAAAGTCCAGCAACTTCTTCTGCACGGCCGTCTGGTTGTGATACTGCAGCGCCTCCTTGGAGGGGACAGGAGGGGGCACATCAGCCTCACTGCTGCCCCCACGCCCAGGAGCTGTTCCCAGGCAGAGCCGGCCCCTGGCCAGCGTGGAAAGGGTTAAAGGGTCCCAGGACGAGCTGGGCCAGAGCACGCTCAGTTCCTGCGCTCAGCCCAGCCAGCAAGGGGCAGCTGGATCCGGGGGTCCCTGCGCCAGGGTGGGACGGGAAACCCCCTGCAGGACCCCGAATCAGCCACGAGAGTAGTTCCAGGCTCCCCATCTCCAGGAGCTGGGCTCACCCCACCCTCCCTGGCTCCCCCAGACGGGGATACAGCCTCTCCCAGAGCCCAGGGCTGAGCCCTGCCTGGTCCCGGGAGCCACTGATGGGCTCCATGAATCAGCCCTTCCCACCGCGCCCCGGACCCCTCACCGGGCGGGGACTGAAGTCGTCATCCTCCAGGTGCCAGCGCTCGNCCTGAGATGGGGGTACAGCCTCTCCCAGAGCCCAGGGCTGAACCCTGCCTGGTCCCGGGAGCCACTGATGGGCTCCATGAATCAGCCCTTCCCACAGCGCCCCGGACCCCTCACCGGGCGGGGACTGAAGTCGTCATCCTCCAGGTGCCAGCGCTCGCGGTAGAAGCGATAATAAACCAAGTTCTGCTGCATCACCTCGTCCGCCGGGTCGAAGAGCATGTAGCTGGAGACGCTCTGCACCGCGTTCTTCACGTCGTTCACTGCACCAGAGCCAGGCGTGAGTGGGGGGCATGGGGCACAGAGACACCCCCCACTGCATGAGAGCCAGGTGTGGGGGGTAAGTGGGGGGCAAGGGGCACAGAGACCCCCCCACTGCACGAGAGCCAGGCGTGGGGGGTGTGAGTGGAGGGCATGGGGCACAGAGACCCCCCCACTGCACCAGAGCCAGACGTGACTGGGGGGCATGGGGCACAGAGACCCCCCCACTGCATGAGAGCCAGGCGTGGGGGGCGTGCGTGGGGGGCATGGGGCACAGAGACCCCCCCACTGCGTGAGAGCCAGGCATGGGGGGCGTGAGTGGGGGGCAAGGGGCACAGAGACCCCCCCACTGCACAAGAGCCAGGTGTGGGGGGCGTGAGTGGGGAGCATGGGGCACAGAGACCACTCCATGCACGAGAGCCGGGCGTGAGTGGGGAGCATGGGGCACAGAGACCCCCCCCACTGCACGAGAGCCAGGCGTGGGGGGGGTGAGTGGGGGGCCTGGGGCAGAGAGAAAACCCCCAAGGCAGAGGAAGCCACCCCCTTTGCATAAGGACAAGGAACCCCCAACATGAGGCCTCTCTGATCCTAACCCCTCACAGCACAAGGGGCCAGGCCCCCCACTCCAGACAGACGAGGGGCACCCCTCACACAGCATTGAGGGGTTGTGGGGCAGGGGGACCCCCAATAGGAGAGAGGCTCTGAGGTGCTCAGGTGCTGGCTGCAGATGGAGGGGGCGAAAACAGGCAAAGGGTGCATGGGGGGGGGAATCATTCCCTGCTGCTCTGGGGTCTAAGCCCCTGCCCCCCCCCCC
>QXTE01000039.1:10530704-10565582 GCA_003942145.1 Platysternon megacephalum
CCCCCCCCCCCCCCCACACACACACACACGGGCCAGCGAACCAGGATGCGGCCCCGGGGACTCACGCTTGTAATAGGCGAACTGCAGGTAGTGGTACATGGTGGCCACGAACTTCTCCACAAAGTACCCGCCCACGTTGGGCGTCAGGTCGGCCTCGCAGTCCACCTTGCACTGCAGCACGTCCACGAAGTGATCTGGGAGGAAACGCCCGTCACGCCGGCCCGGCATCCCCAGGCCCCAGCCGCCCTCGCCCACAGCCGCCAGCCCCTGCTGCCCAGGGAGACGAGCCCCCGAGCGGCCGATGGTGGGATAACCTGCCGCACGGGGAAGTTTCTCCCTGACCCATCACTTATGGGGCGGCTTGTGCCCCAGCGCAAGAGGCTCATCTCTCTGCCACACCTCTGGGGTTTCTAGGACCGGCTGGTTTGAACCCCCCCCCCCCATGCTGCTCTCGCTGTCCCCCGCAGCCAGGCAACGGGCCTGTGTCCCTCCCCTTTACATCAGAGCGGCCAGACGGGGTCAGACCAAAGGTCCATCTAGCCCAGTGTCCTGTCTGCCGACAGTGGCCAATGCCAGGTGCCCCAGAGGGAATGAACAGAACAGGGAATCGTCAATGATCCATCCCCTGTCGCCCATTCCCAGCGTCTGGCAAACAGAGGCTAGGGCCACCATCCCTGCCCAGCCTGGCTAATAGCCATTGTATGGACCGATCCTTTGAGGGTGGAGGGGAGGGGAGGGGATGGGAACCCCCCCCCCCCGCACCCAGCAAAAGCCCCAGATCCACAGCCCCGGAGACAGACTCCTCTGCGCATCCCGGGAGCACATGTAACCTAGGCAGCAGTAGGCTGAGCTCCCTGCACCCCGCCAAGGGACCCATCCTCAGCCCCACTCTAGGGGGCATCCGGCTACAAACAGACTGAGCCCCCCCAACTCACGTCACGCCAGGCCCCCAGGAGCCTCTGTGGGGAGCCCCCTGCCCCCGGGGACCCACACACGTATGTGAACGGGAAACAGGCGGCTCGGGGGACACAGCGGCTTCCATCTGTCACCTCTTGGCCACTTCTCCCCAGCGCCCGGCAGCAGAGCCCGCCCCGTGGCTCCGTGAGGTGCCCCCACCTGCAACAGCCGGGTAGAAGTCCTTGAACTCCCGCAGCTCGTAGGCGCCCTCGCAGCCGGCCAGGCAGTTCTCATAGGCTTTGTAATACTCCACCAGCGCATGCTCCATGTCTGCGATGCTGCTCCGGAAATCCCCGCTGTTATACAGCTTCACCGAGCGCACGAACACCGTCTGCAGGGAGTGGAACAGCCCCGCGTCACGGGTGGGCCCCCGCCAGGCCCTCACCACAGCGGGAAAGGGGGCAGATCCAGCCCCTCGGCCATCTCCTCCTGGTCAGCACGAGGGCCGGGGCTTTGACTGGGGCTGCCTGGAATTCAGCCCTGTGCAGAAGACCCCGCCCCAGGCCCAGGCAGCATAGAATCTAGTCAGGGTTGGAAGGGACCTCAGGAGGGATCTAGTCCAACCCCCTGCTTAAAGCAGGACCAAACCCAACTAAATCATCCCAGCCAGGGCTTTGTCAAGCCTGACCTTAAAAACCTCTAAGGAAGGAGATTCCACCACCTCCCTAGGTAACCCATTCCAGTGCTTCACCACCCTCCCAGTGAAAAAGTTTTTCCTAATATCCAATCTAAACCTCCCCCACTGCAACTTGAGACCGTTACTCCTTGTTCTGCCATCTGCCACCACTGAGAACAGACTAGATCCATCCTCTTTGGAACCCCGCTTCAGGTAGTTGAAAGCAGCTATCAAATCCCCCCTCATTCTTCTCTTCTGCAGACTAAACAAGCCCAGTTCCCTCAGCCTCTCATAAATCATGTGCCCCAGCCCCCTAATCATTTTTGTTGCCCTCCGCTGGACTCTCTCCAATTTGTCCACATCCCTTCTGTAGTGGGGGGCCCAAATCTGGACGCAGTCCTCCAGATGTGGCCTCACCATCTGGAGTATTTCATCCAGTTTTGGGCCCCCCACTCCAGAAAGGATTTCTGTATCTGAGACGTTACACACCTACACGAGAGCTGGATCTGGCTCCCGGCATTAGCCTGGGACGTCACAACCAGTTCCCAGGGGGTGTTCCAGCCTAGCTCCCTGCCCCGCTCCGGATACGTGGATTTCTGCTACACTGACCGAGTCCCTCTTGATGTCTGTATCACTCGAGTTCCTCTTGATGACTCAGTGGTTCGAAGCCTGGTGAGTAAAGTCATCACCGGCGCCTTGCGTTCGGCATGGGCTGAATTCCCAGCAGGGCCCAGCTTCTGCACAAACTGCCCCACCCGTCTGCATGACAGCAGCCCACGGGGACAGGGACAGACATGAGCACAGCAGCCGCCTAAGTAACCCAGATCCTGCCCCCAGCATGGACTGGAGTTCTCCTGGTGTACGTGGGCTGGCAGGTCCCAGTGTGAACGCCCTCTGCTGGGAGCTGCGCACACCTGCACAAGGGCTGCATCTGGCTCCCGGCATTAGCCTGGGACCAGGGGGTGTTCCAGCCTAACCCCCCACCGCGCTCCGGATACGTGGATTTCTGCGACGCTGATCGAGGAGCAGACAGGGCCTCCGAGCAGAGCCTGGGAAATACGGGTGTAACCTCAGGCAGTGAACGCCTCCCTCCCCGTGGTCCTGCCACAGATGGGAGCTCATGGCAAGATCTGGAGCAGAATGAGCTGCAGTCTAGGGCCCAGCCTGCCTCTGTCAGCCCCAGGAGCAGGCAGTGACAGGACAGGGCCCAGCACGGCCCCTCCTGCTGCTCTGAAAGCAACAGCTTCACAGTCACCCTAACCCTCGAGCCATGCCCTCTTCAGCAAGGGGACGAGGGGAGGGAGCGAGGCTCAGACAGACCAGAGCCCACGCTTTAAACAGGTCCTGCTGGCGACAGGGTGGCCAGGGCCAGGCACGATGCAGAGATAATCCGTCAAAGCTTCCTCCCCAGATCATCCTTGAGGCACCCCAAACCTGACCTGCAGCCCCCCATTCCAGGCATGGTCACCCCCTCACCCAGCTCTGTCAAAGTCCTCACTCCTGGCCCACAGCTCTGCTGATGCTTCTCAATCCTGACCTGCATCCCCCTTATCCCAGCCTGGCTCCCCACCAGCATGTGCCTGGCCCCCTGGGGACGCACTCACTTCGTAGGGCTGGGCCTCCAGGTCCACCAGGTACTCGTCCACGTCCAGCATGGTTCTGTAATAGTTCATGTACTTCAGCGTCATCTCATGCTTGGGATTCTTCTGCAGGAAGGTGTGAGCGGCAGACACGGCTTTCTCCACCTTATTGGCCTGAGAGAGGGAGAGAGTCACACGACACTGCAGGCCAGGCCCAGGTCTCTCCCAGTGAGCTCAGTCCCGGGGTTCACGGCAGCGCCATGCGGGGTTCAGCATCTCCACTCTGGCCAGCCACCAGCCCAGAAAATCCACACGGCTCCTACTGCCTGTGCCAAAGCTGTCCAGCCATCCCGGCCTAGCTAGCACAGCACAATCCCACAGCCTGGCCACAGGTATTCCGGGTAACAGGGCTTTATACTCGCATGGCTTCTTCCCCTTCCCACAGGGGGCTACGCTATCCCAGGATAACACCATTATACCAGTCCAACAGCATCCACCCCACGGGCTTGTCTGCTTCACCTACACCGGTGCAGCGACGGAGACACGATTCGGGAGGGCGGACACGCCCCGAGAGCCACTCAGCCAAGGGGACAAGTGGAATTGCCATGGCTGGAGAGATTTCTAAGCAGGGTTTGGCACCCGTCTGCTGGTCCCTGCTTTCTAGGCCCCACAGAAACATCTGCTCCTACCGAGGTTCTGAAAACATATCCCCTTGTGACATACGCAGAGACTGACGCAGAGCCATGATCCCAACCCACCTCTCCTCAATCCCAGGCCACTGTACTAGCCCCTAGACCATCCCTCCCCTCCTGGTGTTTCTTTCACATCCCGAGATCAAACCAGACCGAATGCGGGAAAGCAGCTCTCCGGTGCTCTGGTCTGGAATACACTGGCTCCTTTATTCGCCCCTGAGTAGCTGGGACACGCTCAACCTTCTCGTGCAGAAGGCAGTGCAGCATGCTGCTAATATCCTGGCTGCTAACCCAGCCGAGCTGCAAGTGATCTCATGGGATCGCCAGGCCGAGGCGGCTGGCGTAGCTAGCGATGCAAAGGGAGCCCAGTGTGGGTCCAGGGACCTTTCCCGGTGGGAATCAGACAATGCGGTGCTCGGTGGCGGCTAGGACCAGCAGCAGCAGCCCTGGGGCGAATCCCCCGCCGGCAGCAGCCGATGGGCAGAACCAGACAATAAAAAAGCCAATGAATCCAGGTGACACATTGTGGGCCCCCATCCTGTGGCACCGATGCAGGCAAATCTGCCTCCCCCCCCCCCCACACCCCTCCTGCAGCTCAATAGGAGCTGGGCCAATCAGGCCACGTCTGGTTGGGTCCCTAAATATGGAGTTTGGAGTCTAACTTTACCCTCTCGGGTCTGTAATTTTCAGCCAGGGTTCCCAAGTGGTTCTGGGGCCCAGGTGGCCACAGGTTAGGGGTGTTTCTCAGGTCAGTCACGTCTGATTGCACCTCAGATTGTTCCTGCTCATCGGCCTATAGGCCCCCTGGCTGGGATCTTAAATGGCATTTCTCCAGTCTCCTGCTGGCCGTACTGACTGCCCCAGCGTCACCAAGCCTCGGATTCTGGGGTTCCAGGCTGACAGTCCCTCAGCCGGAGGTGTGGCTGGTGAGGCTGAGGGGAAAACGTGTTACGTTAGCAGGAAGGACAGACTATCCCACTGAGCAGGAGCCTCGCGTCTTTGGCCTGGAGGAAATTAGCCAGTAAATCCAAGCGTGCACAAGAGCCCGAGCTACTGCCTGCCTCCTGTCTGCAAAAGACCGACTCCTCCCAGGGGCCTCCCCCAGCACGGCACATGGAAAGAGCAGCTTGGATTCAAACTGAGGCACTTTAGACTATCCTCTTCAAGGATCCATTTGCACTCCAGGAGCCAGTGAAACCGTCTCACTCTGGCAATGGCTAAGTCACCCACAGCATGGCTCACGCGATGGTATTCAATGGGTAAAACTGCAGAATCAGACCTAATTAATCCTCACAACCCCTCCCTGCTACACACACCCTTATTACCCCTGCTTTACAGATGGGGAAACTGAGGCACAGAGCGAGGTGACGTGACTTGCCCAAGCTTGCACAAGAAGTAGGTGTCGAAGCAGGATTAGAATCGAGGGATGCTGACTCCCAAGGCCTTTGCTCAGGCCACTGGACTCTCAGCCTCCCCCGGCTTTGCTGGGGAATCCAACAGAAAGAGAAGCTAGAATTGCGGGGCAGAGAAAGGCAGGTGATAGATCAGTACGCACAGAGCTCTTCTGTAGCAAACTCAGTGGGTAAAACTGCAAAGAAACGAAGTTTCCTTTTGTCTCCTCCCGTTTCCCCGGGGAAAACGCTTTCATCAGCCTGTTAAAATAACTCTTTCTGAGCATGTACAGAACTGGGAGCCCTGGGCAAAACCCTTTGATTCTCCCTTTTTCCTTGTGCTCTTCAAAAGGCATTAACGTGGACACTACGGCACACTGAGTCCTGCCCAGGGCCTGGCCATGCACCAGCACGGGGGCTTCTAGAGATTTCCCCCCCAAGGTAAGCAGACTCCCCATTCCAGCCATGCAGTCGGACGGCAGCACTGACTACATCTGACCACGTGACGTGAACACGACCTTTCCCTTGAGCTCCGAGGGGAAAACCAGACTCTGCCCCAGAAAACAGACGTTTGGGAACTTTTACCTTCTAGGAATGGCTGGAGCGGAGCGGGCAGGGCCGAGCTACCAGGGCCAATGGGACAGTGAAACTGTAGGGAGCAGCAGCCAGCGATGGGTCCAAAAGACTGATCTCTCCCTCCCCCCGGCCAAGGATCCCTGCAGGGTCTCTAGCCCAGGTCTGTGCTCAGCAGTCACCCAGGCTTCTGCTGCTCTAGATACAGGGGACGTGGCATTTGCATTCCTCCTGCAAATCCAAGTCAGGGGGCTTCCTGGCTCCAGCTGTGGGGAGGGCTGGCCAAGGGGGTGGGGAGAAAGGGGAGGAGAAAAGGGGGGGAGGGAGAGAGGAGAAAAGAAAAGACCAGAAGCAACTGGCAAAGGTTTTAAGACTCCATCCTGGCGCGCACGAGCTACACCCTGGTCCCAGCTGCTGACACGGAGCCTGCAGCTCCCGCACGAGGTGATGGGGTTAAAGGCAGCACAGATTGTGAAAAGGAAATAACGACACATCACACAATGCACACGGCTGCTGGCCAGTCCCCTCGCAGCAGTGGGATGGGTGCCCCTTAAACCCACTGGGCAAAGCACTCGGAAACACCCCGCATGGCACATTCCTGCTCTGGCTGGGAAGGGAACACACCGAGAGGGCCCCACTGCGCCAGAACTGCAGACTGGGGACCGGCTCACATTCACACAAGCCCACAGAGGCTACGGACGGGGGGGAACCCAGGCACAGCCAGGAGCTTGTTCTCTGCCCGGCACCTGGCTCCTGTGGGACCCACAGATGCCAAGGGCAGAAGGGGCCGTCGCAATCGTCGGCTGACCCCAGCGCCCTGCAAGGATTTATTATCTATTAAATGCCCACAACGTGTTCTGGGCGGACCGAGATGCAGGGCGCGGATGCTGCCCCCTGCCTGGAGGACCCCAAGGGCCCAGTCCTGAAAACCCTCATACGAGCAGTGCCCGAGACTCCGGGAGGCCACACGTGTGGGCCAATGTGAGGGATTGGGCCTGAGTCGGGGAGACACTGAGCGGGCAGGAGGCCCTAGGAAGGGGTGACAAAACAGTGAAACAACTTGGTGAGAGACGGGCAGAGAGCCAGAGCAGGAGCCATGGGGCGGGCAGGCTCCCAGACACCTGGGCACATCTAGGGTGACCAGATGTCCCGATTTTATAGGGACAGTCACGATATTTGGGGCTTTTTCTTATATAAGTGCCTATTACCCCCTACCCTGTCCCGATTTTTCACCCTTGCTGTCTGGTCACCCTAGGCACATCCCTTGCACCCTGGTTTGAAAATGGATCCCACCCCCATCCCCCAAACACTAACGTCTCCGGCTCCAGCCGTGCTGAGGTGCAGGGCCCGGCGGGGGAAGGGTCAACCCCGCACCCACGCGAGTCCGTGGAGCTCTGGCCACTGGCTCCAACGCCTCCGGGGCTGGATCCTTTGCGCGGAGGCTGCGCTCCCTGCTGAGAGGCGCAGCGGCAGGGGCAGGGCTGGAGCGGCTCTTGGCGCGCAGCCTGCGCCCCCGGCTCACCTTGAAGAGCGCGTAGTGCAGGTACTGGTAGGGCGCGCGGCGCTGGAAGTCGCGCAGGGTCTCGGCCGGAGGGTAGCGGAGCTGGAAGACCGGCAGGCCGCGCTTGCAGCTCCGCAGGCAGGCGGCTCGCTGCAGGACGTGCCCGAAGATCTCCAGCTCCCGGCCCCACTCCTCCTCCTGCGCGGCCGCGGGCTGCGCGCCGCCCGCGCACTCCCGGTGACAGTGCGTCTCGCTGTCCCGCAGCAGGCGGTGCAGGCGCAGGCTGGCCTCCAGGGAGCGGGCGCTCTCCTTCCAGCGCTCCCCCTCGTACTGCTCCAGCGCGGACGCGTAGGCGCTCTGCAGCGGCGTCAGCTCGGCCTGCGGGAAGCCGCGGAAGCTGTACTCCTCGTACTGCGCGCCCGCCGGAGCGGGGCCCTGCACCGCCGCCGCCAGCAGCAGCACCAGCAGCCGCCGGCCTCCCCGCTCCATGCCCGCAGTGGAAGGAGCTGCCCAGCCTGGGGGACCATCCGGCGTCTCGCCTGGGGAAAGGCGGGGAGTGCAGGAGGCCGGGCCAGGCGGATCCGCGGGGTCTTAGTGCTGCCCCCGCCAGCCGCTGCGCCTTGCACCAGTGTGTGCCTTGCACGAGTTTGCTCCTTGCACCAGTGTGTGCTTTGCACGAGTTTGCTCCTTGAACGAATTTGCTTCTTGCACCGTGTGTGTGCTTTGCACGAGTTTGCTCCTTGCACCGTGTGTGTGCTTTGCACGAGTTTGCTCCTTGCACGAGTTTGCTTCTTGCACCGTGTGTGTGCCTTGCACGAGTTTGCTTCTTGCACCGTGTGTGTGCTTTGCACGAGTTTGCCCCTTGCACGAGTTTGCTTCTTGCACCATGTGTGTGCCTCGCACGAGTTTGCTTCTTGCACCGTGTGTGTGCTTTGCACGAGTTTGCTCCTTGCACGTGTTTGCTTCTTGCACCATGTGTGTGCCTCGCACGAGTTTGCTCCTTGCACACTTTATGCTCCTGCCCCGGCTGGGTGANGGCTGTGCCTTGCACCAGTGTGTGCTTTGCACGAGTTTGCTTCTTGCACCGTGTGTGTGCTTTGCACGAGTTTGCTCCTTGCACCGTGTGTGTGCCTTGCACGAGTTTGCTCCTTGCACGAGTTTGCTTCTTGCACCGTGTGTGTGCCTCGCACGAGTTTGCTCCTTGCACACTTTATGCTCCTGCCCCGGCTGGGTGAAACCCTGGCGCCACTGCAGGCAATGGGATTGTGGCCACTGGTGTCTGTGGCACCAGGATCTCTCCCTGGCACGCTGTGCCCTGGACATTGAGTGCAGAGCTGGTGCTAGCCCACTGGGGCCCTAAGCAGGAATATCCCCCCCCCAACACACACTAATAATTAATAGGGGGCTCCCTTGAGCCACTGGGACCCTAAGCAATTGCTTAGTCCGCTTATGGCTAGCGCCGGCTCTGATTGAGCGTGTGTTGCCTCAGAGGGGACGTTTGCATGGCCGAGCCACCGCTGCCCAAATCCACAGTGCATCCCTCCCAGCCAGTCATGCCCAAGGAAGAGGTGAGTGGCACGGGGAAGGACCCCCCTGACTGGTGGGGCCAGGCAGTAACTGGGATCCGGTTCCGTTACTCCCCTTATTACGCTGCCGTGTGAGAGACGACGCTGTGCTCGCCCAGGGACCCAGCCACGCACAGGGACGTGCCGCACTTACAGTATTATCGGGTCCATCCTCAGCCTCCCCGTGCAGCCCCCAGTCACAGGCAGGGGCAGAGCTTTCCGTGTGGGTGAGTTTGAGCTGGAAAAGGGCTGTGCGGGGTTTAAGCAGGATTCGTGTCAGGGGCTCCCGGGACTGCGTAAAGGAGCCCAGGGCCGGGCTCCCGGCCCGTCTCGCTAGGGCGGGAATGTTCGTGTTGCACTGGACCGTGCTGCAGCTGTGACAAAGGGGGTGGAAGCAGCATCTTCAGCTGGGGACCAATCTGAAGGGCGACAGTCAGGCAGAGCCAGCCCAGGAGCTCAGCTCCTGGTTAGAGGCCAGGCCCTGTGCCGTCTGATGTCTCTGCCCAGGGGGGTGCGTGTCACCAGAAGCAGAGACCTGCAGGGCTGTCCGCTGGGTACAGGTGCAAACAGTATTTATGCAATGCCAGCAGTGCGCCGAGGGCCTTGCAGACAGGTCTGAAGGCCAGGTCTCTGTCCCAAAGACCTTCCAGTCTGTATGCTGGGCAGTGCCAAGGACTGAACACAGAGAGGTGGAGTGAGGGGCCAATTAACACCTGATCAGCTGCAGTAGGAGACACACACTACTGGGAAAATAACCAGTGTTTATCTTTCCACACACTGCAGAGAGAGGAAGTTCCCCGCATCTAGAAGGGCCAGCAACCTCTTTCTTCCCTAGGTGGGATGGTTGGCAGCAGCCCTCATGCCTATACATGTAAAGCCAAGAATCCATCAGCCTTGCAGACAACTAAGGGACTTGCTGACTCCAGGAGTGAACAAGCAGCTTCTGCCTGGATCCTTGTTCCCATCTGTTGAGGACCAGTGGGTCCCATCTCAGTTCCTAGATGTCTATTCTGTATCCAGGATGTGCAGAGCGCACTTAACTCTGGTGATCGCTGTGCGCAGATGAGCTTGTGGAAGGCAGAGATGCTTGCAATGGTCTGATGTGCATTTGAGAAATAGGAGACCAATTATTCCTAATTCATGATCATTTGCACTTAACACCTTTCCTCAGCAGGTTTAAAAGTGTTAGAAATTGCTATTAATAATTATTAATTCGCTGTATTTATTACTCCTGACTGATAACTACCGATCATAGAATCGTAGCACTGGAAGGGGCCTCGAGAGGTCGTCTCATCCAGTCCCCTGCACTCCAGGCAGGACTNTTGCTCTTAAAAATCTCCCATGATGGAGATTCCACAACCTCCCCAGGCAATTTATTCCACTGCCTAACCACCCTGACTGAAGTTTTTCCTAATGTCCAACTTAAACGTCCCTTGCTGCAATTTAAGCCCATTGCTTCTTGTCCTGTCCTCAGAGGTTAAGAACAATTCTTCTCCCTCCTCCTTGTAACAACCTTTTATGTACTTGAAAACTGTTCTCATGTCCCCCCGTCTTCTCTTCTCCAGACTAAACAAACCCAGTGTTTTTTCAATCTTCCCTCACAGGTCATGTTTTCTAGACCTTTGATCATGTTCGTGGCTCCCCTCTGGACTTTCTCCAATTTGTCCCCATCCACCCAGGACCGGAGACAAGACTCCAGCGGAGGCCGGATCCGCGCGGCGCGGAGCGGAAGAATCACGTCTGGGGTCTCGCTTACAACCCTCCAGCGCAGCAGGACGCTCGCTTGTTTTGCACCCATGGATCCAGACGTGCCCATGGAGCTGCTCCATGAAGCGCCCCCCGAGAGAGCGGCACTAGGACCCAAGGGGAGTCTGGCTGCCGGCGGGGTAGGACCTCGCCCTGCACAAACGTGCAATGAAATAGTTTGCTTCAGATTTTTCCTTCTCAGAAATAATTGCAAAAAAAATATTTAAACCCCCCCCGCGTGGAACTTCCCCCTCCGCGTCCCCGGAGCCCCCGCGCCTGCGGGGGGAAATTCGCGGGCGGACTCCGGAGCCGCCCCCGCAATCCGTGTGGACACCCCAGGCGCCTCAAGCCCTTTCCACGTTGACAACATTCCTGGCGAGAGGCCGGAGCGACGCTCCAGCCTGCGAGCAGCCCGGCCCCTTCCCTTCCCTTCCCTCGCTGCCCGCACCCCGAGCGCCATGGCCTGGGGCAGCCTCCTCCTGCTCGGCCTGCTGGCGGCCCCCGGCCTGGGGGACCCCGGCCCCCTGGAAGACGTGGTGATCGACAGATATTACATCCCGAAAACCTGCGCTCGGGAAGTGCAGATGGGGGATTTCATCCGCTACCACTACAACGGGACCTTCAAAGATGGCAAAAAGTTCGACTCCAGGTACAGGATTGTTCTGTATAAAACTGCACAAGAGGGTTCCTGCCCCCCCCCCCCCCCGGGCCACGTTAGTGTCATAGCGGGGGGGGGGTCTGCTGCAGCCCCCCCCTCATTTTGCACTTCCCCGCCCCCCCCCCCCCCCCAGCTGCACTGGAAGGGGCTCTTGGGTTTCCAATTCTGTCCTGCTCACTTGCATGTTTCATTTCTCTTGCCGGCCTTGGCACGCCATGAATCGATGCCTGTCGCCGTGCCAGGACCTTCTGCATGCCCGGCCCAGGAGCAGAGTGACCAGAGGTCCCGATTTTATAGGGACAGTCCCGGTTTTTGGGTCTTTTTCTTATATAGGCTCCTATTAACCCCCCACCCCCTGGCCTGATTTTTCACACTTGCTGTCTGGTCCCCCTACCCAGGAGCTTGCTTTGCAACCAGAGCGCAGGGCAGTTCCCACAGGCAAGAAAAACCGTTACACCGGTTTGTAGGCCGGGGCTAGGACAGGCCAGGAGCAGCGGCTGAACATGCAGTGGGGGCCATCTCAGTGTAGACGTGTCATTCTGGTGGCTCCATATTCGCCACGTGCAAACCATCCCCGAGCAACTGCCCTGATCGGGGGGGGAGGAGACCCGAGAACATTAATGTCGATCTTTGGGGTTCGTTTTCCAGGAGCCGTTGCTTTGTATTTTGTGTCCGTTTTGTTCTCTTTGGCGGAGAGCTGGTTCCTGCAATCTCCCATTCACGCCAGCAGCCCTTACTCCCAAGGGCAGGCCTGTTGAGTCCAGTGCAACTGCTTGCAGGGGTGAGTAAAGGATGCAGGATTGGGTCCTCACTGAGATCAGGCACAGCAGACGGAGCCTGCCGCTGCGGAGATAAAGCCAATCACAGCGGCCATGACACAGGGACAGATTCAAGCGCTTTTCCAGCCATTGCAGTTTCGGAGTGTGGTCCATTTCCAAAGGGCCCCCTTTCCACCGATGTGAGCTGGTCCCAGTTCTCCCTGGGCCTGTGCAGCCAGCCCTTTCCTCACGCTGGTGTCAGTCAGGAGTTAGTGCTGGTGGCACTCCAGGGGAATTTCTCCTGATTGAAACCAGTGGGAGCAAGAGGCAAAGCAGGCCCATTGCAGAGGCCTGCGGAGAGCGAAGACAGGGCGTCTCTACGCTCAGGATCAGGCCCATTGCAGAGGCCTGCGGAGAGCGAAGACAGGCGTCTCTACGCTCAGGATCAGGCCCAGCAGAGGCCTGTGGAGAGCGAAGACAGGGCGTCTCTACGCTCAGGATCAGGCCCAGCAGAGGGCAGCAACAGGAATCTGCTCTGGTTTTAAATATTTAAAACGTTGCTACTCGTCCCTGAATGCCTGAACAGGAAGCGTAAAAAGTGGGATAAATCAGCCATCCAGCAGCCACCGCTAGGCGTGAGTCTGACAGATAAAAGGGGCCCCGGGAAACCTTTCGTACTAAAATAACTCTTTGTCTTGATGGCTGCAGCGTGGTTCCCTGAGAAGTTTCGCTGGCCATTAAACGAAGCAAAGGATCTCGGAGCACTTGTAACGAGCCCGAATTGCCCCGGAGAGAGTGGGTTTTACGATTTAAAAATCAGAGTAATTTGCAGGTTACAAATGAGGCTTGGGTGTTTGGTCGTTAGTTACTCTGCATAGTGTTCGGAACGTGGCATATCTGTTCCCTGGAAGCACTGGAGAGTCAGCCAGCCAGTGCTTATCTGGGCGAGATGCTTGTTTGCATTCGATCCCAGCTTAAACATCACGAATGACTTTTGCAAACAAAGGGCCTGATCCTGCATCCCCAAGCCTCTGAGTGTGTGAGGAATGCAGGATCAGACCCAGGATCAGGAACGTCAGCTCCAATCCCGCTTTGACGGGAGTATTCCCTGCCACTGGGTCCGTGGCTGCTGCAGAGATTGAGATGCAAAAGAAATCTGGCCAGTAGCATACGTGGGACGTCATACTCCTTTATCTGCTCCACCATGAAATGCAACACACGTGTGCCCTCTGCCCCCCCGTATTCCAAGAACAAAGAGACAGAATCCATCATCTGCAGAACATTATGGGCACCCCCCTAGCCTGTCATTTTATGGGCTGGTTGCTTTAACCACAGAGACATGGGGATAGCTGTAGTCTAGTGGGCTGAGCAATGGGACTCAGGAGACCTGGATTCTATTCCTGACTTTGCTGCCAACTCATTGGGTGAGTCACAGGGGCCAGTGTTTTCAGAAGTGGCCTCTAATTTGGGGTGCCCAAACTGAGCCGCCTCGGGCTTCGGCACCCGCAGCTCTGTGGCTGGAAGGCGGGCAGCGAGTTGGGCTCCCAGCCACAGAAGCCCCCCAAATTAGAGACTTCTGAAAATGTTGGGCCGTAGCCCCTTTGTGCCTTGTGACGTGGGGCCGATGGGGCGTAATAATCCGTCATTAATTAGTGCTCGAGTCCTAGCTCTTGAGTCCCGAAGGGACCGTTATGATCTTCTAGGCTGACCTGCACTGCGCAGGCCAGAGACCCTCACCCAGTAACTTGAGTATCCAGCCCATCGCTTCTGTCTGCGTGAGAGCGTGTGGCCTGGATTGAACTACTCCAGGGATGGAGACACCCCTACCTGTGCAGGTGGGTTGGTCGAGTGGTGACGTGTCTTGGTACAGTCGTTGCCCCAGGAGAGGGGGACGCATGGAACATCCTGATCTTCAGGGGGTGGAGCTGGAAACTCAGGCTGTTAGTCACCGGACTGCTCTTGTGGCAGGCCCCACGGGCAGGGCTGGGTGGGAACGTTGCAGCCCTATTGTTTGGGGCCAGCGGTGGGATTCGCTGGACCGGTGGGGCAGGCTGGTGTGGCCAAGGATCCTAGTTGCTTTGCAGTATCCCAAACAGCCACGGCCATCAGAAGAGGGGGACTTAACGTGTCTCCGTTCCTCCCCAGCTACGACAGAGGCGCCACGGTGGCGGGCGTGGTGGGAGTCGGACGGCTGATCACCGGCATGGATCGAGGCCTGCAGGGCATGTGTGTCAACGAGCGGCGCCACCTGATTGTCCCCCCCCACCTGGGCTACGGCAGCATCGGCGTCGGTAAGGGGGGGTGTCGAATGCGAGGGCCCCGGCCGGCCGAGCACAGCCCGGGGGGTTTCTGGTGTGATGAGGTCAGGCCCAACGTCTCTCCTGTCAGCCCTGCGGGAGCCCAGGTCATGGCGGGGTTCTGCCTCCTGCATTGCTGGCTGAGCTCTTCTCACTGGGGATAACGTGGGAGGCAGAAAGGCCCCCGAGGGTGGATCCGCTCCCATCTGCGCTCCTAAGGACTTGGGCAGCCACAGGTCCCGGTGAAGTCCATGAGCTTCGCAGGGCTCAGCACCTCCATGGGCTGATCTCCCCTGGATGAGTGCAGGGGAGTCCAGGGACCCTCAGGGCAGGATCTGGCCCTTGGTGGTGGACTAACATGGAGAGAGCTCTCCCCTCCTGGCCCCCTCTTTCTCTGAGCCGCCCGCTGGTCTGGGGGCTGGCCTGGCGTGAGCCACATGCAGATCATCGGCGGCTGCGACCACAAGGATGAGGAAAGGCTCCGAGTCCCGCGCTGAGATCCCCTGGCCCCCTCCTGAAGTTTATACGGGATGCAATGGGTGGGCAGAGCGATTCCAAAGTCCTAGCCAATGAGTAACATGTACAAATAAGGGACCGGCCAGTAGGAGCAATCAGCTGGAATTATTGAACCCGTGGGCTGTGAACCTCTCTCACCACATGCACAGGGCAGGCAAGACCCAGGGCCTCCTGCATTGGGAGATCAGTGCAGATCTCAGCCTGGTCAGTAACAATCCCACCGTAGCATTACGGGAGCAGCGCAGCCTGGCTGAATTCAGTCAGGAGAATAGGATCACACCTCCTCGCCTTCCCCCAGTACTCTCTGCTGGATGCAGTATCATTTCTCCTTGGTGTGGGGCTACCCAGCCGCCACATTCAGCCCAGAGGTGGCTGCATTTTGGTGCTGAACGAAGCCATCTCTGAGCACGTGGAGTATCACCAGGTTTGATAAACCCTTTGAGAGCCTCACATGAAAGGCGCCAGAGGGGGGCTAATCCGAGAATTATTATTCATTCCAAGCCGATAAATAACCGATACAATAAACCCCCGAGCACTGTTTGGCTGTGATGCTGTCACCCCTCCCTCTCCTTCAAGGGAAAACCAGCCGAAAAGGGCAGTGAGGTATTGAATAAAGGCTGTGCCCTACTCACCGGTACCGGCGCGCTCCATTCTCCGTAGGACAGCGGGGTGGAGTGGCTGCTTCATCTGAAGAGAAAATCCGGGAACTGGCATTTTGGGCACCCCCATGCTGTGAGGTGTGGTGGCCCCTTCTCTGCTCAAAGTATAAGTGACCCCACTGGGGCCTTCAACGCTCGAGGTCCTGTGTCGAAGTCCAGCAGTTCCAAGCAGTAGCAGACGCCTCGTATGTGGACCAGTCACTGGGGGGGGACAAAGCTGCAGGGTGTGTGAGAGCGCAGGCCGGGGGGGGGGGGGGGGGGTGGGGGGGGGGGGGGGGGGGGGGGGGGGTGGGGGGGGGGGGGGGGGGGGGGGGGGTGGGGGGGGGGGGGGGGGGGGGGGGGGGCTGTGGATGGATTTCGAGGCGCTGAAGTGAACAGTCTCGGCCTCGTGCCGTGAGGCTGCTCCCCTCGCTCTGACACTCCCTGGGGCTGAGCCGTTCTCGTTCCTTGTCCCTCGCAGCTGGCATGATCCCCCCCGACGCCACCTTGTATTTTGACGTCATCATGCTGGACATCTGGAACAAAGAGGACAAGCTGCAGATCACCACCTTGCACAAGCCGGAGCGCTGCAACCGCACGGTGGAGAACTCGGACTTCGTCCGGTACCACTACAACGGCACGCTGCTGGACGGCACCCACTTCGACTCCAGGTACAGGGCAGCCGAGCACCACGGGGGCTAGTGACAGACGCCAGCTTGCCCGTCCTGGGGACCCCTCGGCCTCGCTGCCCGCCCCCAGACCCATCTCACCTGACTCAGAGGGGCCTGGCTGGGGGAGGTGTGAGTTCACGCTCCATGACTCCCTGTGCGGGAGGGGGAGCCCGCTCGTGCCAGGACCCCTGGGCTGAGCAGGTTGGGGTGGGGGCGCTGCCCGTGCCCCGGAGTCATTCTTCCCCTCGTCTCTTTTCCGTTCTCTCCCCGGTGCCAGCTACAGCAAGGACAGCACGTACGACACCTACGTGGGCACAGGCTGGCTGATCAAAGGCATGGACGAGGGCCTGCTGGGGATGTGTGCTGGGGAGAAGAGGAGGATCATCATCCCTCCCTTCCTGGCCTATGGGGAGAAGGGCTATGGTGAGTGGGGGTGTCCCCAGAGACGGGATTGCACACGCCTGGCACGCTGGGCGGTGACTGATGGGGCTCCCCACAGGCAGGCAGCCGGGAGGCAGTTTGCGTGGGTGAAAGGCAGCGCAGGGTCTGAGCCCCACGAACGCCAGTCATGGCAGGGGCCAAACTCCCCAGGCAAGGAAACGGCCACGCAGGTCCCCAGCCAGCTCTCCGCCCCGCTTGGGCAGAGGAGACGGGGTGACTTTGGCACTGGTCGGGAAGCCCTGGGACCAAGGAAACCCCGGGAAGAGAGGGAAGAAAGGGATGGGAAGGACAGGAGTGGATGGGGAAGCAGATGGCTCGGGGGGAAGGGGGGGCATTAAAGGGCCATGAGCATCTGATCCTGCGCTGCCCAGTGTCCTGCCGTCTGCCAAACGAGCTGGCGGGCAGGTGGCTGATAAAGCCGGGGCTGGTCCCAGGGCAGCAGGCCTGACCCACCCGGGCTGCCGGACAGATCTCGCCAGGCAGTATTGGCACCATTTTCCAGCAGAATTCAGGCAGGACCAGAGAGGAGGGTGTGAGCCAGCCGGGGCAGAGGGGTGTGAGTCGGGGGGGCGAAGGGACCCTGCTCAGCACTGGGTCGTTCCGAGGCAGCTCTAGGTTTCGAGTACGTACGTCACGGCCACGGGCAGGTGCATGGCGAAGCTCCGCCTCGTGCCGTTAAACACGGAGCTGCTGCGTGCCGATAACGCCAGGTCGCAGCCTGGTGCACTCGGCACGGAGATAGAGCAGGGCCTGCTGGGGTCGGCTGCTCCGGGGGCCCCACCTCTGCAAAAGAGGAGGGGGTGACTGGCCACGTGGCCACCCCAGCCACGCGCAGGCTGCAGTTCCACCCCGTGGAGGTCCCTTGCTCCGGCTGCTCTGGGCACGGCGCAGGGGCTGGCTCTGCTTGGGCGCGACCCTCCTTCCCTCCTCCCCACCCAGGCACGGTGATCCCGCCCCAGGCCTCCCTGGTGTTCGACGTGCTGCTGGTGGACCTGCACAACCCCAAAGACGGCATCTCCCTGGAGCACCTGGAGCTGCCGGCGTCCTGCAAGCGCAAGGCCGTGACCGGCGACTTCGTCCGCTATCACTACAACGGGACCCTGATGGACGGGACGCTCTTTGACTCCAGGTACCGGCCACCGGCGGGGCCTACGGACGAGCACGGGCCTCGCCATTTGTGCCTGGGGTTTAGAATCCCCACTTCGTCCTGTGGTGCCACGCAGCAGAGCTCCTCCCCACACGGCCCCCGGTGGGGTGGAGGGGCCTGGGCAGGGCTGTGGGGACCTGGGCGGGGCTGTGGGGTGGGGGATGAGGCAGGGCTGTGGGGACCTGGGCAGGGCTGTGGGGTGGAGGATGGGGCTGGGGTGGAGGGGCAGGGCCTGGGGGGATGCAAACTGAGCTTACGCCGCCACGCTCCCCTCATTCGGTGCTTACCTGCGACCTGACGGCGCCTGGTGCTGCCTTTGCTGCAGTTACTCCCGCAATCACACCTACGACACCTACATCGGGAAGGGCTACGTCATCCCCGGCATGGACCAGGGCCTGCAGGGCGTCTGCTTCGGAGAAAAGAGACGGATCGTCGTCCCGCCGCACTTGGGCTACGGGGAGAACGGCGCCGGTAGGGAGGGGTCCCCGCGGGGTGGACCAGCCCTGGGATGGCAGGGCAGGGAGCGGGAGTCAGCAATGCCATATCGCTCCCTGCTGGCTCCTTGTTTCCTGCGTCACATCGGTCATCCCCGTGCCCATGACGGGGGCAGCGGGCCGGGATCGCCCGCTGGACGGGAGCCAGCCCTGCCCTGAGCCGACCGGCTAGAGCTGCCTCAGGAGAGGAATTCAGGCTGAGCCTGTGAATAAGATTGGGGGGGGGGGGGGCTGCCTCCCACAGGAGAAGGGCACAGAGCCCCTGCACCAGTGGCGGGGTTGTCAGCCGGGGCCGTTGGCTCAGGGGAAGGGCCCAGCTTAGGGGGGTGTCTCTCAGGCTGGGGCGAGCAGGGACACATTCAATTAACACCCAGGGGACTGGACTGTAGGAACAATCCTGCCCCGGCCCCCGGGGAGGCAGGGTTTTTCCCCCCGCTCTGCCCTCTCCCCAGCCCCTCATCCCCACAGGGCCCTTCGTCCTTCTCCTCCAGGGAACAAGATCCCCGGCTCAGCCGTGCTCATCTTCGACATCCACGTCATCGACTTCCACAACCCCCTGGACTTGGTGGAGATCGAGACCCTCTCCCGGCCCGAGGGCTGCAACGTCACCACCCAGAATCGCGACTTCGTCCGCTACCACTACAACTGCTCGCTGCTGGATGGCACCAAGCTCTTCTCCTCGTGAGTGTGCCCCCAGGGCAGCCTGGATCTCCCCCCCCCAGCTCCATCCAGCAGTCCGGGCGCTGCTTGTGGGTTCGTGCTAACAGCTGGGGGGCGGGGCACTGAGCCGGGGAGCTCTGCGAAGCTCAGCAGGATGGAGGTGGCTGAGCTCGGGGGGACTGGGGTAAGATCACGGGCACTAGCAATTCCTCTGACCCTCAGGCGGAATTCCCCTGCCACCGCTGATTGGTACAAGGTCAGGGGAGGCCCGAGGCAGGTTCCTGCGGGTAGGGGCTGTGTGGGCAGCCCCGGCTCGGGCAGATCCTCTCGCCCGTCCAATGTCTGCATTGCCTCCTGCAGCCACGACTACAACCACCCGCAGGAGGCGACGCTGGGGACCAGCAAGGTGATCGACGGCCTGAACACCGGCCTGCTGAACATGTGCGTGGGGGAGAAACGGGTGATCGTCATCCCCCCGCACCTGGGGCACGGAGAGAACGGAGGTGAGGGCAGGAGGGGAACTGCCTGGTGGGTTGGTTTGTGGCTACCACTCGCTCTTTGGCCCCAGTTGCCTGGCAGCGGCCCAGGGTGTTACCTGGTCTCCTTTGGCCTTTAACCCCCCAGAAGCTCATTCTCGCACGTCGCACGATGGTGCAAAGGCACTGTAGTGCATCAGAGCACACGAGGGATCGGTGACACGTACCCCTTGCCTTTCAGCCCGGGGCGTGCCAGGCAGTGCCGTGCTCCGGTTCGAGGTGGAGCTGCTCTTCAGGGAGGAAGGAGTCCCAGAAGGCTACCTGTTTATCTGGCACGGGGACCCACCCGCAAACCTGTATGAGGACATGGACCTGAACAAGGATGGCGAGATCCCCCCCGAAGAGGTGCAGCCGAAGCTCCGGGCACATGGGGGGAGGAATCGGAATCAGGGAACACAGCCCCAGCAGCAGTCTCGGATCCTGTGATCCGCTGAGTTTGGGCTTTTCAAAGGCGAAGGGAGGGGCCGGCTAGGCTGCCAAGGTGCCCAGCTGGCATCCGGCGCCTGTGCCGAGTACCTGGAGCGGCTGCAAAGCTGTGACTAACGCGCACACTTTGGGCGGATGGTTGTTAAGGTGGCAGTACCAGGGATTCCACCCTAGGCTAGCCCAGCCCTCCTGCCGGGTCAGGGGCCAGGGACGGACTCTGAGCGACCCCCCTGCCCAGGGGCCCAGCCAGGCAGCAACATCCCTCTGGTCCATAGCCACCTGTGCCACAAGGCATGCTGGGAACCAGCCACAGGTCAGGCCAGTTAGCACAGCAGCTTGAATTGGGTCTGGCTGTAGGCTGAGGAGGAGAGGCAGCGGGGGGGCGCTCTGCCCAGAAAGCTTTGAGAGCATCGCAGAACAGGGAACCTGGAGGGGAGCCTCCTGCAGCCTGGCGCTGGCATGCTCCCTGCCCTTGTTATCCTGCGGCCATTGCCCTCCACCCCAGAGCTGGCTGCATGCTGTCCTGGGATCCCTCACGGGCCCAGCCACGTAAGCTGTTCTCACCTCTCCCTGCTGCAGTTCTCCACTTTCATCAAGGCCCAGCTCGCCGAGGGGAAGGGGCGGCTCATGCCCAGCTCCGATCCGGAGACCGTCATCGCCGACATGTTTCAGAACCAGGACAGGAACCAGGATGGGAAAATCACCGCGGAGGAGCTGAAGCTGAAATCAGATGAAGATCAGGAGAGAATCCACGAGGAGCTCTGAGGAGCTCCTGCCTTCAAGAGACAACTTTTCTCCTTGTCCTTTCCTACCTTGGAGTGAGCTGCTCCTCCACCACCCTAGGGACCGTGCCCTAGAGAAGCCAGCTCAGGAAACTTTAGTGCCAACCCCTTTGCAGAGCGAGGTTGTTTGGTTTTGTTTTTTACTATTTAACGGTGTTTTATTGGAAGCGTTTCTAACAAGCCAGCAGGGGAAAAACTCCACATAACAAACCCAGGCCCGAGGGTCCCAGGTTCTTGCCTTTAAAGGCAGAGCCTAGAACAGGGGTGGGCAAACTACGGCCCGGGGGCCGCATCCGGCCCGTCAGATGTTTTACTCCAGCCTTCGAGCTCCCACTCCAGCCGGGGAGCGGGGTCGGAGGTGTGCCCCGCTCCGCACGGCTCCCGGAAGCAGCAGCATGTCCCCCCTCCGGCTCCTACACGTAGGGGCAGCCAGGGGGCTCCGCTCCACATGCTGCCCCCACCCCAATCACAGCCCCCGCAGCGCCGATTGGTCGGGAACCGCAGCCAATGGGAGCTGCAGGGGCGGCGCCTGCGGACGGGGCAGCGCACAGAGCTGCCTGGCCGCATCTCCGCATAGGAGCCAGAGGGGGGACATGCTGCTGCTTGAGGCAAGCGCTGCTCGGAGCCTGCACCCTGACCCCCTCCTGCACCCAAACCCTCTGCCCCAGCCCTGATCCCCTTCCCGCCCTCCAAACCCCTCAGTCCCAGCCCAGAACCACCTCCTGCACCCCCAACCCCTCATCCCCAGCCCTACCCCAGAACCCGCACCCCCAGCCAGAGCCTTCACCCCCTCCCACACCCCAACCCCCAATTTCGTGAGCATTCATGGCCTGCCATACAATTTCCATACCCAGATGTGGCTCTCAGGCCAAAAAGTTTGCCCACCCCGGCCTAGAAACTAGACCCAACCGTGAGCTATTTCCTAGGACTTCCACCCACACCCCTGAAGGCTCTAGGAGATACACGGGGGTAATTGACACCCCTTCCCAAACTACCCTGGAATTGTATCCGGCTGCTTTGAGACCAGAACCCAGAGACTTTTCTTCTCTGGACTGTGAGTGATTTAATCCCTGGCTTTGCACTCTGCCTTTGTCCCCTGCAGAGACAGGCCCCCCCAGCCTGCCTGCTCCCAGTGCCGGCTGCTTCTCCAACACGGTGCCTGCCTCTGACAGGGTGGGGGCTGCTGCTGTGGACACAGATTAACGCCCCTGCCCCAGCCCAGAAGCAGAACTGGATGAATCCCAGCTGCTCTCATCCCCCCATCTGCTCTCTCCAGTGACTTGGGGTTTGGGGGTGGGGCTGGGATTCCTGGAAGTTGGTGGCAGCCCCCCCGTCTAGCGGAGAGCCCTGCCCGTAACCCCCACGTCAGACCCGGCCCCTTTGCCTTCGCTCGCCTCGGCTCCTTGAGCATTTCAGCAGCGCTGCTCTTGTGCGGATCGGTGCTGTCGCTGCCAGGACACCTCGCAGCGCGTACCCAGAGCGCGAGCCAGCGAGGGCGTCCTGCTGCCGCTGGAGCAAGGGGCATGAATTCAAAGCAGTCCCTTCACGTTGGCAGCTGCTGGAGCTTTTCCTGTAAGGAACCCAGTCCCTGTTCCCGAGCGATTTAAATGCCATTTCCGATCCCTGGTCCCGGTTCTTGCAGCAGCTGGAATTGTACCAGGAAGGAAAGCCAAGGCCCAGTTCTTCAAAGTGATGAGTGCTTTTAGGCCCAGTGGTATTTTGGGGCTTGAACTTGAGACACGTTAAAGGGGCCTGATTTTACACAGTTCGGCCCCCAAAACCACCAGTCAGTTTTGGAAAATCCAGGGCCCAAACCCTCCCAGCTGGGCTAACACAAGTGGGTTGATTTTCAGTTTCTGAGCACCCTGATTCCAGACGCTGATGAGAGCTGGGCTTGCTCAGTACCACTGGAAGTCAGCCCACTTTTACTGAGATGCTTAAAAATCATTCAGGAGCCTAACTTTAGGCTCCCACGTTTGCAAATTTTGGCCAGTGTGTCCCCACCCCCTGGTCTCCCTGGTTTTAAAGGTTTGTCCCCCAAGATCACGGCTCGCCGACGAGTGTCTGCGCCAACTGCTGAGCAAGGATAAAAGATCAGAAGTGCAAGGACAAGATGATGTAACGGTTCAAACAACCCCCCGATAGCAATTTCTGCCTTGCCAATAAACTGGTTTAAAGTGGTTTCCAACAACTCTGCTTCCCAGCACGTTATTTTGGGATGAACCGTTGCTTGCGCTTGTCCGCACGGAGAGGTCCCCACACGCGGGTCTGTGTTTGCTGTCCCAGTGGGGGGAGCTGTGGAGGGTCTGGCTGGATAAGCCTCCCATCCAAGCTTCTTGCATCTGCAGCACTGGGTTGGAAAAGGATTTTTAGCTGAGGCTGTTGCAACCTCGAAGCCCTTGGGAAGACTGGCTGGCCCCAGGCTGCCTAGGGGGAGAGGTGCTGGTCAGAAAGCTGCCCCCGGCTAGCTGCCCACTGCAGGTTCTCTTGCACCCTGCTCTGAAGCAGCCAGGACTGGCCACTGTTGGGAACAGGATGCTGGGTTAGCCATCTCCGCAGTGACGCAGGTCTCTGCATTTCCCCTTGGAATCTCTCAGATACAGAAGCAGCGCAAGCTTAGGGGTTAGAGCAGCGAGTCAGGAGATGCGATTTCCTTCGCTAGTTGTGACTCTTCGACTTCCCGTGCCTCGGTTTCCCCATTTGGAACATGAGGCTAACTAGCACCTTTGCAAGTTCTGTATGCCTCGGGGGGCACCCCAGGCGGTGCTGTACTGCGAGCTCACAAACCACGCACACGCCGGCTTTATCCAACGTATTTATTTCAACAAACGGAATAAAACCTGCCCCCCCCTCACAAGTGACATTTACATCTGACCGTGACCCAGCGAGCGAGCCAGATGGCTGCCTGTGAAGCTGGACCAGCCCGGCTCCTACAAGCCAAATGACAAGTGCCTTCGCTTACCTAACGATGCAGGGGCCGGGTTGCTAATGCCAGGCTGGGTCACAACGAGACAGCCACGTGGACAGCACCTCGCCAGGAACAGGGCTAGTAACAATTGCCACGGCAGGAACCGAGGTTCCTTCCACCCGCAGAGGAGACCGCAGGGTGGGAGCTGCCTGTAATGTAACGCGAGCCTCTGGCTCTCCCCGACAGGACCAGCGTGAAAGGAGATGGAGTTTTACACAGCGGGACAGGGAGCTCTGAAAGAGCCATCTCACAGCACGCAGGCCAAGCCCAGTCGATAAGCAGCTGTCTGTCCCCCATCCAGCTGCCGAGTACAGGAGTCTGCCCCCGCCCTAGGATGAGTCAAATGCTACCGAGGCAGAGCCCGGATTGCCACGGTAGGCAGTTCTCACGTACCCAGGCCAGGCTGAACTCGGCATGAGGGACATGGGGTTCCTGCTCCTTTGGAAATGCCGATCCTTAAAGAAAGCTTTCTGTGTGGTAAAGCAAGTAAACCCAGCCCTTCCATGGACCCGTGGGGGACCCAGAACACCTGCTTAGCGTCAGCCCCTCTTCCAGGCCAGTGTGACTGTCACGCCCGGAAGGGAGTCCCAGCAGACGGGGTCCCACAGGGGCTGCACTGCTTTTCTTTTCCATTTTTTGCATTTGAGGGAGACAGATTTTACGTTGCTGACAGAAGTGCTGCGCTGAGACCCCAGAACCGGCACAAAGGGTTAGTTATACAATAGTCACGCTTCAAAAAGCCACACACAACTAGCCTGCCCTCCCTCCCTCCCCCCCAGCCGCCTTTAAACTCCCCACCCCAAGGACCCACGGCTGCCACTGCGTCCCCCAACACCCCCGTCCACACACGACAAACCTGCCCTCCCTCCCTCCCCCCCAGCCGCCTTTAAACTACCCACCCCAAGGACCCACGGCTGCCACTGCGTCCCCCAACACCCCCGTCCACACACGACAAACCTGCTGCCTGACTTATCAGCTGCAACAACTCCACAGCACAGCGCGAATGGCCAGCAAAGCCTCGTTGCTCCAGCGAGAGCCGCTTGCCAGTGGGATTCACTGCACACCACAACCCAGTCCTCCTGCCAGCAACACACAGCAGCCCCCACCGCGGGATGACCAGACTCAGCCCTTGCGTTCATCGCACAAGCGGCTCTTGGACAGGAATCCCCACAAGAGTCCCACCCCTTTCAGCATCACTGCATCTGCACAATCCGCTCACAAAGCCAAAGTGTTACTGTTCCAAGTGTTACTGTTCCAAGTCCAGGCAGCCAGAACGTCCCCCAACCCGTATTTCCCACCTGCGCCCACCATGCTGTCTGGGCAGCTCCAGGCTCCACCCATAACAGGTCGATGCACAGACAGGGGTGGGGCTTACGCCCCCTAAAATCATCTCCGGTCCCCTCTCCAGCCACCAGGGAGCAGTGGTGCCCACGAACGTCCCAGTAGGTTGCAGGCAGAGGGAGCAGAGAACTGACCAGGGGATTTGTAGGGTTTCCACAGCACATTGCAGACACCTGCGCCCCCAGCACAGGCCAGGCTGTAACTCTGCTGTGCAGCTGAACCATGCAACCCGAGTCCGGCCTGAACGCTTTGTGATGGACCTACAACAAACAGGTGCCTGCTCCCCGATTAGGGCGGCAGAACTAACCCATTTAAACACGTTGGTCCCCAGCGCTGCAAGGGATCTTTAATTCTGCGTGCAGCCAGCCAGGCCGTCAGCCAAACGACGACCTTGCCTTAGTGGCTTTGAGCTTTCGTGGGATGGGACACGAGCCGGGAGCAGCGCCGGTTAGGAGCTGGGGTTTGAGCAGAGACATGGTGGAGGTAGTTGGGGCAAGCAGAGAGTTTCTCCAGCTCACCCCTCAATCCCAAGGCTGACGAACAAAAGGGTATTTATAAAAGCCCAGGAGGGAGCCGAGGGGTGGGGGGAAGCTCCCGAGGGCATCAAGATGGATTCAAATCGCCCTGACTCTGCCATGGGAAGCACGGTCCCAAGACACCATCCTGAGAGGCCAGAGTCAGGATCCTGGGCTCTCAGTTCAGGTCTCCAAGGATGTAACAAAGGATCCCGTTGACCACATCCAGAGTCTCGTCCTTCTCCAGCACGATGTCATAGGCGTCCCAGTACTTTCCTCGTCGCTCATCCACCTGCAGAGCCGCCGTGGGGCAAGGGGACAGGACAGGACGGCAACATTAGCAGCTGAGAATGAGCGCGGCCGGTTGCCAAGCTCAGAACTCCAGGAGCCCCATGAAAGCAGCGCTGGGGATTCAGGGCTGGTGAAAGGTACCCCATCAACAGCCCTAGAGACAGCATCTCCAGGGCATGGGGTGCAGCACAGCAAGCTCTCCCCTCTGCACCCCGGCACAGGGGCCCCGCCCGGCCACAGAGGGATGACCCATCCAGCTCAGCTGAGGGGCGAACAAGGGGGTCAGGTGTGATGTGGACACCTTCCCCCTGGGACCTGGACTGAGACCCACCAAACTCATTTCATACAGCATGCCAGACAGCAGACTTCTCTTGCAGCACGTAAGCTCCTCCCACCCGCACCCTGGCCACTCCCCTGCAGACGCTCGGAGGGCAGACAGCCTCCCGCGGCCTCTGCCCTCGTGCTCACCTTGTCGTTCAGGAATCCGATTGTGAGGATGTTCTCCACGTTGGCAACCCCGTCTGCCATGCTCAGGTCTCCCATGGAGTCCCCCAGCAGGATGATGTTGGTCCTGCTGCTCAGCAGCTGGAAGTGTTCGGTCTTCTCCAGGACCGCGTTGTTCTTGTTGTAGGTGTGGATCAACGGCTCTTTAAACTGTCTCAGGAGGCCCTGTGCAGCAAAGGACGGACGGACAGAGGATGATTTTTGGGGTGTCTCGGGGCTGAAGGAACAAAACTTCAGCCTGGTTTGCACCTTTCTTAGAGATGCTCTTAGCGGAGCCAGCTGGGAAACCTACTGTCCCACGCTGCCCGAGGGCCCTGCTCCAGAGCAATCCGCACCTGCACGCGAGGGCTGCACACAGGACCAGAGCCCTTCAGCACCACCCAGAGGTGGCATCTCCCTCCCCTCCAAAGGGCTCCCAGGCCACCAGGGGACCTAGGGCCTCTCAGGCCCCGTTCTGGCAACATAAAGGGGCCTTTAACTGGGTGGAAACTGCCTTGTGCAGAAGGCCCTTCCCCGGGCAGTGCAGAATTGATGCAAAAGCTCTGCAGTGGCTCCGGTGTCAGGGGCGGGTCAGGGATGTACCGGGGGCCAGGCTGCGGAGCAGCGAACGTGGCTATTCTCTGCTTCCCTGGCTCCACAGGGGGCGACAGGAAGCAAAGCGTAAGTCAGAGCAACCCCAAGGCCCCTGGGTGGCCTCACAGTCCAGAGAGCGCCTAGGTGGCTAAAATCTCCTAAACCCCTACATGCCCCCATGTCCACCCCAAGGGAGCCACTGGGAATCAGGCCCAACTTAGTGGGCTGTTTCCGGGGGTTTCATAGGTTTTAAGGATAATTATGGTAAGTTAATGCCCATCCTCCCGCAGCGCTGCCCCCCCGCCCCCCCCGCAACACGGTATCACGACCTAGCGCCAAACCAGAGAGTGAAAGTGACTCGACACAAAGCGCAGAGCAGCAGCCCACGTTCTCCTGCCGAGTGCAACATAGAAAGGAGAAGAGCCAAGCAGATCCTTGTATATTGCATAACTTTCCCCCAGCCGTGTGAATTTAGGGTGAGAGCTCTCTGCCGGCCCGGCTCTCTCTGACTGGCTTTACAGATGGGGCCCTAGTCTGGTGTGCTACCGTAATACATCTAATAGAGATGTATTCGCAGTCAAAGCAATTTCAGCCCTAATAACTGGAAAGGTTGCTATGGTAACAAGGGATGACATTTCCACTGGATAGATGGGTTTTAACCGGACGGTGCCCTCTCTAGACGTCCCCCGCCCCGCACTCCCAACCCTGGGGCACGTCACACAGCGCACCTTGTCATCGAAGTCCATGTAGTTGGACACCACGTTGATGTTGGGGTGGAACACCTCGGCCTGCCGGAGGACCTCCTCCAGGATGTTGCCCACGCCGGCCGAGAAGATGAACAGGGGGATGTTGTGCTGGTGGAGTTGGTCAAAGAAGGTGTTGACTCCGTCCCTGAGGGAGGAGGGGGGAATGCACGTTAGACAGAGTCACAACAGCACCCTTCACCCCAGAGCACAAGTGCGTAGCACTACCACGGTGCTGCAAGTGCTTTCATCCCCACTGGAGACTGGAAACTCGTTGGGCAGGAACTGCTACATGCCCCAAGGCACCAGGGCGTTCCTGAAATCATGGCTCTGGTGGCAAGGTGCATAAACGACAAACTTTTATCGATCATTTCTGCACTGTGGGTGAAATTCAAGCCTGCCCCAAAGGACCCCGCCATATCTACAGGGACTTAGCAGTGCATGGGCCTGGTGTGGGGTGAATTTCACCCTCTATGGTACGCACGTAACTCCCTGAATCCTGCCCCAAAGTGCGTCGAGCTCCATGTAAAACCTGGGATGCATTCTCTGCAAATGACTTCTCCCTTGGTCGCACCAACAGCCTAGGCAGGGGTTGCTCCCCGAGCATTATAGGCACCGGGTTTTCATCGATTCCAAGGCCAGGCCATGTGATGCTCTAGTCCAGGGGTAGGCAACCTACGGCACAGGTGCCAAAGGCGGCACATGAGCTGATTTTCAGTGGCACTCACACTGCCCGGGTCCTGGCCACCGGTCCAGGGGGCTCTGCATTTTAATTTAATTTTAAATGAAGCTTCTTAAACATTTTAAAAACCTTATTTACTTTACATACAACAATAGTTTAGTTCTATATTATAGANCAATCAGAGTGAATACATGAAGACTCGGCACAGCACTGCTGAAAGGTTGCCGACCCCTGCTCTAGTCTGACGTGTGTAACACAGGCCAGAGAACTTCCCCCAATCGTTCCTAGAGCAGAGCTTTTAGAAACTCCTCCAATCTCGGTTTTCAAACGGTCAGTGCTGGAGACTCCCCCACCACCCTGGGTAAATTATTCCAATGGAATGACTCACTCTTAAAAACTGACACTTTATTTCCAGTCCGAATTTGTCTCGCTTCAGCTTCCAGCCCCTGAATCGTGTCAGACCTGCCTCTGCTAGACTGCAGAGCCCATTGTTAAACTGATGGCTCTCTGGTCTAGCAACGCTGACTAATACGTCAGCAGCTGTGGAAACCGAGGCACAGAGGGGACACGGCTCGTCCAAGGTCACAGGGGAAGGCAGCGTCAGAGCTGGCATCAGAGCCCAAGAGTTCCTGACCTCAGGTCCCTGGATTATGCAGCCTTCTAGATACTGGAATAGTCACTGCCCTTCCCCCATGGAATCCGTGACCATACAGCTCAGCTGGTCTAGAAAAAGGAGTTTAATCCTTAGGCAGCAAAGCTCCCAGGAAAGATGATGCCTGTTAAATCTATTGCACAGCTGTACACCCAGCTAGTGCTCTCAGTGGACGGGGCGGGTAACACTCATCCCACGCTATTTCTCCCAAACGCAAATTACCTACAAGAAATATGGTCCTTGGCGTCCCCACAGGCTGTGAGAGAGTGACTTCCAGGGAACAAAGCTCTGGATGTAACACTGGCCAGGCAGCTGGTGGGCTGTGACCCCTGCTCATCACACTGATCAGACCGTGTGTTGTCTCTGTTGCAGCCACCTGTGGGCGCTTAGGTTGTAGGTTCTTTGGCACAGGGAACATCTTATTGCTCTTTGCGCGTTTGCAGCACCTTGGACCTCCACGTGCTACCACAATTCAATAATCACAATCGACTGGGCGCAGTACAAACAAGCAAGAGGTTTTTCCCCGTGGAACGCAGTTCCCTCCTGAGATCAGAGACAGAAGCTCCGGCTTTCTTTGCACCAGAATAAATATCACTAATCGAACACAAATGCCACCCTGCTGGGCAGACTCTCGGCTGCTCCTGTGGGCTGAACACACGTGGTGTCTGTGCCACAGAAAAAGCTGCTGGGTTTCGTAACTCTTGACTTTTCCAGGCAGTCCAGGGAGAGAGAAAAATCTTATCTGCAACAGATTGGCAGCGTTTGCCCCAAAACCCCAACCTCTTAGTCACTGATGACCCTGCCAGGTTATGTTAAGTTGGCTCTGCCGACTCACTGATGCAAGGGGTTTGCTACCCCACCTGGATTTACAGGAGGTGGGAGTGGACCTCACAGGTGGGCTGAGCAGTTCTTGGGGAGGAATCCTAGGAGCAGCCAAGTATGTGGAAAAGGCTTAGGTTGGCGTTTGGGTTGTTGCATTTTGAGACTCGTTTGAGATGGGGGTACGTTCTGGCCTGCTGCCCCTTATGTGCCATGTCTGGAAAGGGCGAGAAAGCAACTCAAGAAAGCAAATCCCAAAACCCCTACCTGAGCATCACCTCAGATTCTCTGACCATCTTGGCTATGTCACTTTTCAAAATCTTCTGTTGCACCAGAAGGTCATGGGCTTTGGTCCACCTGGAAACACATACCAAAGTGATCTTAATTTTTGACGAACTGTGAGCTTCTAGGACAGTGGTTCTCAAACTTTTGTACTGGTGACCCCTTTCACATAGCAAGCCTCTGAGTGCGACCCCCCTTATAAATTAAAAACACTTTTAAATATATTTAACACCATTATAAATGCTGGAGGCAAAGCAGGGTTTGGGGTGGAGGCTGACAGCTCGCGACCCCCCATGTAATAACCTTGTGACCCCCTGAGGGGTCCCGACCCCCAGTTTGGGAACCCCTGTTCTAGGATCTGACCTAGGGGAAATTACCGGAGTCGTACCAGGACACCGCCCATGAGACTAATTGTTGTTTAAAGAGAGTTTCAACTTTCTCTCTGCTTCACATATAAGGCTCGTTATGGGTAAGAGGCTGCCTGAGGAAGGCTGGTAGCACTTACTTAATCAATGCATTTTATTGTGTCCACCACCAGGGTATCTGGACACTCAACACAAATGTCTGACTTGCCCTGTTTTTTCTCCAGCACTCCTCAATGCAGTCACTGTTGATCTATTACCAGGGACTGATTATCAGAGCTGGAAAATAACCCAGCCCAAAATACCAGGCCCTTTGGGATCCCTTTTGTGGAGGGTGTGAGAGCGGGGCAGCGAAACTACAGCTGTGCCAGATGCACCATCGCTCGGGTGGGGAATAATGAAACCCACAAGTAAGAAGGAAAAGGAAGGAACTGGTGTTTCCTTCTCAGGCACAAAAGCCACGGGCTCACTTCTGACGGCTGCATTTTCAAAGAGCTGTCTGTCGCTTCCATATCCTGCTCTCAAAGGGGACCTACTCTCTCTCTTTTCTAAGTGACTGCATCCTTTTCTTATCAGGAACGTTACTTCCAGAGCTGCAAGTCTGCACATAAATCTTCTGGATCCAACAAATCCACTGAGATCTCATGAAGTCGGATCACGATGGCGCTGCGACTGCCACATGCTAAGGCAGTTTGTATCAGAGTTAACAATACAACAGAGTCAAACCTGCTCCTCCCTCTCCATGTGCTCCTTGCTTTTGCTTTTTGCCCACAGCACTGCCATTCTGTAACTGGATCTGCCAGGCTCGATCCTGGCCATATTACCATGCACTTGGAGAAACGGGAAGATGGACTAACAATAAACTGTACTTCCACTGCACAGTGAGTTCTGCTATGCAAGGGGATCAGGGGACTGAATTCCTCTCTCTCTCCTTGTTTACCCACTTATTTTCTAGCTCACGAAATTAGCTCCTCAGACACAGTCACTCACCATTCCACCATGAGGGGACATTTTTCTTCCATGGTCCGGTTGGGGTCAATTTCAATTGGATAGTAATACTGCAGGAGATCTTTTAACTAGAACGTTTGATGGGTTTAAACAGAAAATGCAACGAACAGTTAAGGGCGTCGAAAAAGAGATTTGAACAACCAGCAAGTAGAGTATTTGCAGAATTCACAAATGCATCACAGCTTAAAAATAAAACCCTAAATTGTTCACGAAACAACTGAGTATCGTGGCAATTTCACGGGGTCCCAAGGGAAATATTTAATACCGCTCTAGAAATCAAGCTGAGTGTCAGCAAGGTTAAATTGTTCTAGACAGAGATTAATGTCCTTTGCTCACTATTTATCACTGTTCTCTTTGACATGAAAGGCCCATGCTTGGGGGTGGTGACAGGTTTGTAAAAATTCCCTTGAACTCTGACAAGTGCTCCCATATCTGAAATGCTGTTTGGAAACTTGTTCTGTTCTCTTTGCTGGCCGGGGGTCACATCTGTCCCAGGGCTGCGTTCTAACCCCATCTCTACTGTACCCAGGGAGCCTACCCCTAGCAGGAGAGCAGACTGGACTGTACATAGAGCCAAAAGAGATGGAGTCTGATAGCACTAAACGTACCTTTTTCCTGCCTTCTTCGCTAATGACTCGGCTGTTATCTAGGATATCTGGAAAGACATAAACAGCCACTTACCCAACCCCGGGAAAACACACAAAGGCCCTTTCCAAATCCCCCAGAAAGACCAGAGTCAACACTTGCAAAAATGACAAGTGATTTTGGGTGCCACAATTTTTGGATGCCAACTTGAGACGTCTGACAGGCGCCTCCCTTTCAGCGAGTGGGTGCTGGGCATTTCCTGAAAACCAGGACCCTTTAGGGCATCGCTCCGGAGGAGGAATAGATCAAAGTGCACCAGGGAACTTTTCGTGCGTAGCAACAGGGTCAACACGGACACTTAGCGCGCAGCAGCCTAGTGCAGGGTAGATTTTCCCCCCAGGCTTGTGTAACCCAGCCTTGAGAGAGGGAGTTGAGGGAAGAAAGGGGCCTGGGCGGGGGCTCTGAGCACAGTGGGTGAGAGGAAGGAAAGTGGTGGAAAGGATGCAGCGGTGAGTAAAGAGCCAGGGAGGCGCAGTAGGAGAAGAGAGCAGACGTGCAGGCTGCGGCACAGTCAGGCATAGCCCGGAAAAGAGCCGGCACTTAACAGGGAAGGGGAGGAGGAAGCAGAGAAGGGAGTTGTGGGGCTGTGGGGTGGAGGGTTGGAGCAATGAGAAAGGACGGTGATCTGCACAGCGGCATTTTGGATGGGGTGGGGGAGGAGGAGCAATCAGTATGAGCGAGGGCCAAGCTGCGGAGCAGAGTTTCGGCAGCAGAAGGGACTGTATCAAGAGAGATGGTTGGGGAGGAAAATGCCAGGGCTTAGCAACAGCCCGTGGGTGTGGGTGGGGAAGGTGCAGGTGAGACAGAAGTTACAAGACAGGAGCGAGGAACAGAAGCTACAAACTAAGGACACCGCGTTCGTTCGACTCACTGTGCGAAGTGGGGCACCGTTGCCCGTTAAATCCAAACCTGGTGAGAGTCATGTCGAAGTCCGAAATGACCTGAAGGACACAAGGAGGGGGAGAAAAGGCCAATATCTGAAACTGATCCAGCATGTTGTGCTTTGAGAGGTGCACGGGGAGGGTCTGTGTTCCTCCTGCAGCAGGAGTGGGGATTCACCAGAGAGGAGCAGGAAGAGTCCCGAGCAGGGAGGCAGAGTCTGAGCCAGAGTTCTACTCCCAGCTTCGACACAGGTGCCTTCTTAAGACTTGGGACCCCCCCTCTCCCCCCCATGCCTGTTTCCCCATCTGCACAAAAGGGCCCTGGTGATTTACCTCCTGGCAAGGGGCGCTGTGCAGACTGGCTCATCTATAGAGAGCCACTAGCGGCTGAACACAAAAGGAGGGGCAGTGGTCAGGGTGCCGGCCTGGGCTCAGGAGAACCAGGTTCCATTCCCTGCTCCTCCCCAGACAAGTCACTCGGTCTCTGTGTTCCACATACGTCCAATGGAGGTAACAGCATCTCCCGACCTCACACGGGCACTGTCAGGATAACGGCCTTGTTGCAAGGCACTCACATACTACGGAAATGGAGGCTAGACAAGTGGCCGTAAATAGCCGATGGGTTCCACACAAACTTGGGGTGTTATTATTCCCCCCCCCCCACTGCCATGGCAATGCTGAAATATCCCACAGGAACGGGCTGCAAACTCCTGACCGCACAGCTCAGAACACAAAGAGGAACCTGCAGTTTGTCTGTTCCCTCTTTCCTGAGCGCCGAGATTACGCGCTGCACGTGCTCGGGATTCTTCATGTGGACCGTCGCCTTCTCCAGTTCAGGAAGCTGCGGACACAGAGTGATTCCGAGGAAAGGGTCAGTGCTAAGAGACACCCCCCAGCTGCAGGCACCAGCACGGTCAGTATTCGCCGGCCTGGTTTCGACGCAGCTCACCAAACACCCTCTCACCCCGCAGTGCCTTAAGGAGCATTTCTCTCCTCCAGGGACCGAGGCAGGAGGCAGAAAATCAACTCTGCAGAGATGACGCTACAGGGTCCTGATCAGTTCTTCCACTTCACACTGGCTCCACTGATAAGCCAAAGAGCAATTTCTCTACCTCTGGTCTTGGAAAATCCTGTTGGATTTACCAGCCACGAACAATTTAGGCCCTGATCCTGCAACTCCTGAAGTTGCAGGCTCAGGGCCTTCCCTAGCTGTTCTGCTGCTGTACCAGGACAAACAGAGCCCCGGCTGACTCTCCCATAGTGAGGTGGGCTCTGTGGGGCTAAGGGAGGCAGCATATGGGAATCAAAGACTCTGGGAAGCAGAGATGCTGGGGAACGTGGCATCTCTCTGCCTGCCACTTCTCGAACCACAACTGCACTGACGTTCTTACTGCTTTGATAGTTGGCCCTCGCTCAGCAGTGGCCCTGGCAGCCCATGTAGACACCGAGAGGCTTCCCATCGGCGCTCCGGTTCTAGCCGGCTGCCGGGGGTCAGCACTGCGCCTGTGGCTGGAGAACCAAACCGGACTGTTAGGTGCTGGGGGCAACCACGGCCCTCACAGTGTCTGCACCACGACAACCACCCACGCTAACCCCACAGCAGTCGCAGGACGCAGCTTCCATCCCGCAGCATGGGGGTGCGTGTGGGGCCCCCGGTGCCAGAGACGGGGGCCCCTTCTGTGCAGGGAGACCCTGAAATCAGCGACACTGGCAGCTTCCATTCATTATAACAACACGCCCCGCCCCACTCTCTGCCTTCTCCCCCCCCCCCCGGCTCTGCTCCCCCAAGGCTTCCCCTACTCACCCCACTGCCCCTTCCCCAGGGTTCCCCCACTGCTCCCCTATGCCCTGTTCCCACCCTCCCCCTCCCCCTGTGCGCCCCCAACCCCCAGTGCTCCCCTATGCCCTGTTCCCACCCTCCCCCTCCCCCTGTGCGCCCCCAACCCCCAGTGCTCCCCTATGCCCTG
>QXTE01000039.1:10566079-10695321 GCA_003942145.1 Platysternon megacephalum
GTCTGTTAGGCAAGGGGGCAGGACTGCGTTAGGACTGGGGGGCTGGTCTGAGATTGGGGGGCTGGGTCTGGGTGTCTGTTAGGCTAGGGGGCAGGACTGCGTTAGGACTGGGGGGCTGGTCTGAGATTGGGGTGCTGGGCCTGGGGGTCTGTTAGGCAAGGGGGCAGGACTGTGATTGGGGTGCTGGGTCTGGGGGTCTGTTAGGCAAGGGGGCAGGACTGCGTTAGGACTGGGGGGCTGGGAGTCAGGATGCAAGTGCTGCTGCGCTGAGGGCATGGGCTCATGGGGGGCAGGGGTGGGGGGCTGAGCTGGCTCTGCTCCGTCCCTGCAGGACGTCCCAGCTGTGGTTCTCAGTGACCCCGTCCCCTGGGGACAGCAGGGCAGCCCCATTCAGCCCCTGAAGTTGCGGGGCTGGCATCACCCAGTGTATCTTCCCGGGCAGGGCGGGCCGGGGCTGGCTGCAGAAAGTTGATAGTGTGTGATTTAGGGCCCAGCCTGCCAGGAGCTGCCGGGCACCCCCCACCATCACTGCCGTTAGAGGCCGCACCTTGCAGGGGCTCACCTGTCACAAGGTTCACTGCGAGCAGGCTGTCCCACTTCCCCATTGCCCACAAACAGCAGCGAGACTGTAAATCATTCCCAGAACAAACACAGCAGGTAACTGCTGCAACTTGGCTTGTCACAGACCCATGTTGTTTTTAGCTGGCACAAGCCCAGCCTATTGCCAGAAGGGCTAGAAGGTCACTCAGTAGAAGCCGTTGTTTGTAGTTAAGTTATTAAACACAGTCAAAAGACAGGAAATTGAACATTACGGCAACTAGCTCTTATCTCACAACACCAAAAGTAAAACTGGGTCATGCTGAAAACTGCCTCTGAACTTCCTGCAACGCAACCCTAAATAACATCATTTCATTCAATTGAAGAAAAAATAAAGCCAACTGCATTTTTAGTTGCTTCCATTCACAGATCTCAACGCACTTTACAAACAATAACGAATCCTTACAAATCCTCAGTAACGTGCTTTTTTTCATTGCCCATATTTTA
The DNA here is from genome assembly GCA_003942145.1 of Platysternon megacephalum. Lineage (NCBI taxonomy): Eukaryota > Metazoa > Chordata > Testudines > Platysternidae > Platysternon > Platysternon megacephalum. The sequence goes on from QXTE01000039.1 coordinate 10,567,124, forward strand.
CTTACTGATGGGTATGTTGAGGCTCAGAGAGGAGACGTGACTTGCCCAAGGTCAGGCAGTGGCAGTGGCAACGTCAGGAACTGACTCCTAATTCCTGTTCTGGCCCCCTGCAGGACTCTACTGCCCCTCCAGATAGCAGGCAGCATACGCAATCCAGCAGGAAAGGCACCAGGCTGAATCAGATGAGCTTGACTTCTGGCTCTGCCACTGACTTGTGTAGCATTAAGCAAGCCAGTTAAGCTCTCTGTGCTGTAGCTTCCCCATCTGTAAAATGGGCATAATAATGGTTAAGACGCTCCAGATAGAGTAAAACTGTCTCCATAGACGTCATTATGCAGCCTCACAAGGCCGAGAGCCATTGCTCGGTATCTGTGAAACATCAGACGTGTTTGGAATTCAAGCTCCAATGTAGCTGTGCCGCCCGGCAAGCAGAGGAGGCGGGAGGGGGCCCCTTTGCCAAGGCAGAGATGCAAATAGAAGTCGCCAAGCAAGTTATCATTGCAGCCAGCCCCAGTGATCTAGGGCAGCTGCTGGTAAGTGCAGGAAGGGTTCTAGAACCCGGCCCTGTCAGTGATCTCATTATCAGGCGTGTTCTGGAACTTCTGGGCTAGACACGCATTTCAAAGAACATGTAGGCGGGGCAAGGAGAAAGCCCAGTAGCACCTTGGAGAGGAGCGTTTTCTGCCGTCTCCAGGCTTACGGACATGGATGACACCTCGGCCTCAGCGGGGTACTCCCACCCCCACATGGAGAGAAAGATGAGCGCTATGGCTTGCACAGTCTTCAACGAGCTTCGACTGGAAGGCAAACTCTGTGATGTGGTCATCAAAGTCAATGGTTTAGAGTTCAATGCCCACAAGAACATCTTATGTAGCTGCAGTTCCTACTTTAGGTCAGTGCTTGAAGCAAGCCAAGCCAGGGAACAGGCTCAATGACTGCTTGCTTGTCTATCGTAATGGTTTTAAAATGGATTTGGGGTGGACGGAAGCCCTGGAACTGGCATCCATTGTTTAGCCAGAGTCCCGATAACGGCCTAGAAACCAGTATCAGGCCACTGTCTAATATTTAACCATAGCCCTGGAAACTGGTGTCCAGAATTTATCCACAGAGCAGGAACAGCATGGGAAGGGCCATTCTGGGATTCCCTACACTGCCCTGCCAAGATGCCCGGCTTCCTCCCACGTAAGCCAGAGGAGATTTCAGTTTCCCTCCATTGTCTCTGCTGCAACAAGGCAGCCAGTCATTCTGTGGCTACTTATCCACTGGGAACTATCCCCAAGGCCCCAGCTCATTTAACACAGGCCAACAAGCCAATCAGAGTTTGGTCACTATCCTGTAGTCTGGTTTAAAACCCAAGGTGAAAAGGTCCAGCCTGCCATTGCTCATCCCCTGAGTCGTCTATCCACCTGGAGTGTGAGCTGGTGAAGAAGGGATGTATACATAAAACAGTAGATTTTATATAGGCTGTTTGGTTAAAGTGTTGCTTCATTTTCCAGGGCTTTGTTTACCAGTGGCTGGAACAACACGGAGAAGAGAGTGTATAATATCCCTGGCATTTCCCCTGACATGATGAAGCTAATTATTGAGTATGCCTATACTAGGACAGTCCCAGTCACTGCTGACAATGTGGAGCGGCTACTGGCTGCAGCAGACCAGTTCAACATCATGGGCATTGTCAGGGGGTGCTGCGAGTTCTTAAAGTCTCAGCTGTGCTTGGAAAACTGCATTGGCATCTGCAAGTTCACAGAGTACTACCACTGCCCGGACCTGCGGCAGACGGCCTACATGTTCATCCTGCATAACTTCGAGGAAATGGTAAAGGTGTCTACGGAGTTTCTAGAACTCTCGGTCAATGAGTTTAAAGACATCATTGAAAAGGACGAACTCAATGTGAAACAAGAAGATGCAGTGTTCGAGGCCATTCTCAAATGGATTTCCCATGATCCCCAAAACAGGAAACAGTACATTTCAGTCTTGCTGCCTAAGGTCAGTTTGCCGCTGGTTTTCTCTCACGCCTGCTAAACAGTGGTGGGTGGCACTGAAAGGGGCTAGAGTAGCAGCTCCGTAAACTGAAGTTAGTTCCTTTTAATGCACAGGAAATGTATAACAGATAGTGGCTGTGCAAAGATTTCCCCACACTCAAGCTAGCCCGTAGGTCCCAATCCTGTGATCAGATCCCTGTGAGGGAGCCTGGAGAGTCCACAGAGCGTTGCACAAGCATGGGGGCTGACCAGGATAGCAGCAAATCATTGCCAAGGAGCCAGAGGCTGTGGAGGGGGAAAGCTGGACTGTGGTACCAAGAAATTTTCTTTAAACCAAGGAAATTAAATCCCCCCAAAACTTAGTTAACACAGTGTTAAGATTGCCTTTCCAAAATGCTGAGTGGCTAACTTAAACCTCTGAGACCCAGGAAAAACCAAGATAAGATGGATGAACCCCCACCCCCTTGCAATCTTAATTCGGCTCTCTCACCAGAGCCCTGACACACCAGTCACACACACTAGCACTCTATCCTCATGGGTAGATTACATGAGCATTGTGGGATAAAGGCCAACACGAGTTCCTTGCTAAGGCAAAACCAGGGTTTAGGACAAGCATTGCAGGCAGGAGCTACTGACACTTGGCCTGCACTCAGACACTGAGCCTGCGCCACACAAACCACCCCAGACCTGCAAAACTTGAATCACCCCTTCGCCCTGGTCCCAAGGATTACTTCCCTTTACCACTCCCGAAATCTCTGAGACCACTGTTCTGTGGGACACCCCACTGTGACCATCCCCATGGCAAGAAGGCATCCTTGTGTGTGTCTGCTGAAAATTTAGCACTGAAATGAGGCACACGCGATCCCTCAAGGTACCCACGTCCCTCTTGCCATATCATAGTCACAGCTGGATCAAGCTGCTCCAATGAATCCCACCACCATTTAACACAGCTACACCCAACACAATGAACACAGCGGGAGTGCATGCAGATCAGTGCTGGAATTCAAATCAGTGGAACACAACACAAACAATGGTATGCTCTTAGTCCTTCCACAGATCTAATTATAGATTAATAGATGTTAAGCCCAGAAGGGACTATTAGATCATCTATCTAGTCTGACCCCCAGTATCACACAGGACAGAGAATTTAATCTAGTTACTACTGTATTGAGCTGAATACCTGTGTTTTGAATAAGGCATATTACTGAAGGGTATCTGGTCTTACCAAAGACTTCAAGGGATAAAGAATCCACCACTTCCACTGGTAGTTTGTTAACCTTTGCACTGCCCTTTCTGACCCATTCCAAGTGGCTACGAACCTCTCCAGGGGGGCAGAGAGTTAAGACTGCATGGTGGGGGTGGCGTCTGCCATAACTTAGTATTTTCTGGTTTTCAGAAATCGAAGTTAGCCGCTCTCCACATTCTGGAAGGGCACAAGGCACCACTGGGCAAACTCGACTCTGCCTTAAGGAAGTTTGGAGGCATGTAATTAGCTATGCAATGCAATACAGTAGCAAGTGAGGCCAATGCAGTTCTAGGTTTCCGATACAGAAACATCGAATCATAGATAAGAAATAGCCCCTCTCGCTCCATGTGAATCTGATAAATCCATACCTGCAACAATACATTCAGTTCTGCCTCTTTATAGAAGGGCATAAATGAGAAACTGGAAGTGTATCACATTATAAGAAGGATGATTAGGGACCCAGGGGGACTGACTGATGAGGAAAGATTAAAAGAATGAAGTCTGTATAACTTCGCTGACAATGACTGAGGGGAGGGGGTAGAGACGGTATAAACACCTACAAACCTGGGGTGAATGTGCCAAGGGAGGAATTATTTGGTAGGGTACTAGGGAGCATAAAGATGTCTTTGGCTAAGGAATAGTCTCCCAAAGGAAAGGAGGGAAAGCCCAATGGCCTGAGAGATTTAAAACTAGACTTGGACAAACCCATGGAAAATACAGCCTAGGGAGGTAGTCCTGCATGAGATGCCATGGAATGGACAAGATGTCCTCCTAGGTTCTCTCGCTCTCTGATTCTACAAACAGCCTTTGGTCAGTGCCAAAACCAGGCCTGATTTGAAGCAGTGACCCATGAGGGCTTGGAAAGTATGGTATTCCCATTGACAAGCCTCTCAGCTAGCCAGTCTTCCTTTCAGAGTCCCTGCTCCAACATGGTTGAAATCAAACTATTTCTAGCTGGCCAGTCCTGTAGTACGTAAAAACCATCCAGAGAGGGCTCTCCTAACCACCTACCCTCCATCTTGATTCCCGCCTCCCCTTTGCCTTTCCAGGTTCGACTAGCGCTGATGCATGCTGAGTATTTTATGAACAACGTTAAAATGCACGACTATGTAAAGGACAGTGAGGAATGCAAGCCTGTCATCATAAATGCACTGAAAGCCATGTATGATCTCAACATGAACGGCCCCTCAAGTTCCGATTTCACCAACCCGCTCACAAGGCCTCGCCTGCCCTATGCAATTTTGTTTGCTATTGGTGGATGGAGCGGGGGTAGCCCGACCAATGCCATTGAAACGTACGACGCCCGGGCAGACAGATGGGTGAATGTCACATGTCAGCAGGAAAGCCCCCGTGCTTACCACGGTGCTGCCTATTTAAAAGGTTACGTCTATATCATTGGAGGATTCGACAGTGTGGACTATTTTAATAGTGTCAAACGGTTTGACCCACTTAAGAAAACATGGCACCAGGTTGCTCCCATGCACTCGAGACGCTGCTACGTGAGCGTCACCGTTCTTAACAATTTCATCTACGCCATGGGAGGATTCGACGGCTACGTGCGGCTCAACACAGCAGAACGGTACGAGCCGGAGACAAACCAGTGGACGCTGATTGCACCCATGCATGAACAGAGAAGCGACGCGAGCGCCACCACGCTGTATGGAAAGGTAAAAAGGACTTGAGCTTACGGAATGCAGCTGCTGTCATAGCCCTCCCCTCTGGTGAGCAAGACTGGTACCAAACCGCCGTCTGTAGCATGGTAGCGACGTTAAAGAGTGCATGTTGTAATAGTCGCCTATAGACTCACCGGGATTGATTGGAATGCAGAAAGAACCGACGCCAGCACACACGTCCTGCGAAAACCCCCAGATCAAATACATCTTAACACTAAGGCCTGGTCTACACCGACAACTTAGGTCAACCCAGAAATGTCGCTCAGGGGTGTGGAAAATGCACACTTCCGAGAGACGTGGTTAAGCCGATCTAAGCTGCGGCATAGCGACCGCTAGATCCATGGAAGAATTCTTCCATCAATGTAGCTGCCTCCTCTCGAGGGGGTGGAGTAACTGCTGCGATGGAAAAAACCCTTCTGTTGCTGTAGCACACGTCTATACTACACGGCTGCAGTAGCACATCTGCAGTGCTGTACATGTGCTGCTGTGGTGTCTGCAGTGTAGACGAGCCCTAAGATACATTCATTATTCTTTGCATTAGGGTAGGGGCTAAGCTCAGCTGTGGGCCCCATTGTGCTCAGCACCTACAGTTGACAGTCTCAATGGATAAGGCAAAGGGAGGAAGGGGAAACAAGAGGCATGTAAAGGGGAAGTGGCTTCTAGTGCAGAGCAAAATTCTGCTTTTGAGCTACAACTGTTGATTTCAGGAGTTGTAGAGACGTGGTCCGGAGACACAAGTTGGCCAGCGCTTGTTAATCTTTTTTCATAAGCTTCTCAAATTACAAACTTTGGAAAAATACAAACGTAAGCGTTAAAAGGAAACAGGAGCAAAGGTACCTTTTGTAGCCGCTCCCCTTCTCTGAACGTAGCTGATGAAATCAGTGTCCCAGGACTCATATGAGCACTCCCACGGATGCCGAGGTGTGGTTAGGATGCCCAAAGCTAGTAGATGGGAGAGAGACTTACTCCACATGTGCTAATATTGATCTGATTAATATTTGTTCCTGTTATAGAGCTATGCGTGCAAAAATGTGTCAGAGCAAGAACTGCTCACACAATTGTTGTACAATTTTAGATGCAAAAATATTTTGTATTTGGTATATTTGCTAGAGGCAGGCATGTGGCAAGACGATTTTTTAAACATTAATCTGTAGAAGTTAAATGTTTTCAGGGTTTAAAAAAAAAAGTAGAAATAATGCAGCTCAGGATCCTAGAGGCCAGAGCAGTACTGAGACCGCGTGTAACAGAGCAGGGGACACTAGGAATCAGGAATGCTGGGCTGTAATTCAGCTCTTCCATTGATTCAGCGGCACGTCACCAGTCTGTTTTTCCCAGGCCCTTGGAGGGGGAGAGGAGGCCTGTGAAGTATATTTGTGACGTGCTTTGCAAATTCTGCTGAAAGGAGCTGTAGCAGTGGAAAGTGTAACAGCCACGCCCACTGGACTGGTGATCAATTTACCAATCTGTCACTCTTCACTTCCCAACTTACCCTTTAGACCCTGGTACGATAGACCTTGGGCTGGCCAAGAACAGAAGGGCACGAGCATAAGAATGTGGAGAAGATTAGAATAGGAAACTGCAACCTCTTACTCCTGCTGTTCAGCTAGAGCAGTGGTTCTCTCAACCTTTCCTACTGGTGACCCCTTTCACACAGCAAGCCTCTGAGTGCGACGCCCCTTATAAATGAAAAACACTTTTTTATATATTTAACACCATTATAAATGCTGGAGGCAAAACGGGGTTTAGGGTGGAGGTTGACAGCTCACGACCCCCCATGTAATAATTTCATGACCCCCCGAGGGGTCCCGACCCCTTGAGCTAGAGGATTCCTAGTACTTCTATAGAACTCCCATCTCAAGAAACAGAAGCCCAAACTCAGTTCCCCCGTGGTCGATCACTGCACTTGCGTTAACCCTGGCCCAGGAAAAGAGGCTATTCCAAAACAGGATTGGATCATTTCATTTCCCCCCCACAAATAGAAATATTGTAATCTTTTTAAAACAGGTCTATATATGTGGTGGGTTCAATGGAAATGAATGCCTATTCACAGCTGAAGCATATGATGCTAAGACAAACCAGTGGACGCTAATCGCACCAATGAGAAGCAGAAGAAGTGGAATAGGAGTAATAGCTTACGGAGAACACGTCTATGCGGTAAGGTGACAGCTGTTAGCTTTCATTATGGCGGATGTACGTGTGGCTTTCACTCTAGTTAAAGTGCTGGAGCAGTGCTCATACATTTCATTCACTCTCTGTCTACAGGTCACATTTCAAGAGGCAAGGTTGAGCAAAAAAGAATGAACCACTTATTGAGAAGGGACAGAATTAAATGCATTTTTTCTCCATTTAAAACATAAGAACAGCCAGACTGGGTCAGACCAAAGGTCCATCTAGCCCAGAATCCTGTCTACCGACAGCGGCCAATGCCAGGTGCCCCAGAGGGAATGAACAGAACAGGGAATCATCAAGTGATCCATCCCCTGTCACCCATTCCCAGCTTCTGGCAAACAGAGGCTAGGAACACCATCCCTGCCCATCTGGGCTAATAGCCATTGATGATCCTTCATGAACTTATCTAGTTCTTTTTTGAACCCTGTAACAGCCTTGGCCTTCACAACATCCTCTGGCAAGGAGTTCCACAGACTGACTCTGCGTTGTTTGAAAAAAATACTTCTTTTTTTGTTTGTTTTAAACCTGCTGCCTATTAATTTCATTTGGTGACCCCTAGTTCTTGTGTTATGAGAAGGAGTAAATAACACGTCCTTATTTACCGTCTCCACACCAGTCATGATTTTATAGACCCCATCATCTCCCCCCTCAGTCATCTCTTTTCCAAGCTGAACAGTCCCAGTTTTATTAATCTCTCCTCAGACGCCAGACGCTTCATACCTCTAAAAAAAGTTTTGAAATAATTTTAACAGCTATAGCTTTGAAATAAAGTTTGGAAGAGAATTAGCCCTGATGGAGAAATGTCTTTCATGGTCCTACTGAAGACATTTAACAAGTCCAATACCTTGAAAAATGCTGTTCTTGGATGTTCCCTACTCAGGCTTCATTTCTAACCAGTGTCATGAGCAATAGGTTACCACTGTACACAGGACCGTCCCTAGGAGGGTGCAGGGCCCAGGACAACCCCCCCTGCCCCAGGCCCCACTCCACCCCTTCCCCCAAGCCCCCACCCTGCCCCCATTCCACTTTCCAGCTTCTGCCACCTTCCCCGAGCAACACTGGGAGCTGGCGGGGCACGGTCGCTTGCTAGTGCCAGGCCCCCCCACAACCCCCCAGGCTGCCCTGCACCCTGCATCCCAAAGCATGGGGCCCCCCAAAGTGCAGAGTGGTTGCCCTGGTTCATCCTATGGCCGGGATGGCTCTGACTGTACATACACAGCATATAGACTCTACATACACAGCTCAACTATGGTGCAGCTGTTAAGGTGGGAATTGAGTGAGGCAGATGCAGTGAACATACAGAAGAACCTCAGAGATACAAACAGACCAGTCAACCACACACCTCCTTTGGAACCGGAACTACACAATCAGGCAGCAGCAGAGACAAAAAAACAAAACAAACAACAAACCAAAGACAGTAGAGTACTGTGTTAAACGTAAACTACTAAAAGAAAATAAAGGGAAAGCAGCATTTTTCTTCTATATGGTAAAGTTTCAAAGCTGTGTTAAGTCAATGTTCAGTTGTAAACTTTTGAAAGAACCACCATGTTTTGTTAAGAGTTAAGAACTACCTCCATTCCTGAGGTGTCATAACGCTGAGGTTCCTCTTGCTTCAGTGAATGAAGTGTGCACTCATCAGCTATTCACATTTTCATGGAATAGGGTTTTCTGATTCTCCTTAGGCATTTAGTTCCAGATTAGGACTTTTGCGCTAAGTGTTACTCATCCCTTTGTGTACATGCAGTAAGATCAATATCCTCAAATACAATATAAAAGTTTTCCTATAACCTTAGATGCAGGTGTACAATGTTGTATACAATGAAGAGAACATTTTTACAACATACCCCAGATGAACAACCTAGAGGGAATGAAAGTTTAGAATATGAACGTCTCCTAAGTTCATAGGTAACTACTCTATTCAGCCGTCTCATTCACCAAAATTTCACCTAAAATAGGCTGTGCACGTAAGTCATGTTTATAGCTCAACTGTTTAACCTCCAGTAACATCTAAGGACTTAATGCCAGCTGAGAAAGATTGGTACTGACAGTTATTGAAATAAATACCCAAGAGAATTTATATGAAGTCAGAAAGATAATGGAATATTTTAAACAGGCAGGCATCGTGACAAGAGGCGACACATATCGAAGGTTGTAGAAAACTGAATATTGTGTTTGAGAAATAGTATGATGTAATTTGGAATACTGTTATATGCAAAAGGGGCAAAGTTAAAGTTGCACTTGGAACCTTATTTGTTATTTCCCCACTTTGAACGCTTGACCTCACCACCTTAGCATTCTCTTCATGTAGTTTTTAAGTGAATTTTGGATTATTTCTACTTCTCATATATATCCTGTGCCTTTGCCTCCTTTAGATGCAAGAATGTAAAACTTGACTATTCCCATCAACATTTTTGGCAGTTAGATTTTACCATAATTAGAAAGAACCTGCAGTAAGTGAATATGCAGAATTAAGGGTCTGATTTTCGGAAGTGCTGAATACTCAAACTTCTAGTCAATGAAGCTGAATATGTACAGAATTTGGCCTACTGAATATACATGAGTCCTAAACCCATGTAACAATTCAGCCACCTAACGTAAGCCCTTCCTCAGCTAGTAAACTCCATATTTCTTTGATGTCTACAGGTAGGAGGCTTTGACGGCGCCAACCGTCTTCGGAGTGCAGAAGCCTACAATCCAGTTGCCAACACCTGGCGTACAATCCCAACCATGTTTAATCCCCGTAGTAATTTTGGCATTGAAGTGGTGGATGACCTTCTGTTTGTGGTGGGTGGCTTTAATGGTTTCACTACCACATTCAATGTTGAATGTTACGATGAAAAGACCGATGAGTGGTATGATGCCCATGACATGAGCATATACCGTAGTGCTTTAAGCTGCTGTGTGGTGCCGGGACTAGCCAATGTTGGGGAGTATGCTGCCAGACGAGACAACTTTACAGGATTATCACAGCGAGATGAAGTCAAATACTCCTCTTCGACAAGTACCCTACCTGTATGAATAGCTCCACTTAGCTAATAAAGTCTTCTAAGCAAGAACTGTATGTATTCACTTTTTAAAATAAAAGCAATTGGATACAAACTCACAGGAACAGTCAGTCCTGGAAATTGTTTCATTCAATGGAGCCAGACAGCTATCATTTACAAACATGGGTTATAGTGCTAAATAGTGCATACCTGGCAAAAAAAGCATATGGAAGACCACAATAATAGAGAAATAAAAAACTTTTATTACAACAAAACATTAGTACAATATTTAGTTTCAAGAACTTAAATATTACAATATTCTTTGTTTCAAACAGAAGCTCTACTTTACCTTACAGGAAGCAATGTAATTCTTCCCAGTATGGAGGGTACTGCTTGTCCAAGCAATTGCAGAAGCCTGCACTAAAACTGACAGAAGAGAACAGCTGCCTTATAGGTCATGGGATCCAGAGTGATGTGGATCCATGAGGAATATCTAGGACTATTAATGTTCTTCAGACATCTAGTTATTTCTACATTTAACATTCATGTACTTTATAGGATTATATCCTCAAGAGTGCCTGTATTAGGAAGCTTCCCCTAAACTGGTTATATTAAAGATGATTATATTCTATTTGAGAAGTGGCTGAAAATAAAGCTAAGCCATACAAATACACTTATATTAACTGGGTCCTTTACAAACAAGTCTAACACTACAGTATACTATTGTAATTTCAGGTAAAAAGGCCCTTAAACTTTGTTAATCTGCACAATGCAGTCTGCCTCTAGTAAACAAATATACATTGACGCAATAGTTCTGTTATTTTACTGTTTACTGTAATGGAAAAATAATTCGGGGATAACATCAATAAGCAGTAGCAGAGAATACTTAGTGCATTTAAAAAGATGGCATATATTCTATATGTTTGGGGTGGTGTCTTTCTAACTTTGTGCAAGAGAAGTATTAAAAATACATACAAAACATTTACTTACTAATAGACCATTCAGGTTATTATAAAATACTATGTACACATATGGCACCTAAAAATGATTACATTGCCAGTCTAGCTGGTCAGAGGTTTACGCTACTTCACTAATATTTTGAACAGAAAGATAGGACATAGAACAAGCATTTCATGGCATGTGTTTAGTACAGCAAAAAAGGTACGATTGTCTTAAATGGCAGAATAGTCTGAATATTCTACCTGATTTTTTTCTTAATGAAAGACAAAGATAGGAGTCAGTTTAGTTATCCTTATTGGATATAGGTGTAAGATTCTTGTTAGTTTAACTACCCTGCTGTAACTATAGCTGAAGAGTGCCCAGAGTGTTGTACATGTACCACAACGCTACGCTAATCAAGGGCCACAAGGAACTTGTTAAATGGCTGACAGGTTAGTGGACTGAGCTAGATCCACAGTCAACACACATTTAAGTTTTCTACATCTTATAACAACTACTTTGTGTACAATGGGCAGTTAGACTTTCTGTTTAAAAACATGTGCGCAGATGCCATTGAGCCACATACATTCAATGTAAAAAAGCCTATTTAAAAATGAAGCGGTCCCCTGGAACTGGCATAAAAAAAAAAAAGACTGCTGTGAAATTGACTATGCTCCATAGTGCCCATCACTCATCGTGCAAACTGAACACACCAGAAGGGAGATAAAGTGCATCACACGGTAAACCAGGGCTGTCATTCACACGTTAGACCACCCGGGCATGAAGTTATTTTTTACATCTTCATTTAAGAATCTTAAGATCTCCAAGATGTACAAAAGGCAAAAGTTATTTCCTGGTAAGGGCTGTTATTAATTTTTGTTATAACCAAACAAGATCATGCTTGTGCATCTGTTGGCCTAGGTTGATCTGTGGTGATATGCAACCCAGAGATTTTGCTTAGATTGCAATTAAAATATGATAATCGTGATATTTTACAACCAAATGCTCTATCAGCGCTGTTGATAAACTACATTCATCAGCACCTTGCCAAATGAGTTCATGCAGGTCTTTCAGAGCCAACAACTTCTGGATGTTAGCCTTGAACTTGAATAAGCTAATTTCCCCTCTTAAACAGGTGAGGCCTGCCTTGCAAATTTCGACCTGCCCGCTTGCTCTTGCAGCGTAATTCGAAAGCCAAGTAAAATCCAACATGATGGTATTAGCACATGATTAGATTGTATCTGAGCTGTTACATTTTCATGGTAATTTTTACAAGCCTGGATTAGTCTGAATATTACAGCAAGGCAAGTTAATGATACAGAAAATGTCAAGTGAATTTCAAGAGGAAATATTAAGGGTCATATGCAAGTCAGAAAAACCTGTACACATCATGCAATTGAAAGACTTACCTAGTATTTCAGACATGATCTAGACTGCCTGCTGAATTGGAAAATGAGAAGTGTCAGTTCAGAAAGTTAAACTTTTAAAAAGAGTAAAATGTTTAGAAGAGCTTTCCAAAATTAGCTGCCCCCATTTAAGACACTCTACCATAAAATGAACAAGAGAAAGTAAGCAGCTTTTTCAGCAATGTTTGACTGCGTAGACGTTTGGAATACCCTTGTTACTACTCCTTTCCTTTCCCTAAGATCCTGAGTTAGGCCTACAGTGGAAATAATCCAAACAGTTAAATAAAGGGAAGGTTAGGGAAGAAGAGGAGGTAGAAAGGACAATGGAATTCACAAGAAATAATTGAGAAACTTTCGCGATGAGAATAAGGGAAGAGGGCTTAGTTGGATGGTTACTTCCAGGCAATGATTCTTCCATGGGACAATGTGTTGGATATTTCCCTTAGAGAATATTGTATTAAGTAATCTAGAACCAACATGGCCCTATTCATAAAACAATCTCAGATGTCAAAAAATTAAATAGCTTAATTTCACCCCAATCATCTATAAATGCTGCAAAGAGAATAAATGGAGAATTCAAACATTTGAAGACTGTGAAGGCTTAAGATCACTAAAAGCTTATTATTGGCAATTAGATTTCAAGAACCGATTGTTCCACTTCAACAGAAACACAAGTGCTAATTTGTTAGGGAACAGTGTGGCACTGCTACTCTAAGTTTATAAAGAAAATATATCAACGGCAAAAAAGTATTGATTGTCAAAGGCAGGCTGGATACAGGTTCATTTTTCAAACTCTTACTGAAATTAAATGTGTGCCATGTTCGGAAAAAACCTTCAAGTAGCTCCGTTTTTAATACCCTGCTATGAAATAATTTTGCTTTTAGTAATCCCTAATGTCCTCAGATATTTTAGAAGTGGACAGTTACTTTTTTACTGTTAACATTTTTACTGTTGTCACTCATTTAATCAGGTTGATTGTTTGTCTAAGTTTCTAATCAAGCTGACAAAGAAGAGACCCAGAAACATGAAGGATGTCCAGATAGTGAAATCATCCCAAATGCTGTCTCAAATGCCATTTTAGTAAGTCTCCGATGTTTTACCAATCATTTGTTATAAGTACACTCTGGCATTTCTACAATATACAGAAACAAAGTATTTAACACACACAGAAACATCCTGAAGTAATTTTATGAGAAAAGATTGTGCTTTTATTTTTATATAACAGGTATTCCTAACTATTGCATGTGCCTTCAGTTTTGGAGAACTAAGTGCATGGATGCCAATGGTATGTGAATTTCAGCTACTCAGGAGAAGAGAAGCTAAAGTAATATCAATATGTAAGTGCAAATAAAATTGGTGCTTTAAGAATACAGCTGGAGTTTGTTTTTTAAATTGAAGGAACTGTTGACAGACTAACTCCATATAAATCCTTGAAAATGAGGGTTGGACAAGAGAATTAACAGATTTTGCATCAAATTTTCTTAAAGCGTCAGGCATTTCATCACATCCCCTTAATAGGAATTTAGTTTTCCTGGGCTATTGTATGCTCTTCTCAATGATACATATGAGAGAGGGATTTTAGGTGTTTGTTAACTATTTCCCATCCTCAATATTTAAGTAAAGATGTTACTTTTATGCATCAAACCAGCAACCAGTTCAGTTATCCAAATCCTAATATATGATGGCAATGTACTGAGCCTTACAAAATAGATAGCACCGTATTTCTTAAACCAGGTTTATTAGAGGAATGGTCTTCCATGAATTAGCACTCAATCTGTGAGCGGGGCATTCTTCGCAAGCTTAAAGAATGCCGATGTATTTCCTGCATCTGCCGTATTCTATCCTTTTGCCACATCAAATTTTGCGGCATAGGGTATCTTTGTGTACCATGTAAGCATCTGAATGGGATTCTTACATGGCAGGCTGTTGCTCTACAGCGAGGCTGCGGCATGGGAGGGAGTAGCATCCATCGCTTTCTCTCAGCACAATAACGATAGGCCTCTTTTCTGTATTGCTTATCTATATCATCACTGTTCTTCCACCCACCAATGATGAAAACATCATCTTTAAAATAGCAAATGGCCGCCCCTTCAATGCTAAGAACTTCTGGAGGTAAACTTTCAAGAATCTCCTCTGGTATTCTGCCAGAGATCTTTCTCTTAGCCTCTTCATTATCTATGGGGTAACTCTTGGGGCAGCATGATGCTGTCTGGTAAAAGTTTGTGTTGGCAACAGACATCTGAAAAGAGCAGTAGTTATCAATGAGTGGCAGAGACTCGATGTCTTGCCAGTGCCTTGTCTCCGTGTCATATCTGGTAATGACTGCCCTTAAACCATCTTCACTATCATCAACTGGGGTTCGAGCAGCAATGTAAACAAATCTATCTTCTATGGTGACTGCTTTGACATCACGAAGGATCTTTGGGGCTGACTCCAGGTTGTGCCATTTGTCTTGCTCGGGATTGTAAATGGTTACATCTTTAAAGCCAGGACTGAAGTTACCATGTCCACCAATACTGTACAAGTTCCCCTTGACTTCAGTGAGGCCAAAAGAATGCTTTCTGGTTATTAGATGAGAGACTTGCTCCCAGACATTTCTGTTGGGGTTGTACTTTTCTACAGTCTTGGCAAAGCCAGGTTCCATGGAGCCAGCCACATAAACATATGATTCTGTAACAGCAACAGCATGTCCATCAAGGTGATTATGTATGTGAGGTAAGTTTACCCACCTATCTTCATCAATGAAATACCCCACACACTCACTTAAATAATCCCCTCCCTCTGACACACCACCGATCACCATGATGACATCCATGTTTTGCCCATAGCGAGGCAGCAATGCTACAGGATAAGCAGAATGTTGTAAATTACCAGACTGCAAGTTCTCAGCCCTCAGGGCATGACTTTCCACAGCTTCAGACACTAATTTAAGACAGGCTTCATTACTGGATACTAGCCTTTCAGATTTGACATGCCGGGTAAGGTACGTGGGTTTCATCTGAGACAGTCTGAGCAGTTTAAAGAGTTCTTCAAAGTACCTCTCTCTTTCATCAGCGTTTCTCTGAACCCACTTTAAGACAGTCTCAAAAAGAACTTCCTCAGAGTCCACTGTGATTTCCAAGTCTGAAAGCCAGTCTCTGATGAGGTGAAAGGGTAACGTGTAGAACTCTTCATCTTGGATAACTTTGCAGAAGTTCCTTCTTATCATGTCTGCGGCTTTCAGGGCAAGCTGGTTCAAGGAATACATATGAGCTAAGCTATGAATAGCCACACAGTTGGAGAGAATCAGTTTTTTCTTCAGAAACTCTCCACAGAATTCCTTTAACCGCATCAATAAAAACCTGAAGAGCAAACAAAGATGAGTTAAGACATGAACTGAGGGGAGTGAGGTTAAATCCAATCATATATCTTACAAAAGAGTGTTTATACTGCACAACAGCTAAATTCCTGATGTACTTTAGGAAGTCAATGTTACATAATTGTTCTTTTAACAGCTCCCTTTAGCCATCGTAGCCGACAGACACATTCAAGGGCTGCAAGCCAAATTGGAATACTGGCTCTGTTCACTAGGTATATTAACTGCTGGTGGAATGGGGGCACCTATTAGATCAGTGCATTTAAGTTCAGATGCCTCCAACCAGTCCACTGTAACCTCTAGTGAATTATCCCTAAGGGAGATGAACTTGGTATGTCCAATCTCCAGGGTGCAGCTCAGGGAAGCTCTTTGGAGGTTAGGAATGCTGCGCATGATGTGTGCCCACTCCCTGAAGGGAAGCTTTGATCCCTTCACCTTCAGAGAATTCAGGAGCTGTAAAATTTAGCTAGAAGAGGTGGGCCTAATTACGAGGGTACAGAGATGAAAAGATGGGACAACACAATCCTGCTCCTATAGGAAGGACATAAGACTCAGGAGAGCATGCCACTGCTCCACCCCCACTACTGATCATCCATCCACATCTCCCCTGCCAGCTCCAGCATCCTCCCCCCATTTCAATGTAACCACTTTATGAGTAGCTGCGGTCCTCCAAGCTCCCTCTCTTGCCCACCTCCTCCAACCCACCATTTCCCATCATCTCTGCACTTCACTTACTAGCCACCTCCATCACCTTCTCTCCCTTGCCCCTTTACCTGCGTGCCTGGGCTACACCAGCTTTTACCTTTCTCCACTGCGCCTCCCTGCCCCCTCACCTGTCTCTCCCCCCCAGCCACCACTCTAGCTACAGACAAACCAGACCGCTGCCTAGGGTGACAGATTTAGCCTGGCCACCCCAAATTCGAGTGCCGCCCCAACCTGCACTAAATCAAAATGCCACTCACTGAAATTTGGTCCAGCCGTCCCTGCATCTGACAGAGAAATGGCCAGGCCAAGTCTACCATAGGCCTATGGGGAGGGGGAGTGGCAACACATTGAAGTTTTGCGGAAGGGGGGGGTGGGCAGGGGGCAGAGATTGCCTTGGGCAGCCTCTGGCCAATTTCTTCCCTCCGTTCACCTGTCAGCCACCTCCTTCCCCGCCCCCCTCACCTATGGGCCACCTCAGCCTACCCCGGCCTGCCCCAGCCCCCCGCACTCCCCCCCACCTCAGCCCCCTGGCGCCTGCACTCCCCCCTGACCTTCCCCCTCACCTGTCGGCCACCTCCAGGCCCACCTGCCCCCCCCAGGCCCGCCCCCTCACCTGTCGGCCACCCCGGCCCAGGCCCACCTGCCCGCCCCCTCACCTGTCGGCCCCCCCCAGGCCCGCCCGCCCCCTTACCTGTCGGCCCCCCCCAGGCCCACCTCCCCCCCAGGCCCGCCCGCCCCCTCACCTGTCGGGCCCCCCCAGGCCCGCCCGCCCCCTCACCTGTCGGGCCCCCCCCCAGGCCCGCCCGCCCCCTCACCTGTCGGCCATCTCCAGCACCTCGTGCACGTTGCCCGGGCTGACGCGGATGCTGCCCGTGTACATGAAGCCGACCACCGCCTCCACCGTGTCCGGCTCGGGCCCCCCCTCCGAGCTCCACTTCCGCAGCTCCACCCGCCCGGAGCGCGACTCGGCGAAGCCGCCCGACAGCAGCGGGGTGAAGTAGTCGGTGGCGGCGGCCAGCACGGAGCGGTGGGCGCGGACCTCGCGGAGCGGCCCGGCGCCGCCCCCGAAGGCCAGGGTGATGTCGCAGAAGAGGTCGAGGCGGCGCTGCTCGTTCTGCCGCCAGGCCAGCTCGCTGCAGTGCGCCGGGCAGGCGAACGCCTCCGCCTCCCCGTCCCCGTCCGCGCCGGCCCCCTCCGCGCCCGGCCCGCCGCCATCCGGGCCCGCCTCTCCCGCGCCTTCCCCCGCGGGCCCGGGCTGCGTCTGAGGCGAGGCCGCGGCCGCCGCCGCCGCCATCTTGCCCGCTAGCCAACGGCTCCCAGCGAGACCCACGGGCGCCGCCGGAAGGAAGTGGGGGTAGGACGTCACTGAACGTGCGCGCACCCCGACACGCGGCGGCGGCGCGCGCGCCGCCTCACGCGGGAGGTCAGCGGCACGCTGACGGGGGAGGAGCTCTACGCGGGAAAGGGGCGGGCTCGGCTCCGGCTCCGCCCCCTCTCAACTTTCTCCTCAGGGAGTTCGACAAGCGGTCCGCCGGTTCGAATCCCGGTGTGACGGGGTGCGCGCGCGCGCCTGTCCTGTTGCCTCAGTTTCCCTCTGTGTAAAAGGGCGCTAAGGAGGTTGGAGGTGTGTGGCTTTGCCTCACTGGCCTCATTAAGGGGCAGGTTCAGGTAACTTGGTGGGAGGCCAAGAAGGAGCCGGCAGCGTCCCCCGCAGGGCTTCTTGGTGGAGGGCAGCCAGGCGCTGCCCACCCCCAGTGGCTCCCCTCACGGCAGAGGCTCCTCTCCCCTGTTTCTGAGCCAGCAGGTCCCTCCCACTGAGCATCCGGCCTGACCCTCATAGCCCCTGCTGGGGGACGAGCTCCAGCCCTCCCCCTTAGTAGCAGGCCCGTGTGCCTGCCCCGGGCCAGGCCCGTGGGGCTGGCGTGCCTGAGGAAAAGTCACGCTGGGGCCCTGCTCTGCTCCCCGGGATCCTCCCTGCCGGATACACAAGCGCCAGCGGCAGGTAAGCCTGCGCCTTCAGCGCACTGGGCCCTGGCTGCAGGGGGGGCTGGACAGCAAGGGCAAGGGGGCAGGTTGGTGAGGCCCTGTGCTAAGGTAAGCAGAGAGCCTCGGGCTGGCTGGGACAGCCTCAGCAGTCCAGACACATCACTTCTCTTGCACCGGGAACCTCTCCCACCTGCAATACGCAGGCTGCAGTCAAGTGGCACAGGGCTTGGTTTATTAGAATCCAGTGTGTCACCTCTTGAAGTAATATTACAAAAGATACATCCAGCCAAAGTGTGATTTGATAGGTCTCCCTGTTTGGGAACCTCTGTCTTGCCGTGTGTATCCCATTGCTGGGGAATCCACTTGTGTAGACAGCACTTGCTGTATCTGTGCCAAATGCTACCTACCTGCCGTACCCACCTATCAAAGCTCAAGTATACCCTTACCCATAATCTCATGCAGCCCATCAAGCCCGAGGGAAGTTTTGAACCATATTCTCCTCATTTCAATCTCTTTCTCTCTTCGTTGGGGAATTTTGCAGCATAGGGTCTTTACGAGGATGACACGAGGCATTACTAACTTTCCTGTTTCCAGGACGTACTTTATTTATAGTGCAGGTGAGTTGAGAGTTTACTTTTGTCACCATGATTCAATCAACTACAGCTCGTCTTACTCTAAATGGACTTTAGACATTGGGATTATTAGTGCAGTATGATATAGCACCCCAACTTTCATGCAGTGTTACTGGAGCATATTAAGTCCCTTAATTAAGAAAACTGCAGAAAGGTATGTTGACCTTTTTCCCCTTGCATCTTAACTCATGCTGTAAGACCTTACCCATTTCTGCCAAGTTTATCCAGGTACTTGTATATTGCCCCCATCGCCACAGTAGCTTCTCTCATACACATGACAAAAAACTGCTATGATTTTGACCATTTGCTACACATTAAGGCCTAAACTTTCAGAAGTGTCTAGTGATTTGGGGTGCCCAATTGGAGACACTGAGGGCCTGATCTTCAGAAGGAAAACCAGAAGAAAGAGCGTAGACATTATAGATCTGCAGAATGCAGGTTACCCAGTGTTTTAAAGTATTCTATTTCCCTGCGTAAAGTAAGGTTCAGTACAAACAAATCTCAAGGTGCCAGCACTGAGAAAATACAAAATCCAGCTAAAAATGATTAATGTATTGTTTATTTAAGTTAGGTTACAATAATATAGAGACAAGTAGGATTATTATAGCAACTATAATGAATGGCCCACTGAATATGCATCTTACATAGGCAGATAATGTAGGGGGCCAGCGATTCCTGTAAGTAATGTGGTGGCCGTGTAAATATAGAAAATGCAATACAGGTAGTTTCACAGTTTTACCAAGAGTATATGTTACAACTTTACATTTTAAATTACTACACCAGAGTTTGAATGGCATTGGCTAGATCAGCAGTGGTCCCACTACATAGGATATTATTGGGCTGTGGAGGTAAACACAGAGCAAACAAAGCTGAAAAACAACCTACAAGAGAACCCCAACCCATAGCTGATGGGGAACAATATTCTTCAGGTTTTGGTTCCTCCTTTTGTCAGGAAGGTTACAACTTATTTTCAAGCTAACATGTCTAGTTCTTCAAGTCAAAAGCAGCTGTGTCCACGAGCAAACAACAACCCCCCCTCCCATCTTAAAATCTTGTCAGAACACACACAAAATAAAACGAGTAGAAAAATTAAAAGAGGCGGGGGAGAAGAGACAAAGTTCAGCTGCTTCCAAGCATGAAATACAGCAGGTAGCATATGGAATCTCACACTTTTGGTTTTATTTGCACCAGTTTCTATGCTTATAGAACAGCTGCTTTGCACAGTAGTTCTTGATGTCTATAAACCTATGGCCTTTACATTTAAGTCCCATGTGCAACAGTCTTCCATGCAGGCAACTTGCTTCTCTGTTTTGAAGCAATGCTACTGGCTATCACATGGTCATATGCTCTGGTAGAACATAGGAGATGTCATCCCACGGGTGACGGTACAGACCTTGTTTCAGCCTCTTCTGATCCAGGTAGTGTCCTAAAATGAAAATGATTTTTACATGCAGCAATCCAAGTTTCCATTCCTCCCAGACTGACCTTGCCTTGAAACTTGTTAGGTCCCTTCCTGGCCCCACAAATGATCATTATATCCTGAAGCATGAGATCCAGTTACTCCTATTTTGGGGCATGACTACAAGCTCCAGGGGGATGGGTGAGAATCCTAACTATTGTTCAAAAGTTACCCATCCAGTAGCTTTAAAAACCCAGCACTGAGAGCATCCCAGCAGATTCTCCTGGGCTGGGAGTGTGGCTGATGCACCACATGCAGTCAGGACTGGTGTGAAAAATGAAGGGGTTTGTATGAGCTGTCTTTTGGTGGTGATGATGGGGAACATCACAATAGGGCTTTTGGGTGCATGTGAAACTTACCAATGAACCCCATACTTCTGCCAAGCACGAAGATGCCATTGAGGGCTCCGATGTCAATATATTCATCTGCTTCTTCCCTGCAATAAAAACCATACAATTCTTGGGAACAGGGTACTTGGTACAATGGCAGCTCTAAACCACCCCCAATGCAAATTCAAGGCCCAGTTCTCCTGGAAATCTTCCCCTTGCAGAGAGACCAGGCTTCTGCAGGGTGCCTTGCCTTGCAAATGTCAGATGAAATCCTGGCCCCATTGGATGGCAGTGGGAAAACTCGCATCACATTAATGGCATCAGGATTGTACCCTCTCCCCCCAACTTCATACAGCAGCTAGAGAAGATATGTTCATGTTTACCGGGTGAAGGAGCCACAGTTCCTGAGCACATCAACAAAGGCGACTCCAATAAAGCCATCCACATTCAGGATCAGATTTGGTTTCTGAAGAAAGTGGAAAATGTTACCCGTTAGTAACGCGCACTCAGCCGGCAACTTTCATCACAAAGGGCCTTAGGATGCTTTAGAGCAGTGGTTCTCAAAGTTCTGTACTGGTGACCCCTTTCACATCGCAAGCCTCTGAGTGTGACCCCCCCCCTTATAAATTAAAAACACTTTTTAAATATATTTACCACCATTATAAATGCTAGAGGCAAAGCAGGGTTTGGGGTGGAGGCTGACAGCTTGCGACTCCCCATGCAATAACCTTGTGACCCCCTGAGGGGTCCCAACCCCCAGTTTGAGAACCCCTGCTTTAGAGGCTGCATGCAATAAGGGACACCCAAACTTTGTAACACAGAGGTCTAGTCTAGCAATCTGCCGGAGAGCCACAGTCAATCTGAAAGATGGGGACTCCCCCCTCATCATCTGCATGCGGCTCTACCCAGTTCAAGGTGGACTTCTGCCGGGACCCAGCCTCTCTGCAGACTACATCTCCTTATTAAATGAGGAGCGCAGTCACAGGCTACTCTGTAGAATGCTGTGGGCTATCATTGGCTGGCAGTTTGGCCTCTCCTGGTATATAAGGCTCACTTCAGCCACAGCATATCCTGTAGCGGTGCCTGGCTCCGAGCTGGTGCTGTGTGTCTCTGGCTTTTATTAGCACCAATGCATTACTCCCTCTCCGGTTAAAACACAGAAACAAAACTCCAACAATGACCCCGAAAGATTTTTTTCTTCCAGGTATTGGAAAACAAAAATGCAGTGGGGGTGTTTTACCTTGGAAGTTGTAATTTTTTCTACTTCAAGTGCATAGTCCAGTAGTGGGGTAGCAGGAAAATGCTGCTTCACGTAGTCCTTGAGAATTTGAACTCTCATGTCTGGGTTATTTATCTGCACGTTTAAGAACACGTTATATTATTTGCAGTAACAGCCAGACACGCATTTAAGAGTGCACATCTTACTGTACCTATCAACTCAAATGAGCCCTTTGTTTGAAGCCAAGGTAATGTCCTTAAAGCTTTTTTTTTTTTTTTTTTTTAAATGTACTCAATTTAGAAATTAAATCTATTTAGTTTTAAGTTTGTAAGGCCTGTGAATGGAGAAGACCAAATACTGAACTGTAAGAGATGAAAAATGTTAAGGGCTGTCATAAAGTAACTGCTTAAACAATGCTGAACTGCTCTCTCTACTGCTGACATATCACCCGAGTATCCAAATACCACCTAACATATGTGTGTCAGTGATTTATTTTAAGGATTAGTCCAGAAACCACTTCTAAAAGTTGCCATCCTTCCTCCACTTGCTTTTTCTTCTATTCATTTTCCTCTCCCATTGAAGAAAGCCCTACTAAAACAAGGTAAGTTACTTACTGATTTGACCCTGTGTCCAATGCCCATGATCAGTTTCCCTTCTTTCTTCATCTTGTTGACGAACTCCATTGGGATAATACCACTGTCAAAGGCCTTACTGAACATCTTAGCTGCGGCATCCAACGCACCACCAAATCGGTCTCCCTGTGCCCAACATACACAAGTTGAACTCCAGCAAAGATTTCTACAGTTGCATGTTACAATAGGTGCATGAACCAGATCCCTTCTCCCACAGCACCCCCCATACCTACAACAGGGACATTGTGAAAGCAGGATTAGACTATGCAGGAGTCCAAGATAAAGAGCCAGCTGGGATTCATTGGCCAACTGTAAACAACAACTAGAGATGTGACCTATCTCTCGGGACAAAAAGGCAAATAAGATTAAAAGGCCCATTTAATTCTTGGTCACTTCTGAGGCTATGTCTACACTACCATGGGATTGACACTCCAACGATAGATGCACCCAGGGTCAATTTATTGAGTCTAGTGAAGACCCGCTAAATCGATGGCACAGCGTTCTCCTGTTGACCCCGGTACTCCGCCAGGAACGAGAGGAGTAAGGTAAGTTGACGGGAGAGTGTCTCCCGGCGACCCAGTGCGGAGTAGACACCGCAGTAAGTCAACCTAAGCTATGTCGACTCCAACTACGTTATTCACATAGCTGGAGTTGCCTAACTTACGTCGACTTACCACAATAGTGTAGACATGGCCTGAGACTCCCAATAAAAAGGGGTCAGTTAGTGCTAATAGTGATGGTATTTTTTGTGATGTAGACAAAAAATACAAAACAAACCTAGACCCAAACACATTTCACATAAAGGAACGTCAAACAGCGGTCACCTTTTGGTCACTACCCTTCTGGGGTTGGATTTAAACCAGTGATCTAGAGATGAAAGGGTCCAATTCACAGATATTTTCCAGTGGCTCTTAACTTGATCCAGTTTCATTAATGTATTTCCCCAGCTACTCCTCATTAGTATTGGATTCAACATAAAGCCAATGTTTTAATCAATGACAAAGTAATTAGGGGAGGACAACTGACGAGAGAGTAAGTGGGGCTCAGGCTTGTCTATGGCACAGGAGTCATGCCAAGTTCTGACTTGCTGCCAGGTCACTATTGCTACGGAGCGTAAGTAAAAATCAGATTGTATAGTAAGGAGAAAGAATGTCTCAGATGTTAAATGCTTACAATAGTGAGAAGGCCTGAGGTGAGACTAGAGACCAGGTCTTTCCCAGCTCTTGCACAGACAATGGTGTTGTGGGCTCCCGATACGGCAGGTCCGTGATCTGCTGTTACCATCAAACACATCTCAATGAAGTGACAGGCGTACTTTGGTAACCTGGGGGGTGAGGGAGGAGCAGAGAGAGATGGGTGACATTACCTAATAGGAAGAAATCAACATGGACAGACCATGCATCTCTATTTTATAACAGATAACAAGGCTCTCTCCCATCCACACACTAAAACAAGGGGAGAGCTAGATAGGAGATGCAAGGATCATACCTAATGTTGGGTCTCAGAGCCCAGAAAGTCTCCCTGAATTATCTGAGACTGCTAGAAACAAAAAGCTGGTTTTATACCTCTGCTTAGTGCACTCAATGCTTTGTACAGTGGTATATTTCCCAGATAGTCTAATGGCTGCAGTGTTCTGGCCATTTGATCAGTGATTTAAACCCAAGGGGAGTGAATGAAACGGACTATACAATTTCTTTTCCCTCTATGGATAGCTGTTTTGTTATAGAATTGGCTCTCTGGGCTAAAGCCAAGATTTGAACCCAGGTCTCCACAGCTGAAAGCCAAGTGCATTTAACACCTCTGTGTCACAGAGCCCAACCTTACAGGCTGATGGAGGCCACTTTGGACATCCACTCATACTCACTAGCATTCACTCAGTGTTAGCTGGGGTTGTCTTGGGTGTGTTGGAACGAAAGAGGAATTCTGTGTAAGAATATTTTATCATGACTATCTGTTAGTGGATGGTGTTTGAGGGAATTACTGCAAGTGACATCTGCACTGCACAGCAAGGACATGATTTTCAGAGGAGGTTGCAATAAATGTGCCCAGAAAGACACATGAAGAAATTCAGGTGTCTTGGGGCAGCTGTCCATTTTTGTGGGCCCACCTGTTGCCCCCATCTTTGAAAATCTGGTCCCAAACTTGCATTTTCTACATCTTAACTACAGATTATTTCCAGTTCGCATCCAGATTCCTGGCAACACCAAATCCCCTTAAATCTGGGATCATTCAGCAGGCACATTTAGTTGGCTCACCTGGTGGCCTAGTGGTTTCAATCAACATTGTTATGTGGGAAATTGAGTTCTTGTCCCGTTCTTAGTTCCTTGGCCACCTGGACTGGCCAGAGGTGAGTATTGTGCAGGAAGTGTGTCCCCCACCTCCCGTCAGCTGTGGGTCAGGCAAGGAGGGGGGAGTATCTTTGCCACTCCGAAGGTTCCCTGCACATTGGTAACAAATTTTATAGGCTCTGCAGACAGCCCGGTCCAGTCTTTTTGTGCTGAAGGATGGAGGCCATAAAACAGGGCCAAGAGAGGGGTAACGGAACTAACGCAGAGGGATTTCCTCAGTGCTCCACCATGTTTCTGGAATTCCCCCCTCCTCAAAGTCAAAGAAGTGTATGTGGTCTTCAAACTGCTATATTCTCAGAGGGAACAGATATTGGCAGGGTATTTCCTGTACAATAGTCTCTCCTTGTTCATAAGGAAATACTAGAGTTACATCTGTGCCTAATCCCTATTAAACACAAGCTAAATTTGAAGCCAAAAGGAGTCAAGAGCATCCAAAAAGCAGCCTCACCTCCTCTGAAACCAGAGCAGGCCCAGGACCCCGCCAATTCCCATCTCCTCTTTGAAGACCTCGGTGATAGGCATCCCAGCATAGATCAGCTCCTGGCCCCTCTCATCACAGATGCTGGTCATGAAAGAAGCTGGTTTCCGGATCAGACCCAGCTCCTGAAGGATGGAACAGAAAGATGAGACACATCCAATCCAGTTTACAAATAAGGGACCCCCTTCACCCCTGGCTCTCCCTCCCCCCACAAACCAAACTGTTCTGCAAATGATGGCATCGATTGCTCTTTACCCAACTCCAGTACCTGAATTAAGCCGAGAGGAATCGCTTTTCTCTAGTCCAATGCAGGGCAGCCGAACAGTGACTTGCCTACATTTTTTGGTGTCATCTGCTACCTGGTATAGAAGCTACACCTCCCAATACCCAGCTCTACAGGTAATATTATGGAGCCATGCTTTAAGATCTCTGCATTATCCCAGCATCAAGATTCATAGACTTTAAGGTCAGAAGGGAGCATGATCATCATCTAGTCTGACCTCCTGCACAACGCATTGCTCCATCATACTGCATTTTGTTGGTATGATGTTACCCCGCTAAAGTAATGAGAATCCTGGTCCCAGCATACATGCTGTTGGGAGTGGAACACCTGTAACCAGATTGTCAGGTGACAAAGCCATTGGTGGCAAAATGTGCGATGGCTACCTTGACACCAATCAGTACCTATTGTAAAAGAGTCTGGGAGCCCTAATGGATAATTCCAGCAATGTATGTCAGAAGCTTTTGGTGCCTCTGCTTCACCTGGGAATCACTGAATAAGTCCATGGACAGCATCAGATGGCATGAGAAACATACCTTCCACTGCCTTCCCTCAGATAATAGTTTTATCATCTAAAATCTCCCAAACAATTTGAAATCCCAGCAAACATCCCAGCCGGCTCTCAAGTAACTGGATGGCAAGATACACAACCTACCCTTGCCCAAGAATAGTCCATTGGTACAGTGGGGGGAGGCACTTCCTGGGCCGGTTCGATCACTCCTTTGGAAACGAGATCTTCATACACAGACCTAGGCAGAGGGGGAACAAGAGACAGACAGACAGCTCATTTTCAGTTCTCTAAGGGGACTCAAGTCAAGCAGTTCTGGTTCAAAATTCACACACACACACATATATATATATATATAGAGAGAGAAAGACCTAGTATGAATAGAAGTGTTTTCACAAAGCAAGGTCATCACATCTCCCCTGCCAGTTTAGAGGTAGTACCCCAGTGGTTTCCTATCCCCTGCAAACACCACTATGTTCATGGTGCCCTGTTCATACCACTTACTGAATTACATCTCCAAGCTCATCAAAACTCTGGGGAACAAATACTCCAGCTTCTTTCAGGGCCTGGTTCTTTGCAACAGCAGTTTCAGAAGCCTGGTTGGCACAAGCCCCTGCATGGCCGAACTGCACCTATTAATGATGAGAGAAAGTACCAAGAGATCCAGTCATCTAATTGGTGATAAACAGAGAGAAAATAGAGTCAGATATTGGATTAGAAACCAGTGGACTAAAGTAACTCCACAAGCTTTAGGAAGGAAACCAAGTTGACTGGAGATGAAGTAGTGGTAATGCACATGGTCATATCAACTTTCTATTCCGCTTCATTGCTTCAAGCACTGGCACAAAGACCCTGACCCTCACTTGTTAATGCTGCAAGGCACAAAGCATTATCTAATCTGGAAGCTATATTATTACAGTGTGGTGAATTACATTATTTTCCTCTACATCCCTGCTCCCAGAATTTTTACATGGAAGCTGCATCTTCCTCATTTCCCTTTCCTAAACTGATCTACAGCAGTATATGCCATTAAACAGCTGCCACATTCCAACGCAGGACATTCATGGCAATCCTTGTGTGTGCAGAATCCTTTGGGATCTTCCTGGATGAAACATACTGCAGAAATATAGGACGCTACTATCGTTTAGGATTTGTTAACGTCTACATCCATACATGCAGACTGCTAATGATGACAGATNTCTCACACACACACACACACACACACACACCCCCACACACCTACCTCTGAAGAGAACATGGTGGCACAGGTACCAATGCACCAGCAGACAACAGGCTTAGTGAGGCGGCCCTCTTTAATACCCCTGCTGATCTTGTACTCTTCTGTGCCTCCAATCTGCAAAGAGAAACAAAGAGTAGCTGGACTGGGTTCAAGCTTACGTACTTCCGTAGAAGTCAGCTTTTAAAATCAGGGCAGTATTTCTAAATGAATCCCCTTTTTGCCACATCTCATACACAGAGAGCCACATGCTTGTAAAACAAAAAATCAAGCCTCCCTTAATCTCCAGAAATTGTTTGTTTGTTTTTAAATGGAAAGGACTCTGTCTCCCTATTCTGGGCTGGATGTTCCTACTTCTGTGAAGCAGTATTTAAAAATAAAATAAAAAAAGGAACAGGAAAAGATTCACTCTTTCAGTAGGAAGCGACAACTGTTACTAAGATGAACAGCCCATCTGCAATCATTATCGGACATTCCTATAGCTGATTCAACTGTCTCTCAACCAACACTAAGAACTATTATAAAGAAACAAAGTTTCCAGAGAATGTTTGGCCAGAGGAGCAGATGGGTTTAACTCACCTCCCCCAGCACCACAATCATTTTCACTCCCGGTGTGTCCTGATAGCGTAATACATGGTCCATGAAAGTTGATCCAGGATATCTGGGTGGAGTAGAGGGGAAGTGAAAGGAAGTTGAGCTTTTATTTATTTTAAATTTCACACAGAATGTTTCTGAGAAGAGGACGGTTAATTTAAAACATTTCCACAACAACATCTAAAAGACCCATGATGTTTTTGAGTCAGGCACTGGAAGAAACAAAGACATATTCCATGAAGAAACAGTTTCCTACCTGTCTCCGCCAATAGCCACACCTTCATAGACCCCATCTGTGGTTCTAGAGATTATGTTGTTGAGCTCATTGGACATTCCTCCAGAGCGGGAAACATAGGCCACACTGCCAGGCCGGTAGAGTTTCGATGCCAGGATATTATCCAACATACCTCCCGTATTGCCTATTTTAAAGCATCCAGGTTTGATCCCACCAACCTACAGGAAGAGGGAAGAAAGAGTCAGGCCCTTCACAAACACACATGGAAGCTGAGCAGCATGGAGACGTGTCTGTAGAGCAGGCTGCTTCTCCCAGGATTTATACAAACAGAAAGCAGCAATAGAATTGCTAGCTTCATAATGACCTTCAAACTGGGAAAGACTCTGCGCTTTATAGTATATTATAAACAAGAATTTGAAATAGATTCTAACGTATATTTTTCCCCCGTAAGGAAAACTGATCTGAAAACAAGTATGAAGGAGTGTGGGGGCAGGAAGCGCGATAGCGGATTTCTTACAGTCGCAGGCCCGATTATAGTAACCCCTTTCTTGTCAGCAGTCTTGATTAATTTGCGTGTCAGTGCCTCTGGAATACCTTCGGCAATGATGGCAATGGTGCGGATCTGCAGCACAAGATAGAGAAAACACTCACTCACTCAGTAACTTCCAGCAGTCAACATCCTGACAAATTCTAGGGAGGCAGCAGACAGAATTATTTAAGGTAAGAACGTTCTATAAACACAACACTGGCCAGGGCAAGATCAAGTGTTTCTCAGAGGGCACAGCTTGGCTGTCTAGTTGTTAGTGCTGGGTGCTATTTTGTGAAAGGGCCCAGTTTTGAGTCCCAGTCCCAGGAAGAGCCTGGGATGATAGTGCTGTGAAGACAACACCAGTAGCATTGTTCAAGAGCTATCCCGCCACTCTTAAATTAAAAAAAAGAAAAGAAAAAGAAGTGGTAGTGCTATTGTGTCCTGAAGGGGGAGTCCAGTCCAATCTAGTCCTCCTCACCAGGCAGATGGGAGCTGACTCCCTATTCCACAAGCCTCAAAAATCCATTAAGACATAGCTTTGTAATACAGCAGTAGACAAGAAGTTGTTCTACACCCTTGGTACCCCTTCTACAGCTCACAGGCCACTTGTAGACTCAGCTGTGTTCTTCATGGACCCCAAAACACTCTGCCAACACTGTGGTTCTAAAATATTGTCTCCCTGTATTAGCCTGAGCATCCTCTACTGCTTGGACCTCTGCCAATTCCTCACTCACCTGTGGAAAGTTCATGGTCTCGATAGTACTGTCATAAGCAGACCGTAGAGATGCAAAGTTGATCAGCACATCTACCTCTGGGTGCTTCCTCATGGCATCAGACATGTTCTTGAAGACCGGGATCAGGATTTCCTTGTGGCCCCAATAGAATTTCTGCTTGTGATCGCCACTATGAACACCAAGATGAGACAGACCTGATCATTCACACTGCTGCAAAGAGACATGGCTACACAGTGCTGCAGGCACAGGAACGTGTCAGCAAAACACAGTTCCCAGACACAGTCAGGTTGGCTTTTCAGATCTCAGGAGAGAGGTAAAGGTAGTAAGAGCCAATAGCAGGCAGGCGTGCAGTGTATAAAACAGAGAAGCATATGGAGAAAGCTGGATTGATGGGACGGAGAGGGTAAAGGAAAGCAGAATCACCTAGCAAGGATGATAAGCTCCACAGTGAAGTTAGCAAACAGGATCTCAATTCTGCCAGAAGCTGGACAGACAAAGCAAGGTAAAGAAACAAGAAATAAGACACGTTTAGAAATGATGTGTTAATGGCTATTTAACAAATACAAGTCAGAAGGAATAGAGAATTGGAAGAGAGCACGTGGCACCGACATCCTCATGCCTGAGAAACACGGTGGCAGAGTGAGGGTGAGCTGAATTTCCATTTCACGAAAGGGGGATTTTACCCAGACACATCAAGGAGATGCACCCCAGTAAAAGCTTCATTGATAGATGTCATTCTCTGCAGTCAAGAGAGACTGTGCAGCTGGAATCAGATTGCTGAACCGAGTGGTTCTGATCATGCTTGGGTGTTAAAGATCCTGAGCATCCTGGCCAAATTCCACCTCTAGCCATTACATTTTGCCAACCTAAATTCCCCCTGCAGACTCAGTTAGGTACAGGATACATCTTCATTTCTGGTCTTAAACTTCGCTGCCATGTTGCTGCTTCTTCGTAACAGCTGCCAAGTTCCAAGTGGCTGCATTTCAGCAGAAAGTGAAGCTCTGGCTGCATTTAGAGTGTGTAAAGTGTTTCTCACCCAGAAGGGATTCCAGAGATGTAATCCTCATGATCAAAGTCTAAAACTAACACTGTGGAGTGTTTGATTGACAAGGGACGGAGGAGGAATTCACTGAAGGACAGTGATACTTAATCCTCATATCTCAGATTCATAGAAGAAGAAAAAATCCAGCAGCAAACAAGTAACAACCCTTAAGGGAGCTACTGTCTAGATTTCTCAGACAAACAGATCAACAGCCGACTCTCTCATTCTCCTCCTTGCCACCCACCCTGTTCAGTGAAGAGTTTCCTTCACATCTCACTCCCTCCCTCAGGGAGAAAGCCCCTCCGAGATGCAATTCAGTAGGACGACTCAGCAGCTTAGGCAGCATGTCGGCACCATGCACCAGAAAAGCCACATCCTACAGGGAGCCAGGCAGATGTAGCACAATTGACAAAGAGATTAAACAAGCTCTGCAGGATTAAATATCATGATTACATCCAAAAGTCCCAATGAGGATTGGGACTCCATCGTGTTAGGTAGTGTACAAATACAGCTGGGAGAGTCTCTGGTCCAGAGAGTTTAAGCTATACACGATGCAAAATAATCAAGGCAATGTCTGGCACTTTCAGTTTGATTGTGGATGCTGGATTCAACACTAAAGACAAGGGATTAAAAAAGAAAATTATAAATAAGGCACTAAGTGTTCATGATGTCAGGCTGAAGGAACTGCACTCTCCCTGCCCCAAAGAAAGCTTAAAGGAGACAAATAGCCACACTCAAAGACAGGATCCTAGGCTAGATGGACCAGTAGTCTTATATAGTGTGGTAGTTCCTACATTCCAGTGTTGTGTGGCCATTATACTTTTGGGAATTCTTTGAAAGAGAGAGATGGGACCTGGCAAATATGAACCATGGGGTTGTTCCAAGCCATTTCACAGAGACGGCGTATAGTCAGGAGTGGCAAGTGAGATAAAGGGAGTAGTCGGGAGAACAGCTCAGGTGGCAGGTTGGAGTGTAGGAGAATATATTATCATAGATATAGGATGGGATGGAGGTGGGCAGAGATTTGAGGAATAAAAGGGAGCTTGAAGGGGAGAAAGCCAGTGGACAGATCTGAGAAGGGAGATAAGGGAAGTCAGGAAAACTACACGGCAGATACAGGACACTTACGTGAACGGATAAACCATGGCAGTGACCGAAGGCTCATCCCTGGAGCATATATAATCAAAGTCCAGCATGCCCTGCACAGCTCGTGTCTGCATCCCCCAAACGATAGCTTTGGTGTGACAGCTGAACAGGGTCGTGGCTTTACCTATACGAAGAAAAAACACCACCCCCCACATATAAATCTGTGCCAAAAAGCTGTAATGCAGCACTTTATACACACAGCTGCTGAGAAGTTTCCACATTCAGTGACTTCCCCCACTCCAAACCCACTGGCTGCATTGCAGGAAGTAGCAGACACCTCATCCAAGAGAAAGATGAAACTGCAGCTGATGCAGCTTTTCCAAAAGTTTTCAATATAATAGCCACACTTCAGTTTCACAAACAGGGGAGAGGGGGAGGAGGGAAAACTGCTTCCTTCTCCCATCCCCCCAAATATACCAACCATTCCCCCCAAACTGGATTTATAGATTTATTCTATGGAGCTGAAAAGAGTTCAAATGCATCATTCTGATGCCCATATTTTGCACGTGGCCTGTGACCTAGGAGGACCACAGGGGCTTGACTTCCCATTGATCGAGTTTTCCAAGTGGGAGAGCAGGAAATGGGGAGAAAAAGCAGGAAACAAGGAACAAAAAGCAAAGGAGCTTCACAAAACTCAGCCTAGGTTTTCAGTTCTGTTTGGAGATCAGAATCCAACAGGTGACTGACTGCCCCAGGAATGTAAAGGTAACACAGAACCTGGCTTCTGAGACCAAACTCATTGAAAAGGCAGCTCTGTAGCTAGTGAGGATAGACTCTTTGCTTAAAGTGCATTTACACTGATTGCTAAAAGTGACATTTTGGGTTCCTCAACTAATTCCAAACTAAAATTCTTCCTCAGCTGCAGCGCCTGAGAGCCTGGAGCTGAAAATCAGATAGGTTCTTTCTGGCTTTGCAGAATCCTTAATGCTATTTACCTGCATTATAAGATACCACCCTGCTCCTTTTGTTAAATTCACAATTTTTCCCATCCCTGTGAGTATATGGACTGCTAATTCAGACTGGTTGCTCTTAGCGCACATCTCGAAACAATTCTAGTCCGAAAACATCAAATAAAAAAAATCCTTAGCATTTTTGTCTTTATACTTCTCCAGGATACTCCAGGAGGTGTCATTACCCCCATTTATAAAACAGGGACAGAGGCCCAGAGAGCTAATGTGACTTAGTTGAGGCCACACAGCGAGTCAGCAACAGAGCCAGAATTAGAACTCTGCAGTCTTTGCTGTCACTGCCATGAGACAGTGGAGCTATGCCACATTAGGGCAATCATTTCAAACTTCAGTTAGGCCCTGACCCGGCAGTCCATCCTCATTCAGCAAAGGGCTTAGGAACATGTTCAAGTCCCATGACTTCAGTAGGAACTAAGCCCATACTTAAATGTGAAGCCACCACAACTTGGGGTTGATCCAAATACTTTCCTCTGTGCTTTGCATGAATCACAAACACAGACAGATGGTATTTGCATTACTATGCCACCCATTTAAGCATACAAATAAAATGTGTTTTTTAAAAAACACCACTAGTACCTGATTCTCAGTAACATAAACATCACTCTTCCTAATAATATCTGGGTTTTTAAGAAAATCAAACCTTTTGCAGCGTGCATGAGTTAAACCAGGCAACTGATCATTCATTCAAATCTTCCCCCTAATGAGCTCTCTTCTTTTGGCCTGAAATTTGTCCCCACTCCGCCCTCTGCCCCATAAGACAACTGTCCCTGGAACAAATGAGTGTCAGATCTGCATTTCAAAAACAGCTGAAAAGTTAGAATGGTGCTGTGCTACATATGCTGCATGAGGGACGGGAGGGGAAGAGGTGCGGGACCAGACAACACTGCAAACTTTTGGAGAGAGAAAATGGGAGCGTGGGGCAAGAGAGGGGGAGGGGAAAAAAAAAAGTCAGCTGTCAGCAAGGCGAGACACATTCAGCTAGTCACACGTGTCCTACCTTGCACAGGTCTTGAAGCTGGGGCTGAATCTGTTAAAGAGAGAATCACCAATGCAACAATATGACACAACTGATGGAACAAAGAACTCTGGCTGTTGTCAGCCCTGACAGCCCATCAGGGTGCCTGGGGAGTTGGTTAGATTGTGCCCTCCCTGCCCCACAGAGTTTTTTCATGAACAGCAAACTCTGAAAAGCAAGAGGGCACAATAGATGGAGTGTTTTAAAAATACAGAGGAAAATAAGCATATTAACAAAAAATGGCTAGGTTGCCCCAATACTATAAGACATTATACCAACGCAACCGAGCAGCTCCAAAGAACTGAAGTCAAAACATCTGCCTTCCAGATAACTGGATATCCAACTTGTAATTTCACCACCCAAGAATCTTTGCTCAGCCCAATGTGGATATATTTCAGGCTCAAGCAGCGCAGTCCTCGGCATTATAAGACAAGTTACAGTCTCCACAATCCATTTAATTGTCAACTCTTTGCTAAGACTGTCCACAGAATTTCCAGTTAGTACTAACTATGATAGCAGTCCTGGCTCTTGTGATCTGGCCTACTAGGAACAGGACTTAGTCTCACCAAAATCATTCACTTTTCTGCACATACATAACAAGGTCAGCAGCTCCTTCAAATTCGAGGAAGAAAACCAAGAATCCGACTGTCTTCCACAAACACCTCTCCCTACCCCCAATTCTACCATCAGCTTCCTTCTCTGCAGAAGTTTCTAACAAGTACATCCAAAACTATAGTGTCAAGCCAGAGAGAGTTCCCAGCTATCTGAATTAAGAAATCATGAATCTGATATCATGGGTTTTCATTATGTTTTTCAAGAAGTAGGCCATGACCTCTTTTGCACTAGCAAGGTTTTCAACAAACACCGAAATGGCATTGTCCAGGAAGATCCACATGCAGGGAATGTCTTTCTAGGTACTTATGTGGCCTCGAACAGCCTACTATCGGAGCACGTCCAAAACAGAAAAAAAAAACCAAAAACAAAACCCAACCCCAACCAACCTGGAGAATATTCTACCTCTTGGCTACACCCGCGTAACATGAGCTGAGAAAGCTGGATTTCTCAAGTTTAGCTTTTTCCCCTGGAGGACACATCTAGTGGGACTCCAAGTGACAACTATTAAAAAACAGCTACATCCAAGCTACAGCAAGATTCTTGCTCATTAGCCACAAATATGGGTAGTGAAGACTGTCCCCCCTATGGCAGGCTGGAAAGTGGTGGAGGGGAAGGGTAGACACTGGGACTCACTCCTGCAACAACTGGCAGCCAGAGAAGGGGGGGTGAGAAAGCAGTGCTGTTAATGATCCATCAGAACCCCGGGCTTACCAGGAGGTGTCGTGGGCTTCGCTTTCTTGGCTGGAGCAATCCCATCAGGTTTGCACTCAGAAAAAGAGGCAGTTCTGCTTGGTGCTGGTGTCTGAAAGAGAACCCAGGAGCAGGGTCAGCAAAAGATGACACAGCAGAATGAGGCTTCCTGATGAACTTCTTCTTGAGGGCTAGCAACTGACTTTGGCAGTGTGTATCCTCCAAAGAAAATGGAAGAAAATTAATTTTGGAGACAAATGTTTCAGATGCCCCCCCCCAGGGGCTGTATTTCTAAGTGATGGATTCACCCCTGATGCAAGAAGACCCACTGGAGACTGTATTTGGTGCTGAAAATCACATTCCTGTGTTTGAGACATTGCCGATCTGCTGCAGAAGTGAGTTTGGTATTAGGAGGATTCACTGCAAGACTGGCCAGATGGGCGGAAACAGGCACAAACCTTGTTCAAATTGTGCCTTTTCTTACACCTAATGCCAGGACTCCATGGGCTGTAAAACCCACACACATCTGGGAGTCTGGGTTAGACTGTTTCCCAAGAGGTAATGCCACATTTTTAAGTAGTTGTTTTTAATTGGATTGTATTAGAGGCTTGCAAAAAGGGTCAAGGAAGTGACCCCAGATGTGACACGGGGCCAGTTTGTATTGGTAGGAGCCTCATCTAAAGCCCAGTGAAGTCACTGGGAGTCTTTCCATTGACTTCAAGTGGGCTTTGGCTCATCCCCTACATTACAGCAGGCAAAAAGGTTCATATTGCACATAACGTCACTTTTCACATAGATAACTAATTCTTTTCATATTGGATTTAAAACCATAAAATAAATTAAAGTCAGAGCATGGATCTACAGTGAGACAGCCTACACCAGTTTACTGAGCATTGCAGAGTATTTTTACTGTGTATTAAGCTTCCCTGGCAATGTTCTCAGGGCTGAAAGACAAAAAGCACCTCAGTCCGAGAAGAAGAAGTTGTAACCAACACATTTCCTCTATTAAGAGAGAACCAACTCCCTGTGCTTAAAGGAATGAGATATGGGTTAGCTGAACATGAATTTAATCATGATTGCTGCTGCCAGGATTTCCCTGGGAAGAGATTTACTTTTGGTGTTGGACAGATCATGCTGTACAGATTACAATAAGTTGTAGCCAAAAGCGTTTCAAGCACAGCATGGATATGGCCTAGGAGAGCAACAGCAAGGGGACAGCCAGCCCTTAAAGTCTTTTTGCATTAAGCCTGACCAGTCCACAGAGGAAAGTCCCCTGCAAGAAGCGTCCCTTGGACTCTGGGGGATTAGAACCCTGCTGTCATTCTTCTTCTCACTATTTTCTAAAAAAGGTTTACAGCGATTTCTTCAGACAGAGCAAAACAAAGAAGATCCCCGTGGCTGGAAAACTCACAGAAGAGCTACCGCTGGCATTGAGGAGGAAGTTGGCAGTGTGGGCTGCCGCAGGAGGCTGATTAGGGATAGGTCGCTGGCCGAGTGCCATGCCTACGATGGCTGTCATGTGGGTCTCTGTCCCAAAGACATGGATCGGGATCCCGGTGGTTTTTCCTGCACACAAGCACACACAAAACCCAGTCAGGCTTGAGGAAAAGACCCAAGTGATTCTCCAATGAGGCCAAGTGTCAAGGTTTGAAGAAAGAGCAAGAGAAATAAGAAAAACGACAACAACAAAGAAAATGAAGCTTAAGTGGTTGGTTGAGTTTCCTTACCCACTTCACCCATGACGCGCAACCCTTCCTGGTAGTTAGGGCCTCCTCTCCGTACAAAGATCCTCATGCCATGCTCTTGCAAAGGGCCCTGGTAATCCTTAATGGCTCTCACAATACCCTAAAACAGAACATATGGGTGTCTGTTAGTGGAGAGAGGTCCTCTCTCTCCTGCCTTCCACATCCCTCTTGGAATTCAGAACACCTCCTCCTACTTTATACTCTTTGAAAACCACGTTCACCGTTGTATTGGATCAGAGTCCATCAGACACTCTCCATAACTGGCCAGAAGGGGGCACTCTTGAACACCTTCCCAAGTGGCCTGTTTCTGCGGTGCCCTGTCAATCCTGAATATGCTAGGGCATGAGACGGGGGTTTGAACTAGGGTCTAAATGCACCATGGTGCAGAGCATTAATCCTGAATCCCCACCGGCCCAGGGAGCAAGACTCCTCTCATCACACCTGGGTCCTCTGTGCAGCCTTTCCTTCCCTCTGCCGAGTGACTTAAACACTCTTGGAGATAGGACTGCATAAGCAATGCAAGAATCACATCATGCAGCCTCCCTCCCCAACACATATTCCAACCCCGGCCCAGATAGACAGTGTCTGTGGAGCAGAGGGAAATTCACTCAGCCCTTAGCCTCTCTGCTGAGACTGCCAAAAAGGAGACCGGTTGGGAGTATGGATGTGTGTTGATGATACCCAACAGGATACATTTCCTTGTGCTTCAGAATCATAGGCTACCTTAAAGGTGGCTGCCACGTTGGTGAAGTTAGCAATGCTGCCTCCAATTATCAGGATTTTGCCTTAGGGAAAAAGAGGAGAATAACAAACAGCTGTTAGAACACTGGCACGACACACTCGTAAGTGTTAAGCTGCTTAGGAGGTGGTAGAGACAGTCAAAGGGTGTCTCAGTTCTGGATGCTAGCCACAGCCCTGTACAGAATGCCTAGCCAGACTCTGGGAGATGTTTGATAAGAAGTGGGATTTGTGCCTGCAATAGCAAAGCAAAAAGTTTTCTGATAAGAGCCGGATGGTCCACACTTGTGTCATTTACCATTCCAAAGATACTGGCTTTTGTCATCTCTAACTTTCATGGGAGGAGACCCATTAGGTGCCAATCATCCATCCTAACAGCCACAATCAGACATTGTTTAATGTTTTGAACATTCCACGTGATGGAGCTTCTACTACTTGCTTTGGGAGGCTACGCCACAGCTCAGTAAGATGTTCAGACATCCAAACATGATAGCAGCTCAAATCTGTTCAGTGTTTTTGCTGCTACAACTGGATAGCTGAGCTCCTTAGACTGCTCTGGAAGAGTTCCTGTAACAGATCTGACTGCAATCTCTAGAGTCCAAATCCCAGATGCGCTCTCTTACCCTCTGGGTGCTTCTCCCGAGTCATGAGGGAGAGAATGGTCTTCGCATAGTCGTAGGTCTGCTGTTCACTAGGGGCTCCAGAGTATTCCCCATAGTTTGCCAGTTCATTTACACCCCCCAGGTCACAAATGGTGTCACTGTAAGGAAGACACAAAAGATCACTTGGAAATGCTAAATATTCTTCGAAGGCACTTCACAAGCCCTAATAAAACTTCACAAACACTCAGGTGGAGGAAGCAGGGGTAGAGGTGGTGGTCAGAAGGAGTTTGAGTGGCAAGAGTATTTCCTGAAAACAAAGATGCTTTCCACATGAAGCTTACTATGATCAATCCCAAATACATTTCCCAGAGGTGAGGGGGAAGGCCTTTGAGATACGAGGCTGGGGGACAGAAGACAAGACAAAACAAAATAAACCAATGACCACCACGAGGGAGTCACTGCTTTAAACATAACATTCAACTAGCTTCTTCCCTTCCAAAACAGAGAGAAAATCTACTTCACAACCAGGCAGAGGTCAGAAAAGCCCTAGCAGAGTCTGGGAGGTGCTGGAGGCTCCTCAGCGAAGTCTGGGAGCGTGCTACAGACTGCCTCAGCCAAGACTGCTTCTTCAAGCTGGAGATGGGAAGAAAGGTTTTGAATAAGGCCACGGGGAGGTGCCATGGAGGGAGTCCTTTAAATTGGGTTTGGATTCCTCTCCTGAGAGCACTGCTTAAAGTCTGCTTCATAGGTTTACCCACCTCCCAGAATTAAATTGTATTCAGTACTGTAACAAGGACACAAACATATTGCACTCTGAAAGGGGGTGCCTCATGGCAGCTGGTCCTGGCTCTAAACAGGACCCAAATACAGCTGGTCAGGAGTTTTTCAACAAAACTTTTTTCCACTGGAAAATGTTAATTCCACAAAAAGTTTCGGTTTCGATTTCGATGAAATGCATCAGTTTCAACTAAGTTTTTGTCAGGAAGGTTTCTCAGGTCCAGGATGAAATTTCTAATCAAAATAAGACAGGCAGACAGACAGACCTTCCCCAGAATAGCCAATAGCACGGGGTTAGGCACTCACTTGTGATTTGGGAGACCCAGCTTTAATTCCCTCATCTCACTCAGGCAGACTGGACACTTAAGTATGGGTCTCCCACATCCCAAATGAGTGCCCTAACTACAGGGCTATTGGCTACTCTGCGGTCTCAAACTTTTTTGTGAAAAAATGAGACAGGCCTTGGTTGTAAAAACCAACATTTTTCATGAAACAGAATTCTTGTTTTTTAGCCACCCCTACACTCCCAAGCACACACGGCTTGGGAGCTGCTGCACTAGGAAAACTCCCTTTTCCAAAAGCTGTATCGATTAATTTTCCACTGGCAGCTCTTTGGGGTTAGAGTCCTCTGTCCCCTATAGAAACACGTGCTTGGTACCTGTAGACCACAGATGCCCCTCCTCCAGCCACCATGGTCCAGATCCTCCCCTTGGGGTTGAGAAGAGTCAGTTTCAAGCTGGCTCCGCTCTTTGCGTCCAGATCAGCGATATAGGCTTCCTGCAGACAGACAAGTACAAACGTTTTGGAAGGTGACTGCACTCTCCTTGTGGAGCAGGCTGGGTTAGGGAGATTGGGCCTGATTTCCAGAGGTGCTGAGCCCCTGCAGTTCACCTTGACAAACTGAAATTGTGGGTGCTCAGAACTTCGGAAAGTCAGGCCCACCACATATGTCCTAGTGCCTTTTAATTCTTGTTGGACACCAGGCTACAGTTAGTAACCTACTTTGGCAACACCCATCTATTTGTATTTCCATCCAGAAGCCTAGAAATCAGAAGTGGAAGAGAGCTACTCAGTCTCATCTAACCCAGGCAGGGCTGTTCTCTTGGGCTTTGTCCAGTCCAGTTTTAAAATGTCCCTGCAGATGGGGCTTACACCACTTCCCTTGGAGGGACATCATCAGAGGGTAATAGATCTCACCACTGACCAATGTGAAACAAATTAAAATTCCTGCCTGTGAAAACTGTCAACCCCAAGCACCTCCACTGTCATCTTGTGACTGGACAGCATGTTCCTCCTTATCAAGTAGGAGTTAAGACCGCCCATGTGTAGGTAAAGAGCCTTGGGGAGTGTCATGCAGAGCCAGTTATAATTTGACTGGGCTGCACTGTGATTTAAATTTGTCTGTATTTGTTCTGTCACTTCAAGATGGGAATTTTACTTTGCTGCCCATGCTCAATTTTGAAAGCTCCCAGGTTCCATGTCCCCACATGCCTCAATTGCAAGAAAGTTTGCCCAAAAGTCCTTTACGCCGAACTCCACTGTATTCAAAAATCTCTCTGCTGACCTTCGATGCTGTAAAGTAGGGGAAGGGTGGTACCAAAACACCCTTGGTTATAAACTTCCTAACTAAGCTGCAGCCAGAGATCTAATCACGGAGAAGAGCCATCATTTGGCTCACCATTGTGTTCTTTTACCATCACAACAGGCAGGCACGCTAAGCACTGTAATGGGAGTTCATTAACATTCTCAATGAGCATAGAGACGTAATAACCTTCAGAGTGACTTGCAGGGGGATGATTCAGACAGGCTGAAATTAAACGAATCCATTAAAGAGCAAATTGAATTAAGTGTTGGCACCCAGCAAGCTACATGGCAGGGGAAATATCTAAATGGATTTCTTGGCCATATTACAAAAAACCTTTCCCAATTTAAGCATTGTTAGGATTATTAAAATGAATTCTCTGAACGACAGACAGGTCTTCCAGAAGTGCCAGGCCAAGCATCTGAAAGAAGTTTTTGCATAATTAGTGAGTGTGCACCACACCCAGCAATCTCGGATGCTGCTGGAAGCCTCTATATATGGGGTGGGATTTTTAGAAGTGCCTAAGTAACTTCGGAGCACAAGTTCTGTTGACTTCCAATGAAATTTGTATTCTTAAAGGTACTTTAAAAATCCTACCCAATTTTTTCTTGTTCTTGACTTTGCAGGCCAGCAACTGGTTTCAGATGTAATATTTTATTTCAAAGTCTGATAGAGGAAAATTCTCTTCTTGGATCAACACATCAGACTTCAGACCAGCCCAGACAGAGATTTTACACGAGTTATAACTCCTGAGAGCGTGAGAGTGTGTGTATTATAAACAGAAATGCTGAGTGACCATTGACTCTAGAAGCACCATCAGCATGATATGGCACAGCAA
Source organism: Platysternon megacephalum (assembly GCA_003942145.1). Lineage (NCBI taxonomy): Eukaryota > Metazoa > Chordata > Testudines > Platysternidae > Platysternon > Platysternon megacephalum. Next base: position 10,608,541 of record QXTE01000039.1, read on the forward strand.
ACTGCTATGGTTAGCCAACATGGCAGGGGCGCCTTTCCAACACAGACAACACTTGCACAATATTAAAACCCATGAAAACCCCACCACACACAGTAGCATACCTGCCATTTAATTCAATGCAGTTAAATTTGATCCTCCAGTTAATAAGGAAGGTAAAAATTCTAAATGAGAGAGAAGAGAAGAAGAGCCCAAGGAAGATCCATGTAATGATGAAAAATGGCTACAGCGAAGAGTACTGTTACTGGCATTATGTGAATAACAATGTAAACACTACCATGAGCTATGGTCCACATCTAGTACTTACCAGGTCAGCTCTCTCAGCAACATGAACTATGGTGACAGGGCTGTATAAGAAAGGAAAGCCCCATCTGTGTCATGCACACTTTGACCTATGTATATGGAGAATGATTTCTCGTTAACTGTGCAACAGTGGATTCTTTACTTGCCTCTGGATAAGCCTCTCTGCCAAAGGGCGGGGGGAACTCCACATCCCCCCATTTCACTTTGCAGATGTAGTCAGCAGTAGCGTCAATCTTTGCAGCCAAATCCAGAACATAGACGCCATCTTTAGTCACGACTGTATTAAGAGATACACCAGAGTTAGTCTTTTGCTTGTACATCCTTCTGCATGGATTAACAATATGGATTCCCCACTAACTGGATATTTTGTGATGCTTTCTATATTAGGAGTGGTGGCCTGTTTGGTTTTTTCTTTATATTACTGACTTTTGGTGAAGGTCACCTCTATACAGAGAGCCATCCCAGGGTCTATACCCACTAAGTCCCCCCCCCCCTTTTTTTTTGGAGGGGGTGGAGGGAGGGTCTAATTCCACTATCCATGGCAAATGGACACCACAAAATTCTGAGTGTCTGTTTGATACACATAGACTACTTTGTCCCCTGATGGGTGCAAGTTACCCATTAGGAACACACATTAGTACACCAAAATCTACAACAGAGAATTTTAAAAACCTGTATGAAAACCGCAGTCTGCTTGCACAAAATTTACCATGCAGGGATCTTTCCATTGCTTTCTTTAAGCCATTTAGAGTATTCTATAGCCAAACCAGGCCAATTACATCACTAGAGACATCTTCTGAAAATGATCTGATTCCCTCCTGTGTAGGGCCTCGACTTTACCTAAGATTCACCCAACAAAACTTTCTATTTGCCTAAGACAATTATACTGCTAGAAACTAACACATGCAGTATACAGTCTATTTCAGAGGTATATAATTAACTAGTCATAGAAAGCCTATGAAATTTTTTGGATCACTTTTGCTTAGGTATTACTTTGACCTGTATATAATGTGGCAGGATGAACAAAATATCACTGTTAAACAAACAAAGCAACCCTGCAGTGATTCTTCTACCCTCTCCCCAAAATATCAGAGTTACCTAGTGGATTTATCTCCAGGTATGTGAAATACAAGTCTTCGTAAAGGTTGAAAAGGCCAGATATGAAGCTAGCCAGGACACTGCACAAAAATTAAAATACATAAATTCATTAGAGCAGGTAGAGACATAACTGATATAGAAGAGCCTGTCCCAGTTCTTTTATCATCTTTGTCTGTGGAGAAGCTACCTCCTATCAATTTCTTTCATTCTCATGGGAAGATGTCTGGGTGATGACTCAGAGGTCAGGACCTGGATGACTCAACTTAAACCCCCACTAAAAAAAAAAAAACTGCAGAGAAAATGTTATCTCAAGACTGTCATCTGATGTTTCCATCTGGTTTAATCTCATTAGAAGGCAGAAATCTCTCTCTGTCAGATGTGCATCTTTTGTCAGAACTCAACTTCAAGGACCATTAGCCAGAGAAAGGAAAGACTGGAGTGAACAAGAGTGGATCTCAGAGCCTGATGAGGTGCATCTCAAAAGAAGGCCTTCAGCGATTATTGTGTTTCCAAATTATGAATAACGAGATTAGTTACCTGCATCTTCTTTAACTAGATGCTTAATAGTTAAGTTTTGAAATCTGAAGATCAATCTGAAATAAGCTTTTGAATATCAAGCGAGGCTATAAAATCTCAAGTAGCTCAACCAGGACAAGGAATCATACCTCTCCATAATCAGCCACTGGATTCAAGTAGTTTTACAAGCCCTGCAAGACACAGCAATCAGACTCCAGGAATTGTCCTGCCCTTACATAAAGAATGATGGGGGGAAAAAAGGGCTGTCCTTGGGCTGAAGGCAAAATATGGCTTTTGCAGCTCAACAGGAAACACAGACAACCCCAAGGAATTTAGATTGTTTGGGATGCAGTGCACATTCCTGCCCATACTCATAAGCTATAAAGAGAGGGACCTTCAGGGAGAAAAATGAGGATCAACTCCACTGAAACGTGAGAGCTTTTGGGAAGGAGAGTTGGCATATAGAACATTGGGACTGGGGGCAGATAGGATGTAGAATTATATCCCTGCTTACTCTTTCTTCTCCTCCAGTGCGTGCACCAAGAGATGTTTTTTCACATCGGAGGCACTGAGCTTTTCGTCCACTCTCACCAAGAGCTTCTGAGCTTTGGCATCAACATCTCCCACGTCCACACCCCCTTGATGGTGGAAGAGCACATAGTCCCCCTCGCGGGCAGCATAGATGCACACGTAGAACTCTTCTTCCTGTGGCACAGATCAGGGGGGTGAACATTAGCCAGTAAGTCACACCCAGCAATGGCACTGCTTAGCTAAATTTCCAGGGGTCCCAAGTTAACTCATTGAATAACCCAACCCAGGAATAGTTGGTGTCCATCAGAGATGTCCTTAATACATCCCAGGGAATTCTATAGACTATTATATGGCTGCGCTTGGAGGGGCAGCCTGTGGAGACTTCAGGTCCCAGCATGTGATGCTCCAGTTTGATGCCAACAGCTTCCACTGGGCACATCATATCCCAGGACCTGTAGTCTCCTTGGTCAAATGCAATCTGCTCCCATTTTAAACAGCTGAAGTACAGGCTTCAGATGCCTGTTAAGGTGCCAGCACAATCCTCAGTTGGGCAAAATGAGGGAACCTCAGTTTCAGATGTTGAAAGTAGCATACAACCAACACCACAGACTAAGGCAGGGGAAGATTATGTGGTAGCTACATCTCCCTCAATATCACGTAAATTGTCTCACTTCAGCACTCTTTCTTCTTCCTGCTTGACAGCCACCAGATTGGAGGAACAATTTATTGCCTGTTCCCATGTGATGTTTACTGCGGCAGGATTTCCTCCTGGTGGGGAGGAAAAGCAACCAACCAGTGCAGCTGTAAATTGCGGTCTCCGTGCAAAGATTCTAAAGCTCTCTATTTCTCAGTGACAGCATGCGTCAGCATCATCACCTTTATGACATCCACTCAAGTGCCTGCTTTCGCCACCCCTAAGAGCAGTCAGTCTGGGCCAAACAAGATTATTTTGGAGCACTTCATGTTTTAATTGGAATACCAACCTCCTTGTGACGGACGAAGGGCTCAATCAGGAAGTTCTTAAGGATACCTGTAGCTTTAGCAATCTGTTGATAGGAGAGAGAGACACCATTAAAGCTTCACACAGTATCCACAGCTAAGACATGGCAGAAACACACTCCAGGATGTCTTTAACGCTGCTCTGACTCAAATCGATTCCCAACAACCTATTGGTTGGAATGTGTATCCCTGAAACCAAGATCTCCACTCTCCAGCATGGCAGCGTGTACTACTTTGGCTATGAAGACCACTGAGCTTGTCTGTGGCATTTCAACACTCAAAGGAAGCTTCAGGGAGCCTTCTCAGAGCTCAGTGGCTCCCACATCTCCATGGTCTGTGTTCTCCAGAAAGCTGGCAATCTAGGACATTGTACTGACATCACCTACGAAGTCTGCCTTCCCCTTTTCCAATGGCGGCTGCTGGTCTTACTCAAACTGCAGTGTAATAGTATTTGCCACTTCACATCCCAGAAGCACAATATTTCCAAAGGGCACCACTCAGTTCAGTACTAAGTGCTACACGAGATGCATTTACTGTCCCCCCCCCCTTAACCCTTCAGTAACACATTCCACAGTGTTATTACCAGCGTTGGGCAGGAGGACCCAAATTTTCTCATTGGACATTGTTAATGGCTGATTTTCTGAAGGGTTATCGTCAGATGAAGAGTCAGTTTTTGTCCTCTTTGCCTTGGGCTGACAGCTTACATCAGCTAGGGCACACGAAGGCACCAGAATGGCTTTATCCTCAGATGAACGGCAAAAACGACAGGCCATCAACACAGGCCACAATCCATTTGCCCAGCCACAGGCAGCAGCTCACAGGCTGGGTTCAGACAAGGCAGAAACCCAGGAGATCAACACCCACATCAGCCCAGAAAAGCAGGCTTGGGAGGAACCATTCTCCAAACACAGGCTGTGGAGGGACAGAGACCTGTCCTCTAGGCTCACACTTTCACAAGCCCTGAACATTAATTTGGAGGGCATGGGGGGAGAAATGTATATGAAGATAGAATAATCAGGTCTCCAAAAGGTCTGTTTTATGGATAACAAAATGCCTTGTCTGATTTAATCCTTTTTTAAATCGTTTTATACCCTGAATGATTTTTTATGCCTTTAAAGGCTCAACACATTTAGGAAAATGGGGGAGAGACATAAATACTGGGTCATGAGCCCACGCCCCCATACTGAGCCCACTCATTCAGACATGGCCATTGCATTATCCCCAGCAGTTATGTCAACACCCCTTGTTTCTCAAGGGGCAGCCCCACCCGGATGCAGCTGCCTGCCCCATTTCACAACGTCCTTCAGCAGTGGCTTTGCAGTCCCTGCTATGCAGCTGGCTCTATCACTGAGATGCACATCAGTCACAGGAACGACAAGGCCTTGGTTACCTCAAGGCAGCATGACTCCATCAACTCCTGAGATGCAGAGGCTGAGATAACAGGTGTCTTTATCATTGTCAGAGTGCTCCCAGGAGAATAAAAGTTACAAGACAGCATCCAATTAAAATGAGGACTGATATAAAACTCCATTGTCAGCCAACACACAGTGACTAATACACTGGCTGGCAACAACGAAGGAGTGATGTGAGGACTTTGCTTTTAGTCCAGTCTTGTTACAGCTACTTTAGGCACCAGTAAAATGAAACAGCCACCCCAACTAGAGGCAGTGCTGGCTCTTTAAGGTACTGTTTGCTGGCTCCTAAGTGGGGACAGATATTTAGAATTATATGAGTATTCAGTGGGAATTCACCACATTTTTCCACTGACAGTGCTTCACAATAGGCTTAGTCATTGGATATAAATAATGGGTAGTAAGTCGACTGAACTGTGCCATCAGTGGGGCACCAAATGGTGCTTAATTCCCAACAGTAGATACACACAGGTCAGATTCTCCTCTCTCTTGGTTTTACATCAGCATCACTTCAATGATTATTCCTGCCTTACACTGGCATATGCAAGAGGGAGAACCTGGCATACAGAAACTAACATACAAAGCCCACTATAGATCAGGTTTATAGCATGAAAGGGACAGAGCAATACAAGTGACTTTTCATCTCTTCACTGCTACATCTGCCATTAGAACCTTGGCCAATACACTCCATACCTACCGTAGTTTCTTGTCCCAGACGTAGTTTGAGCCAAGCCTTCACCTGACCCAGGTCAAGATTAACTCCAACTAATCCGAGCTTCCCACGCCGTTTTATTAGCTGATCCGGCTTCACCACCAGACGCTAGAATATCAGACACGAGGGGTTGGAGGGGAGAGAAAAATCAGAAGCTTTGAGTTAAGCAGAGACAGTCTCTGCAGATAATTAAACTGAGTTTTAAATTAAGTAAATTCTCTGCAGCAAATGTTCTGGGGGAGAGTTCATTTAACCTATTGGCTGGCACCCAATGTACTATGGTTGTTAGGCAAAATGCACCACTAGAACTGCCCTAGGTACTAGATGAGAGATTCCACCAAGTTCACAAAGAAAAAAAATCAAGAGATCATAGCCACAGAACAAACGCTGGGGCAGAAATCCAGCTGCAATACAGGTAAGTGTGGGTTTTGGCAGAGGTGGGCATTAGGAGAGGGACAGAGTCAGATGAAGCCTTTCTGGAAGCATCCTGGTTGCAGTGAAAACTCACTTGGATTTTTGCTCATATTTGCAGAGCTGTGTTATGAGCCAACTGAACATAATCCCAAGAATTCTCCAAAAACTTTGTGGTCAATTTTCCTTTTGTTCTGACACTTAACCTGACTAAATTCCAACTGGGCGGTAAAAATCTAAATCGGATTTCCCTTGTTGTTTCATTTGGATACTGGACTCGTCCTAACTCCCTGTCCTGAACTGATATGGTCTGTTGCTTCGTGCAGTTAAAAAAGCTGCCTTTTATTCACTTCAGAGGTTGCTATATGTCAGCAGTGGGTGTAGGGAGATAATTTGTTGAGCACTTTGGGATCCTTGAGTGAAAGTTGTGAGAGCAGCTGTGATTATGAGATTATCAAAAGGTGATTTCTTTAGCTGTTCTCCTTCCCTGAGGATCCACACTGAACAGCATTCGTTATTCCCCTGGTTTTGCAAATTGCTTTGGCAAAATGCACCATTAACTAAAGCTTCCCTGGTGAGCAGAGGCTTATAAAGGCAAAATTGCTACTGAAGTAGAAACACGGAATGCCAGAGAAGCAAGCAAATGCAATCTGACTTCTCACAAACATGACTCTTTTCTTTACCGTCCCCACAAGCTCAGCACACGGAGATTTGCCAATGCCAGGGATAAGGCTGGAATTAGGAGGGTATCACATTTCAGTTGACCCACAGTAGCTCTCGATTGGACCGCTGCAGAAAGTTCCACCTAAGGGAAGTACACATCTCAAGCTTACATAGGTCACTTTTTGCTGAGCAGAGAGAATTCTCTACAGTGCTCTTCCCCTCCTGTACTGCCCATCCCCATCCACCCAGTACAGACTATAGCTTTAGTGATCTACGTTATAGAGCAGTGGTTCTCAACCAGGGGTACATGTATCCCAGGGGTATGCGGAGCTCTTCCAGGGGGGTACATCAATTCATCTAGATATTTGCCTAATTTTTCAACAGGCTACATAAAAAGCACTAGCAAAAAGTCAGTACAAGCTAAAATTTCATACAATGACTTATTTATACTGCCCTATATAGTATACACCGAAATGTAAGTCCAATACTTATATTCCAATTGATTTTTTTATAATTATATGGTAAAAATGAGAGAGTCGGCAATTTTTCAGTAATAGTGTGCGGTGACATTTTTGTCTTTTAGGTCTGATTTTGTAAGCAAGTAGTTTTTAAGTGAGGTGTAACTTGGGGGTACGCAAGACAAATCAGACTCCTGAAAGCGGTACAGTCGTCTGGAAAGGTTGAGTCTCACTGGTATACAGCAACGACAAAGCACTGCTGGATGGACACAAAGCCCACGGATATTTCAAGTGTTCAGTAAACAACCCCAACAAAAGGATGTGTGCTGTCCACAGTTCCTTTAGGAGTCCTGAAAAATCTCTCAGAGATACTGCTGATATTTCCCAGCAGCAGACTCACGCAGCTAAGTGGTGAGCATTTAATTAGTTACTGTGCAGGTGCTATCAATCAGCAAGTAAATGGACAGTGTGGAACATCCATGTTCTGCTAACCAGTGGCTTAAAGTAATTAATAGCTGGAAAGGAGCCAGGTTAGCCAAACAGAGAAAGGAACTCTGAAGAGATGCTCACTGCTCTATGGAGAAGATGCATGGCTAGGAAGCAGGACAAAAAGACTTAGAAAACGAAAGAAAAACAACAACTTACCTTACATTTTTGCTCAGGTACAAGAAATCCAACACATCTACTTAGCGAAACACAAAACTAGTCAGAGTGAAAGCCAGTCACTCTAATACTATGATCATCCTCAACCCACTCTATAATGCTTGGGTAAGGAAAGGGTGTCGGAAGAGTGCACGTTATTGGGAATGAAGACTGAAATATCTAGAGCGTAGTAGCTACATGACCACCTCACACTCAAGTTTTTTGCTAGCGTGGGCCAATCTCTTGATTATTTGTCTGCTGACATTTCTTTGTTTAATAGCAGTCACTCAAGCCCTCAAATCAGCAACACAGTCAGGTTCCTTTGACACCAATACAGCATCACTGAAGCCACATTTATCAATTCTCAGTGCTCCACCACCACGTTGGGAGACTTTCCTCCACATTTCCTGACATGGACCCTAACAGCTACCGACACTTCACGATAGCGCGGCATTCTACAATGCAGGCTGCCACGGCCATCAGCTTTAGAGAACCTGCATGCAATGCTCCAACGTACAGCCATCTTGGCAGTAGCCATACTAGAGTGTGAGAGCAGGGGACCAGAAGACCAGATGAGATGCATGGGCTCTAATCCCAGCTATCAGACTTACTGTGTGATTTTGAAGGCAGGTCATCTAACCTCCCACTCTGTAATTACCCACCTCACAGGAAGGATGTTGTATAGCCTAGTGATTGTAAAATGCTCAGAGACCCTCCAATGAATGGCACTGCAGAAGGGCAAGTCATTGTGCTTACCTCAGTCAGGAGCCAGGGATGATCCTGGGTCAGCCGATCCCAGTCGGTGTCTGATGTCACTCTGGCGTACTTGAAGCGGTTCTGAATGGCTGAGGATGTGCAGATATATTTGTACAGGAACTCCTTCCCCGTCTGCTCAGATATAGCTTTGGCCGACATGGCTATCTAGTAACTGAATAAAATAAAAGAGAGACAAGGTGAGTGATGTAATATCTTTTTACTTCCTCTAGACCTGAGGAAGAGCTCTGTGAAACACGAAAGCTTGTCCTTTCCACCAACCGCAGTTAGTCCGATAAAAGATATTACCACACCCACCTTGTGTCTCATAGAGACATTTATTAATCCAAGTGCCTATCCAGAGCTCCAGGCTCCATCTTGTCATTATGAAAAACCTACAAAATTCCACTGATCAAGTAAATAGTCCCCATTGATCAAAAACCTCACCCCATCCAAGGACTCCTTACACCCTATCCATTTTCCACCCCGTGGGGGAGACACAGGGGCCTTGCAGCAAGACTGGAGAGCCACCCAACTCTGCATTGGAGGAGCCTTCACAGCAGATGACCTGTCAGGTCCGTGCCTCCCCGCCATCCCCACCCCTACAGGCAGTGCAACCTGCCCACAACTACATACACCCCGGACACTGGCTCTCTCTCATCACAGGGCCTCCCTGTAACATACTTGCCATTTTTTTCCCCTAGGTTGTTTTTGAGTGGCAGTAGGGCAGTATGACAGAAACCCCTCCTCCAGCCCACTCCTTTTTTCCAAAGTATGTTGCGTTTCCAGCATGTCCTCCTGACAGGACCCCTATTAAAGTTACAATTCTTAATGTTTTAGGAATCACTAATCAAATGCTTATATCTGAACAGGAAAAAACCCTCCATTGTGGTTTTTTCCCCTGAGAACCCTTGTTTACAATACCACCTCACTTTATTTTTCTAGAACAAGTGGCCTGAGAGCAGCCTCACAGCATGTAGACTAAGTGCTTAACAGCATCTAGTTTCTATGGGGGAGGAAATTCTATGTGCAGAATTCTGGAAGGGGACTAAGTGAGGTGCTGAAAGTTCTTAAATTCCTTTCCCCTTCCAAAGGACGGGCTCTATGACCAGCTAGGACAGGGGTCGGCAACCTTTCAGCAGTGCTGCGCCGAGTCTTCATTTATTCACTCTAATTTAAGGTTTCGTGTGCCAGTCATACATTTTAACGCTTTTAGAAGGTCTCTTTCTAGAAGTCTATAATATATAACTAAACTATTGTTGTATGTAAAGTAAATAAGGTTTTACAATGTTTAAGCAGCTTATTTAAAATTAAATTAAAATGCAGAGCCCCCCGGACCGGTGGCCAGGACCAGAGCAATGTGAGTGCCACTGAAAATCAGCTCGTGTGCCGCCTTCGGCACGCGTGCCATAGGTTGCCTACCCCTGAGCTAGGAATTCGCTCCTTTAAAGACACCAGCACACAGGGCTCTATATTCTTGGAGTTACAACTTTGTTTTGGATGCAACATCAAAGTACCAAAAAGTGTTAGTTATAAATGGCACAGAAATGTTTATTGCTGCTACAAGTAAATGCTTACTATAAAAATTCTCATTTTACTGAACTCATTTCCACGTGACAGGCACCAGATCAAAAGCTTGTGACCTGCAGAGGTTAACAAATGGCTCCATTTTTTCTAAGTGGTTAGATCACTGACAAACTGGCATAGCCAACAATTCATGGATTTCTGGGCATGACAGCAGTGCTCTTCAGGCTACTTGCCTTAGCAGGACTTCCCTTTGCAAAGCTAGGGATGGCAGTAAGTGGAGGGGTTCACACAAGCTCTTTCATTCCAGTTTCTTTTGTGGGAAGAAAGGAGACATAAGTGATTCTCTCCCAATTATCGTGAAGCAAGAACTACTCTGAAAAAAAATCCGCAGTGAGGAGTGGAAGAGCATAAGGAAAAAAAAAACAAAACAAAAACCTTCAGCCACCTTGTAGCAGTCTGGCCATGGAAGTGTACAAATATGACTTAGCAAAGACAACTGGCAATCCCATCACAGGACAGGGGCCAGATAGCACGTACAAATCCATGAAAGGAAGCAGTTTAAACAGATACAACAGAATCTATTCAGTGCTACTATTTCTTGTAATATCTCGTGGTTAACAAGAACCTGTGCCAAGGTGGGCAGTTTCATCTTTGATTTAGCTAGGCCCATGACTGGGAATAATTAGTGATCATTATAAACAATGGTCTTCCCCTCTTGTGGGCAGAGTTTTAATTTAAAGGAAGGAATACTCTCGATGGAGAAAAGGATGGGAGTCATGCAGCATTCTCCATACAAATCTGGGATCTAACGTGCTAATCCAGGAGACCCAGGTAGGCATTCAAAGTGCTCATGGAGGTGGATAACTGTACTGCTGCATTGGCTGAATGCAAGAGTGCAGCCCAATGCTCAAGACCAGACTGCTTTCTGACTAGGCTATAGCACAATGCAAAATGAGTTTGCTGACTGACTGATCAGCTAGATTAAAGTTAGCTCTATTTGCTTATTCTGAGACTTTCCTAAACAATGTTATCGTTTCTCAGGGTNCTATAGCACAATGCAAAACGAGTTTGCTGACTGACTGATCAGCTAGATGAAAGTTAGCTCTATTTGCTTATTCTGAGACTTTCCTAAACAATGTTATCGTTTCTCAGGGTGGAATTATAGCCGTTTCTCAGGGATACGTATGTCTGGCAGGTACGAGATTGAATGTTCAGCCTGGGTGTCTACATGCAGTCATCCTGAAATAGCTGTAGCAGCGAGCTAGAGTGTCAATCAGATGTCCATCGTTATGACTGACTTAGCAACAGCCTGTAGAGGGAGAGGAAGTGCAGCTGCAATCAGGTGACAGCAGGATACAAAAAAAACCAAAAAACAAAAAACTAACAAACCCACCCATCATAACATCATCTCAATGCTACTAAGAGCAGGTGGGGGCAGGTAACAGGTAAGTGGATATGCTGCATGCCAATGGATTAGCTTCAAACTAACATTTTATGACCTGGAAGGCCTGCTCCATAGCTCGTCTCCGGATCTGGTTACAAACAGAGTTGTGCAGATACCCACTTGGTGTTGCTGGAACTACTCAGCCATACTGCTGTGAGGGCTACAGCACCAGGCTCCATTAGTGCAGTGGTTTTCAACCTTTTTCCATTTGTGGACCCCTAAAATATCTCAACTGGAGGTGTGGACCCATTTGGAAATCTTGGTCTGCAGACCACAAGTTGAAAACCACTGCTTTAGAGGAACAAGAAGCTTGATTGAACAGTCGTGAACTAGCAAAGGCATGATATAAGACAGTGTTGAGAAGGAATATATAGAATATTGGCAGGTATGTCTGGGTACATTGAAAAGAAGTCAGCAAAATGCTTGTACCCAGAGCTTTTCAAGTGTGGTGATTATGGCTAGAAGATGACCTGCACCCTCTTTGCTCACTATAGTCTCTAATCTGCTGAGTCTACTGTCAAGAAGAAGTAGTTTTCTGCCCTTTAGCCCTGCAGATGCTTTGGGAGAGCTTTGGGAGAGCAAGCTGGATTCTACTGTGCACCAACGTGAGCTGCAGAGTTGTTTTGATTGCTGAATCTTGATTAGCAGGGAAGCTAAAAGAGGCAGAAAGAACAGTTGCACCATTGGGAACCAGCTGGAGTTTTCAGCACCAACAGTTAGAAGGATTGTCTGATGATTTGCAAACTGAGCTAATTTGATCTGCAATTAGCAAAAAGGAGATGGAACATCATCTTTACACAGTCACTTTCCTGACTCTAAAGTCACTGTGACAGATTGTTTTGGACAGGTATATCCAGAAAAGCAAGTGAATTCCTTCCCAGCATGATTTACTGCCTGGTCAACCCACTGTCAACCTTTCATTTTAGACAGCAAAGACCAGGCATAATTGTGTGTTGGGTTAGTAGCTGGCACAGGTAAATGCAAGCCTTCCCTGCCCTCCCAGACACAGCTCTGCCAATCACCTTCACAGCAGCCAGCATGCTATTCTTGGCAATTTGTACAGCATCATTCAAAGCTTTCCATTATCTTTTTGCTTTTAAGTGATGCTCTTTCCGGGAGCTTGGAGAGCTCCTGAGCCATGTGCTATCTTTTATTGTGTCTGATAGAAAGCTACAATACACTTGGCTCCCACACCCCATGAAAATCCATCAGTTGCCTGTTTTAAAGTATGCCAAAGGGCAGCCTCAGAGCAAACCAGTGTCGCATTTCACTGCATTAAGATACTAAGTATGGCAAATCCATTTCTTACGTATTTTAAAGAGCTAATTACAGATCTTACATTTTGGGTTCTTTCAGGATGAAATACTAAAGTTCTCATATAACAGTATAGCTCTGCAAAGCACTGCAGTACACAAATTAAATAATGAAAGGCCCTATACACACATGTAAAATATCATACAAGTGACTAAGAGTCAGTACTCCAAGGTTCCATTCCTACCTCTGGGAGGGCAGTATTATCTAGTGGTTAGAACAGGAGACTGGGAATCAGGATTCCTGGCTCCCATTCTGGCATTGATTCTCTCTGTGACCTTGGGACTCTTCATGACCAGAGGCTTCCTGTGTCTGTTTTGTCCTCCCCCACCAAAAAAATCTGTGAAATGGGGGAATACTAACCTAATCCACTGGGCAGCTGTTAAACCTGGGGTATGCAAAGTGCTTCGAGAGCCTCTGATAGAAAGGCAAGAGTGCTGTTATTGTGGGTTATGACACTGAAATCCCACTAAGAGCTCATCGAAGGCTTTACAAAATCTGTATTCCCTATTAATTCAGCTGTTCACGATAGTTGTTCCTCACCGGACCCCATCGTCCTGAGTTTGTGACATCACAGCTGCTGTGGCAAGAGTGGTGATGCCAAAGGATTATGACACTGGAAGCAGTTACAATATTAAAAGCAACAAAGATCCTGCTTTCATTCAAGTGTTGCATAGTAGTAAAATTGGTGAGGGAAGAAGCGGTAGGACTCTATCATAGTTAAGCTCTTCAGCTGCACTGACCCTGCTGTTCCCATGACCATGGGCAGAGAGAGAAAACTGAAAATATGCTACTATCTGCAAAACTGTTCTGCACAACAATCAGCAGAAAAATTTCCACAAGGCATCAGCAGATGCCTGCTCTATGCACTGAGTGCAGGTCTGCCGTCTGTCACGAAGACAATCAGAGCAGGCCTGGCTAATTGTTTGTATCTGTTCTTTAGCAAACAGAGCAATAGCACAAACTCTAAGTGAAGTGCATGTAACATTCACTGCAAAAATACCTTCTTGTTTTCCAATAATTAAGTAGGTCAGGTCCCAAACCTCACAGGCTCGTTTTAATCACTGAGGGCCTCACAACTATACCTGCTGCCAGTGGGAACAGTGGGCGCTCAGCTCCTGGGGGGGGGGGGGGGGGGAAAGAATTATATACACACACACACACACCCCCTCTCCCCTGATATAACGCTGTCCTCGGGAGCCAAAAAAATCTTACCGCGTTATATCGAACTTGCTTTGATCCGCCGGAGTGCGCAGCCTCGCCCCCCCGGAGCGCTGCTTTACCGCGTTATATCCGAATTCGTGTTATATCAGGGTAGAGGTGTATATATATAAAAAGTCTCCAGTACACACACAAGCCCCAGGGTCACCCCCACCTCCTGTCCATTTACTTGTTGACACCCCATTGTTTTTGCTTTCCTGGTCAAATCAGATTACAGTCTTCTTGCAGCATTAGGCTGCAATCCAGCAAGCTATATGCAGGTAGGCAGACCCCTACACCTGCTGTTATATGGTCAGGACATTAGCAACATTCCTCAACTCAAGGGAGGCGTGGGATAAAGTTGGTGAACCTGTTAGATTGCTAATCCACAACACTCTTTGGCTGGCTAAGGAGCCATTCTAGGGACCCTATGCAGGCATGGCACACAGGCTTACTGCTAGGATCCAGTTATTTCATTATCAGAAATCATCCCATCCTCATTGAAAGGAGAATGGTGGAAGCACAATTGAATGGGAGACAAGACAACAGAGCGAAGGACAATTAGTTGGCATTTCAGAATGTTTGGTCCAGACTTAACTTCAGAATATGCCACGGATATTTTTTTGAAACGGCTGCACGATACTTAGCTCCTTTGTATGCGCAAACAGAGAGCTCTGCTGAATGAAAGCCATGTACCCTGCCTTTTCTGATGGGTGAATCACTGTAGTAAGAATTACATTAAACATAATTTACTTTTTATGAGACATTGATTTCTCATGGAACCAAACTTCACACGTGCCCTGAATAAATCTTGCTGTGTTTACAGAGGCTTTGCAAAAGAACAGTCTATCTGCAACAAAAATTATTTTGAGGGAATGCTTTGAAAGCAGTAGCGTTATCTACAAGGGTGTAAAACCCAACAGCTTTTCAAGGAGCACCATAAAAGTTATATACCAACATCAGAAGGGCAAAAAAAAAAGATTATTAAACTGGAGAGGTCTGAGCAGTTTTCATGCTTTCTGAAGGGCGCATTCTTCCTAGTGAACTCTGGGTGATTTGATGCTCTGTTCCTCTATATATGCTGTTCACATAGTATCAAGTTGGGCTGAAGAAAGTGACAGGAAGGGCCAGAGCACATCTCGGGGGAGATTCAAGCTACTCCCTGATGGGTGAAGAGGTCACAAGTAACGTCACAAATCAGCCAAAGAAAAATAAAAACAGCCCCTACTCCCAATCTCCACACTGTGCCTCAGAATAGCCTCCATATTCCAGAACACATCCTCATTCCCCAACTCACTGAGGGGGGTAAAAGGGGGTTTTGTAGACTGTTTGGATCGGATTCTGGCCCAAGATTCTAGCTCTGTTTTCACACCCTACAGTAGATGCATTTTTGTGGGGAGACCATCTGAATGATTCCACACCAGGTGTTGAACAATCTTTCAGCATGGAATTTTCCACTACAAAACAGAAGATTTTTAATTCACTGTATTTTAGGTCATAAGGGCACAATACTATGGTTAAAATTGTAACCGCAGAACTAAACTAAGTGGCCCAAAAAGCACCAACCCCCTGCGAAGAAAAGAACAAAATTATTAGAAATCAGCTGACCCAAACAGAAAGTCCTTAAACCCAGCCCTGGATGCAGCTACGGAGATATTTGGATAGGGAGTCTCCTCCTTAGACAGAGGGTCCTGAACAAAGAGGACTCTGCCCAGCCCAATCTAGCTAGAAACCACTAGATAGAGAACAAGGAAAATCCAGTTGACTACACGGGCCTACATTTTTAGGAGGGTGAGTGCCAAGAAGATGAATAACTAGAGGGTTGCACACTTTGTTGCTTCTGCAAGCCAAGCTCACTGCATATACCAGGGGCCTCTTGCATTCCTCCATTCCCCACAAGCTCCCTGTGAGCCATCTTGCCATCCCCCCCATGTCAGGCATTCGCTGTAACCCCCCACCCCTCATGCCAGGGGCTCAGGGTGTCTCCCTTCCCTCGCCACACCGGGGCAGTATCTCTGTGCTCCCCATTCCTTTCTCTGCCACATGCTGGGGCTCTCTGAGTTTCCCTCCCCCGATACAACATTTCCCCCATCCTCCTCCCATGCCAGGGACGCTGTGTGCCCCCCGTGCCAACCATCTCCCCCACATGAGGGGTTCTGTGTGCCCCCTCCCCCACATGAGGGGTTCTGTGTGCCCCCTCCCCCACATGAGGGGTTCTGTGTGCACACCTATTCTCCCCCCTTCAATTAAAGAGGTTCAAGCTGCTGGCTCCGCTGACCAGATACCAGGAGCTCCATGTGTCCCCCATGTCTCTCCCTTTTCAGTCTTCTGATTTTCACCAAAATCAACAGGCTTCTTCTGCCCATCGGTGCCTAGAACATTCCCTGAAATGGTGGAATTGATCAGATGCCATGTTCAAAAGTCACTGTGTTACATCCAGACAGACAAACAGAGAAATGCCACTGAGCTGAGTATAAGGCCCCACAAACTCAGCCCATAGATAATATAACATTTACTTTCTACCAAAAAGCCTATTAGCTTTAAAAGAGGACTGGATATTTAAATGGAAAATGAGAACCTACCGTTATGTTCGGAAGGCCATATACTTCCAACTGATCTATAAGAGGATATCAACCCTCCTACTTCATGGTTTGAACCAACCATTAGCTAACGGATTTAGGAAGAAACGTCCCTTCTGGACAGGTTATTCCATAATTGTCTATTACAGGGTTTTGCACCTGCCTCTGAAACTGCTTGTACTTGCTACTTCCACAGACGTGATGCAGGGCTAGACAAATCCCTGGCCATTCCTAATTCTTATCCCTTCTCGCTGTAAGGAGAAATTATACATATGGGAGTGGACACACATTACTTGGCAAGAGGGTAAGCTACCCCCACTCCTTTGCTGGGCCAGCTGCTAAACACAATTCAACATGGTTCTTCCAAAAGGCTTTCAATTAAACTGTGAGGGTCTATCTACTCTGGGGTTGGTTCCCTGCACAAAGATGCCAGTTACTATGTTAAGAAAACCTGAGTTTTCAAAACATGTTACCAGTTCATAAATAGGTACCATCTTTACAGACATCCCAATGCTCATTAGGAACTCCAGAGAGGGTAAAGGAAACTGACAGACTAAGTCACGTTCTCTGGGGCTCAGAAATATTTACCTCCCTCTGCCAAAAAAGATGTCACCTGTCAAAGCTGCTGGAAGGATTTCTCAGGAAAGTCATTCAAACACATTAACAAGGGAGAAGAAAATAAAATATTCATACTGGCGATGACAAGCTAGATAGGTCTGAGTGGCTGAATGCTGACTCTGCTGTAACCTGACAGATGCATATAACCTGATCTGGTGAGGACCAGCTGAAGGCAAAATACCACCTAGTGCAATAGCACAGGACAGGGGAAGTCAGAACAGGCATTTTAGGCAAAGGAATCAGGGCAAAAACCTCTCCTTGACTTCTGAAAAAAGTTCCCTGGGATCTGCAGCGTCCACTAAGAGCAAGTGAGACATTGGATTTTAAGGAGTGCTCCAAAAGAAACTACACACCTTAAACAGCATGGAACTCAGGTTTGTCTAACTGGGAAAGAAAAGAGGACCCAGTAGTTTAGGGATTTCAGAGCAGGGCCACTAAGCCATTCCCTCTAGTAAAAATTGTCCAATTTGTTTAGGAAGGAGAATCTGTTGGGAATATTTAAACTAAAATTTGCCACTATGTGGCATCAGCCGCCATTACTGGGAAAATTGTGAAATTGGTGTTGCTAACAAGAGGAGCTTATGATAACCATCTTCAGGAGCAGTTACCAAGATGACATTTGAGTGGAGTGTCCCATCTAAGGCTCAGTTCAGATCTATGGAGCAGCAATTTTTGAAGCTTAGGGGAAAGGGGAAGAAAAAATAAAAATCAAGTGTTCTTCTTAGGAGAACAATTTCCCTTCTCACCTCCAGGGCAAAGCCTTTCCTAGGAGCAAGGGGCACCCAAGCACAGAATCTGTTAGATCCTGGACAGAGTTCCTGTTTACCTAGCGCTACCAGCAGAGAGGAACTTTTAAACTCCCTCTCTAATGCAACAGATGGCAGATTGCTTTCTGCTGATTCAATTATAAAACAAACAATGATCTTCCCCTTCCAAGCTGAGCTCATGTCAGCAATGCCAGGCCTTCCTGGTCATTCATTCAGCTGGCCCCTTGCTTTTCAGAAGTCAAACCTCCAACTGTCAGAGAGTTGCTCTGCCAGATCTGCTGGGGACAATGTTTATGAATGTTGTTTGTAAAACCAGTAATAGATATTTAGCATCAACTAACAAAATCTGAACTCTGGATGGGTGCAGCCAAAAATCTTAGCTATTGTGGCCAAATCTGCTCCTCTTTTTCATGACAGAAAATGTCTGAACTACTGCCCTGGTTTCCCAAGCCGGCTCACTGCTTGGATATCAACTATCCAGTCACACTTGACAGAGCAAAGTGTTTATTCATCTTAGTAGCTCACCGGAGCTTCCTTCAAGGTGACATGCCAGTGCTGCTTCAAAACACACTAGAAATACAAGACACTGAGGTCAAAGCTTTCCATGGGAGCTATCAGCACACAGTAGCTGTGGATATGGACATAGGTGCATGATAATTTCAGGCTTAATCTCCGTTGCTTCAGTCTTTACAGGCTCTTTTGAAGGTGGGTAAGAGGTCAGCTTGCTATTTATCTTCCTTCCTCAATTTTGAGTGCCTGGTCCTAGTAACATGAACACCTGTATTCTCACTGGGGGAGGGGAAGAGCAGCTATGGGAATGAGAGAGATCAGACACTGTGCCGAGTTCCGCTCATATTGGACCCTGTTCCAATCACAGGTCCAGTTCCCACTCGAGTGCATGGCATTCTGCTCTCAGTTACATGGACGCAAACCAGGGGCTACTGAGGTCTTGTCCACACTTGGTTCAGAACCATGCTAGCTAACTGCAGTCACACTTGAACACTGCTGATGCTAGTAGACAAGAGATTCTCATCAAGAGTTTTTTCTGTTTGTTTGTTTTTTGGAGAATTACGCCACCGCGCTATAGACCAGCCCCCTTTCCAGGTCATTCATTAACACCAAGACCAACACATAATAATCCCGGCCCACAGTGGCAAGGCAAGCCACATCAGCTCCCTTCTGGTAGCAACATACCTAGCTCTGATCAGAGCATAGGCAGGGCCTTATCAAAGGGAGTGGAAGGAGGACAGTTCAGAAAGTGAAGATGGAGAGTTTACACTCCTGGTGTTTGTTCTTCCCTCTCCAATTCTCGAGATGTCATTGGGGTCTCTGGAAAGAGCTTAGAGGCTGACATTGTTTAAGAAAGGATCAAGGGAGACAACACAAGCATCCATTTAATCCTTGGATGTCAGCAAATCTAGATTATTTCTGTATGAAATCCTAAATCCCAGCACCATTCAGCTACAACAGGATCAAAACCCAAGAGGTCCTTATTGGCCAGGCAGTGGCCATGCTCTGCTCAGCCATGTAGGAGACTAGAGTCTGAATCCCTGGTCCTTGAGGCACTAGGTCCCCCAGGTACCTCTTGTTCCCCCGAGGAACAGAGACACCATCAATACGGAGACCTGAACGTTGACTAAAGGGAGACGGGAGGGATTGAATGCCCTGAGCAGAGGGCTGGGAGTTCTAAACCCAGCTCTAACATCTTTTCCCTCTGTACCTTTGGGCAAGTCCCTGAACACCTTTCTCCATCTGTAAAATGGGCAGTGATAGTACAACCCTGCCTCCTGGGATGGGTGCAAGAGAACGGCTTGGGCAGCACTCTGAACGGTTAGTATCCTAATTCTAGCCTCACTGTTTGTGTAGAACTCCCCAGTAGCGTCACTGGGAGTCCCCTGCTTGGAAGGAGGCTGAAACATGGCCCTGTATCAAGGGTTTCATAGAATCATAGAACTTAAGATCAGAAGGGACCATTATGATCATCTAGTCTGACCTCCTCCATGATGCAGGCCACAAGAGTTGACCCACCCACTCCTGAAATACCTCTCACCCTTGACTCAGCTGTTGAAGTCCCCAAATCATGATTTGATGACTTCAAGCAGCAGATAATCCCCTAGCAAGCGACCCCTGCCCCATGCTGCGGAGGAAGGCGAAAAACCTCCAGGGCCTCTGCCAATCTACCCCGGAGGAAAATTCCTTCCCGACCCCAAATATGGCGATCAGCTGAACCCCGAGCATGCGGCCAAGACTCTCCATCCAGACTCTTAGATAAAGACTTTCAATATCCCAACATTTATCATCGGTACTAACTACCAGCGGTGGCACATTATTGACCTATTGAGTAAATCAAGTTATCCTATCAAACCATTCCCTCCATAAACTTATCCAGCTTAGTCTTAAAGCCAGAGAGGTCTTTCGCCCCCTCTATGTCCCTCGTTTATTTTGAGTTAGAATAAAGAAATACTATGGCCACAAGGAACCAGTCACACCATCAGTTTGCGGGGGGCAAAGAGAGGGCTTGGTACAGCGCTTGGCACATTGTGGGCACTACTGGGCTATAAATAATACATTTAAAGGATGCGGCTGATAGGATATTAGGAAGTGAAACAGAAGAGGTAGGCATAATATATTCAACATGCAGGTAGGATTTCAGCCTTTAAATGCTTGGACTCAGCTGAAAAATGCAGTTCTGGGCAGAGAAATGTGAAGTTTAAAGCAAAAGAATTTTAAAAAAGCAACAAAAGAGGAAGAGGTGTCTGAAACAAGCAGGCAAAAGAGAGCTTGGGACATGGTTGTTTAGAAAACCTACGAAGCCTCTGGTTCTATTCACAGCAGGAATGAGAGGTCAGACAGGCTTCTCAGTCATTTCACCAAAGAACACAGCAGCCAATAAGAGGGGATAAGACCCCAAAAGGGTCTCTGGATCCAGACTTGAGGAACTGCCACAGCACAAGCACTAGAACAGACCGTGCCTAGATAGGCTGTTTGCACAGACAACAAAGAAATCAAATCTTTGTGATCCAACAAAGAAAACAAGAGCCCTTTATCCTGGCTTATTCTAGTTAGGGTTTGTGCTATGCTCATTTGAAATAAGGTGGTACGTTTATTATGTCTTTTTAGCCAAGATCTCAGAACCCTCCAGAGAGGTGAAATGTCTTGCCCAAAGTCACAGAGCTGAAATCAGAACTCAGGAGTTCCTGATTCCCAGCCCCGAGTTCAGACCACACTATTCCCCATCTTCACCTGTTATCATTGGTGTTATAGAAACCCTGGGTATACTAGCAACACGCAGAAATCTTCCTTCCAGGGCCTTTTATAGTTCATCTGTAATATGTAGCAGACTAGAAGAGCTATTGGGACCAGTGTAAAGAGTAAATACCTCCAGTATAACACCACCACCTCCTGCTTCCTCCCCCTCAAAAATGAGGGATCACAGGAAAGGAGGAAAGTACCAAGTGTCAGAGGGGTAGCTGTGTTAGTCTGTATCCATAAAAACAAGGAGGAGTCCAGTGGCACCTTAAAGACTAACAGATTTATTTGGGCATAAGCTTTCGTGGGTAAAAAACCCACTTCTTTTTCACGCATCTGAAGAAGTGGGGTTTTTACCCATGAAAGCTTATGCCCAAATAAATCTGTTAGTTTTTAAAGTGCCACCAGACTCCTCGTTGTTTTTTAGGAAAGGAGATGAGACCTGCAACTTGTTGGGCTCAAATATCTCACATAGTAATGACTACAATGCCTAGAGGTCAGTAAGTCTGACACCAAGATATTTAAACCGCTATTACAAGTTTGTTGATTTATTCTCATCAAGATCTGAATCACAATACCAGAGACTCCACAAATAACATGATTTTAAATTAATTAGTGCTGCTATTTTACCCAAACTGCACATGACCCAGGAGTTTGATTCTTATCTAGCCAACTGCCTTAAGTCATGCCAAATCTGCAAGACTGAACATGAAAGAATGAGTGCTAAGAAGCAATTGACAGATAAGACAGAAAACCAGAAGACCTGAACATTTAAGTTCTACATAGCATCTCAAAGCCTGGATAATCAGGCAAGAACTAAACTCTCTTTAAATTCTTCTGCATTTCTAGGAGGAGAAGGTGGATCTAAGCTCAAAGACTCATTTTGCAGAAATACCAGTCTTGGGCACACCTCTTAGCTTTCTGAATACCTCAGTGCACCTACACCAATGTCTTGCAGGGGTTATTGAAAACTAATCTGGGTGTTTTCCCTTTAGAATGGATTACTGCTTCACATGACTAATGGCCGAATATTTATCTCGTCAATTGCTGTCAGAGTCAGTAAGAAATAAATCTTGTTAAATGGGAAAATGTGGAGAGGTATTTAAAAGGTCTGTTATATGAGACAACAGGTGAGGCAGCGGCAGCATGTAATGATAAAGCAGACAGAGATGCGAACATGCCAGTGAAGGAAGGAAAAAATAATCTAGGTTATCTGGTAGTTTGCTGACAATTTGTCAGGCTGGGTCTATGGCTCCGGGACTTTCATAATTCTTGTCACACCTGTAACCTGTACTTGGTCCTGCTAGTGAAGGCAGGGGGCTGGACTCGATGACCTTTCAGGGTCCCTTCCAGCTCTATGAGATAAGTGTATCTCCATATATTAACCTTAAAAAAAGTAAAGTCATATCAAAGGAGAATCATTTGCTTAGTTAATTCCTCATTCCTGACTTTGCCTCCATAAGGAAGTCCAGCTTCTCCCAGGCATACTGCAGTGTCTATAAAGACAAAAACTTACAGTAGCAAGGTTTTTAAATGGTGTCGGCCCTAGCAAGGGAGCCTTAGTGCCCCATTCTCAGCTGCCCTGCACCTCGGGCTGCCATTTACACCGGTGCAGCGCGAGTGTGAACAGCTACCAAAGCAGCAGGCCGGCGTTTCCCACGGACTTTGCACTAGTGTCAATAACCACACAAGTTCCAGGGCAGCGGAGAATTAACTTTGTGTCAGGCCAGGTCAGCAGCACGGAGCCTCACATACCAGGGCCGAGCCAGACAGGCGGCAGCAGCAGCAAACGGAGTGCGTGTGTCATTGCCACAGCCACACCGCCCCGCACAGTCACCTCCAGAGCCCGGCCCAGTGCTAGCCGGCCCCTCCCTTCCTGCCACCTCCGGCTGGCACGCTGGCCTCGCCTCCCCACCCAGCCTCTTCCAGGCACGAGTCCCGACCTGCTGCTCCCGGCTAGGCTCCCGGTGCGGGGTCTTTTGCTTACATCGGCTCCTATTACCCCCCACCCCGTCCCGACTTTTCACATTTGCTGTCTGGTCACCCGTGCAAGCCGCCCCGGCTCGGCCAGAAGCAGAGCCAGGAAGCGCCCCCACCCTTCTCGGAGAAGAGGGGGCGCCCCCCATTGCACCCTGCATCCTCCCCCCTTGCACCCCCACATCCTCCCCCCCTTGCACCCCGCATCCTCCCCCCATTGCATCCCCCCTGCACCCCGCATCCTCCCCCCTTGCACCCCGCATCCTCCCCCGGAGCCCCGCGTTGTGCAAAGGGCCCTGGCACGGGAGGGACGCCTGTGCCGCCGGACGGGCTGCGAGCCGCGGACTTACCCCGCTGCACGCGCGGCTCCGTTACCGGCCGCTCGCAGGAGGCTCCTTTTGTTCCGCGCCCGCCCCACGGCCCATCTGGCTAGATGCGCTCCCCGCCCGGGGATTGGGCCGCGCGCGCCCCACGTGCTCCTGGCGCGAGCCGCCGCCTCCTCCCCGGGGTGGGTCGCGGGGGCTTGTGGGAGTTGTAGTTCTTGCCCCGCCCCCGGGCTGGACACAGGAGAGCGCGCGGGGTGGGGAGGCCGGGCGTGCCCAGCGCTCACACGGCAGCTGGCCGGGACACGCCCTCGGCGGGCTCATTGCTCACGGCGTGGCCGGGGTGTTGTTCGCAGGGCGTTGAGTTGCGTGGCCGAAATGCCAATGAGCCGCTGGCGGGTGCTCGGAGGCCGCGCTGAGGTTGGGGACGGCGGGCGGGCGGCGGCCGAGGGCTGCATCGTGCACCGACCGGCCTGCCGCAAGCAGGAGCAGAGGCGGGTGAGCTCTCCCGGCGCCTGCTGG
Source organism: Platysternon megacephalum (assembly GCA_003942145.1). Lineage (NCBI taxonomy): Eukaryota > Metazoa > Chordata > Testudines > Platysternidae > Platysternon > Platysternon megacephalum. Next base: position 10,632,553 of record QXTE01000039.1, read on the forward strand.
AGATACGCAGCCGGGGAAGTGCTCCGGAGCGTCACAGCCTTTGCAACACGCCCAGCCGCCCGCCTGGCCATCTCCTGCATCCACCTGTTGCTCTATAGCGAGCTGCCTGCCGGTGTCTGCAGCTTCCATCCCATCCAATACACAATGGCCTGTGCATCCTTTCGCTTATGTTGCAACCATCTCCTGATAACAGCTGCAATGTCCTTTCCTTTGCCCTTCTTACTGCCTTTCATCTGAGGCTCTTCCAGTACTTTATAAACAGGAATTAACCCTCTTACCCTGCCCTGGGGTATAGACAGTAATCTAGGGTGCTCACACTGTGGTGATGGGTGCCTTAGATAGGTTTCAGAGTAGCAGCCGTGTTAGTCTGTATCAGCAAAAAGAACAGGAGTACTTGTGACACCTTAGAGACTAACAAATTTATAGGTTTGGATAGATAACAAATAGATAGGTTTGGATCACTTCCTGCACCCCTCACCTCAAGCTGTCAGCCCACCACACCTCCCTACCACACCACTGCCTTCAGATGCATCCCCCACACCTCCTTCTACTCTCTGGGCTCCTCTCCAGCGTGGCACGGCACTACAACAACTTCTTGGCCAACCAGGCCCCCCACCCGCAACATGCTTCTCCCATGCAGCCTATCGGTGCTAATCTGCCACCAAGTAAAGCGTGATTATTTGTAGGAGCAGAAGGAAAATGCTAATTGCAGCAACACTTTGGGACTGAACCCCATCACCTGGGCCTCGTGGTTTAACTGTGGTCAGCTGCCTTTTCATACTAATAAAATAATGGTCGCTAATATTTTGTACTTACAGGTGCTTTTGATACAGTGTGGGTCAGTGTATCATTTACACATGGAAAACCTACCTGAGGAGCAGAGAGGCTAAGAAGTGATCCCCACGATGCATCAGTCAGGAACAGTACCCACCAGTCCTGAGTACCCATCCTGTGCTCAGTTAACAGATGTCTCATTTTTAGATCACAAGCTCCCAATAGCAGCCACCAGGCCTTTTCTGCTCGCCAGAAATCATCACTGTCCATTATTTTTTGCTGATATTTCCAATCTGTGACTAAAGCAAATATTTATGTCCTTATGTTCTTACCTTATTTTCAACTTTCTAGTACTTTGCTCTTCTACAGCACCACTTATCAGAGGCTACCTAGGGCCCGGATCCTGCAATGAGATCAACACAGACACAGGGTCTGCCTTCATGATCTTGCAGGATTGGGATGTCAGTGTGTTACAAACACTCATCCTCCTTGCAGGATTGGGATGTCAGTGTGTTACAAACACTCATCCTCCTAACTCTCTTGAGGTCAAAGAGACTTAACTCCTCACTTATAGTTGGAGGAACTGAGGCTCAGAGGGGTGAAGTGACTTGCCCAAGTTCAGACAGCGAGTCAGTGATAAAGCCGGGAACGTGCCAGTCCCCTTCTCTAAACATAAGAGGATGTTCCCTCCTTGAGATTACTAATATACCCACAGTCAACATGCTGCCAATAGAAATTAGTTACCACTGACTGTCCCAAGTTCTCTCTCTTTCCTCTCAGGAGCCCAGGATTTGTGAGCCTGAATCCGAACCTTGGTCTATCTAGTCTGGTATTCACACCCCACTGTCCCTCCACCAATGGACAAGGGAGTCTCTCATGCCACAAAGCTTGTGCAACACGGTACATGAGATCAGTTTACCCACTGGAGTGTGAGATGGGATTGGCACATGCAACTGCAAATATTGACCAGGAAATTCTCTAGCCCTTTTCAAAACCCAGACTCAGGTTTTGACTTTTCCTAAATGAAGAGGTTCAATGTTACAGACCCTCGATTAATTTGTTGGGATCAGAACCCCACCCGGGCTGGACTCACTGGTTCCAAGTATCATTTTCTGAATATGCCAGACAACTACCACACCCACTGTGAATCAGCTGGCTGGGAGAAATGTGCTAGATATTAAGCTTAGCAGGGCTTTATCCAGGGCCAAAATAAAGTCAAAACTAACATGTTCTGATAGTACAAGGGAGACGCAGATTCTCTCAGCCACCATTTCCCTTTGTCTGGAGGTATGAGAGAGTCAAGATGCCATCTCTGCACCAGAAGATTGTCAACCCAGATTGATTAACCCCGCCTAGACATCAGATTCAGGGCCTGCCTCCTCAGTACCTTTGCCTTATTCAGAACCTCATGGGATGACCAGGCAGAAGAACCAGTTCTGTGTGTCAGCAGTGACTGTGGAGTATTTACATAATCACTTTCTGTGACTTGGCTGCAAGACGAGCATGCTCCAGGCTTCCCTGCTGTTCTTCCAGGGCGAAGCTTCCAGCAAGGAGTTTGGAAACATCCAGCCACGTGAACAAAGTCATACAGAAGATGACTGATTCCACATTCTCAACAGGTCAGAGTTGACTCAGGATAAACTGGTGACAGTGACCAAAGGTAAGCAGCATACTGTACCCAATGGCTAGGGCGGTTCCCAAGAGATTTACTTACACAACAGGAGTCTGTCTAGCCTGATTTCCTAGAACTTCCTGGACCCCATATTAATGTGGCCTGGGCTTTTCCTCTCCTCCTGTTCAAAGCAGTGAGCAGCTCCACCCCTGCCAAAATCTCTGCTCTCATCACTGCCTACCTATGCTCCTCTAAAGCTGCTTTCCTGCCCACTCCCCTGGCTTCCTTCACCCACTGCTGACTTTGGGCCACTTTTCACTTGGCCCTTGTGCCTGAAACAGCCTCCTGAGAGAAGTGCAGTGAGCGCCTCTTTCCTTCAGCTCACAGCTGAAAACCCAGCTGGTCTGCAAGGCCTCCAAGTGCTGCCCTCTGTCCATTCTCTGTGCTGGGATGGATTGGGATTCTAGTCACAAATGCATTGGGGCACGGCGGGTTCTGCTGCTCTGCTGTTTTAGCCACCTTTGGTCTGGTATTAGAGCGTAAGCTTTCTGGGGCAGGGAACGACTCTCACAATGCATTTGGACAGGGTCTAGCACGGTGGGGCCCTGACCCCTAGCTGCGGCTCATACACACTGCTGCAAAACAAACAGTAAATAATAACAAGGGCTGTGCAGAGCGATGAGGCAATAGTCAGAGTCTTACCTGGACTGTAAAACCGGGCAGGCACTTCCAAGATAAGACGGGGCAATTGTTCCCAGCTCCTCCACAGCCTTCCTTTGGGATTCTGTTTGCACATGGCCTCACTAAGGGCCAACCCTGCTCCAGCTTGTATATCACAGACCTCTGACAGTGAGAAGGTCTGGCTGGGAAAGTCGTGCTACACGGCCCTCTTTGGCAGAGCAAGAGTGAAGGGCACCAAAGAAATCCCGTAGAGGGTCAGACCGACATTATGACCCCTCTTAGAAATAGGTGCACAAGGGGGTCAGGCCCACATCCAAACGGCAAGGATCACAACACGGGGCGGCACTAGGCCGCGTGCACAAGTTTATATATATGGGGTCCCAGGTAACGGGCTGCAGTTTCCATCGCAGGCATTAGGAGATGAGCCTGTGGATCTGGGTGGGAGGCAGAATGGTTAGCCAGGACTTCCAAGTTAGCGTTGTTTGTGTTACAGCATCCTGGCCACAGAGGGCAGACAGCTCTGGGGGTGATGTGCTCAGGTGGGTGGAGTATAACTCGGAGCGGGGGGGCAATGACAAGGCAGCGGAGAGGCTGGGAGTACTGGGGGCAAGGTACACAGGGTGGAGGCCTGGCTCTGAGTGTGGGAGGATAAGGCACAAGAGGGAATGGAGTTCTTTGGGGGGGAATGAGGTGTAGGGAAATGTGTGGGGGGGGGCAGAGGACAGGGGAGATGGGGGGCTGACAGTGAGGGCAGAGGGTTGGCCGAAGATAAGGCACTAGGAGGAATTGGATACCTATGAAGCAATAGGGTACGGGGAAAGTGTGTGTGGGGGGACACATGATTGGGGGCTGGGTGGAGAGCTGGGGGGCTGGCAGGGACAAGGCACCAGGGAATGGGTAGGGGCAGGGAAGTGGGGGACCAAGGGGCTGGCAGGGACAAGGCACCAGGAAAGGGGGGCTTGGGGGGCAGGGAAGTGGGGGGAACCGGGGGGGGCAGGGACAAGGCACCAGGGAAGGGGGGCTGGGGGGGCAGGGGAGGGGGGGGGGAGGGGAAGGGGGGGAGGGGGGGGAACCGGGGCTGGCAGGGACAAGGCAACATGGAATGGGGGGGCAGGGACAAGGCACCAGGAAGGGGGGGTTTGGGGGGCAGGGAAGTGGGGGACCAAGGGGCTGGCAGGGACAAGGCCCCAGGGAAGGGGGGCTGGGGGGGGAACCAGGGCGAGGGTGGGGGGTGGGGGGGGGTATTGGCTGCACGGATGGGGGGGGCAGGTCGGTAATTAGATACTGTAACAAAATGTACCTTTGGCCAAGAAGACAGGGTGGACCCTATTGGGAATTCCCTGATGTGGGGCAGGGCTGGGGTGACGTGGTGAGGGGATGTGGTGCACGGGAGCGAGGGGATGTGGGAGGCGCGTGGCGGGGTGTGTGGGGCACAGGAGCGAGGGGAGGTGGTGCGCAGGAGCGCGGGGATGTGGCACTCGCGTGGCAGGGGATGTGGGGCACAGGGACGAGGGGATGTGGCAGGAGCGTGGCAGGAGGTGTGGTACAAAGGAGCGAAGGGAAGAGGCAGGAAGGGGGGGGAAAGAGTGGAGAACAAGAAGGAAGAGGTATCGGAAAAAAGGCAGGGGGAGAGAGGAGATGTGGGAGGTGGGCGGAGGAATGAGGAGCACAGGAGGGGGGGGATGTGGCACGGGGGTGGCAGGGGGTGTGGCAGGGGCGTGGCAGGGGGGGGGGTGCGCAGGAGCGAGGGGATCGGGCCGGCGCGTGGGAGGGGGGGGGGTGCACAGGAGGGAGGGGGTGTGGTGCACAGGAGCGAGGGGATGTGGCAGGCGCGTGGCGGGAGGTGCGGTGCACAGGAGCGAGGGGATGTGGCAGGCGCGTGGCGGGATGTGGTGCACAGGAGCGAGGGGATGTGGTGCACAGGAGCGAGGGGATGTGGCAGGCGCGTGGCAGGGGGTGTGGTGCACAGGAGCGAGGGGATGTGGCAGGCGCGTGGCGGGATGTGTGGTGCACAGGAGCGAGGGGATGTGGCACACGCGTGGCAGGGGATGTGGTGCACAGGAGCAAGGGGATGTGGCAGGCGTGTGGCGGGAGGTGTGGTGCATAGGAGCGAGGGGATGTGGCACGCGCGTGGCAGGGGGTGTGGTGAACAGGAGCGAGGAGATGTGGCACGTGCGTGGCAGGAGGTGTGGTGCACAGGAGCGAGGGGATGCGAGGACACGGCCCGGGGAGATGAGGGGATGCAGTGAGATGAGATCGCACGTGTCGGGGGAGACGTAGCAAGGGAGCAAAGGGCTATCGTGAGGGGATGTGGGGACAGAGCATAAGAGAATGAGAAGTGACACCACGAGGGGAGGGCCATGGTGTCATCCCCCTGTCTGCATCGGGCAGTGACACGGGTCAGTGTTCCTCATCGGCCCTGAGCCGGGACCAGAACCTCAAACCACCAACCCCACAACTTACTTCCCTCCACAATTTGATGGCCAGGGCAGAGCGATTTAATGAGGGCAAAGTTATTTCTCCAGTTCTCTAAGGAGTGGGGACCAGAGGTTGGAGCAGGGGTCTGGGGCTAGGATTCCTGGGTTTTATTTCAGCCTCTTCTACTGATTCTGTCAAGTCACATGCCTCTGTTACCACCATAGGGGTGATAGAGTTTACCCCTCGCAGGGGGTTGTGAGACTTTGTTTCTCAATGCTTGGGAATCACTTTGAGATCTGGCTTGGAGGGTGTCACAGATGTGCAGCAGGTTCTATCAAATACATTGCCGGTTCTTGCATCCGAAGAAGTGGGGATTCACCCACGGAAGCTCATGCTGCAAAACGTCTGTTAGTCGAGAAGGTGCCCCAGGATTCTTTGCTGCTATTGCTGGTGTGTGCTTCCTGTGCTGACAAGCCCAGCACCTCGGTGACTGAATGCTTCTCTGTGTTTGCATCCCAGGCACTGCAGCTGCAAGCAGGGAATAAGCACTGCCTGGTCGCCCGGTCAATGTGTTTCCTGAAACTCGGGGACACAGAAAATTCCCTGAGAGATGCAGAAGCCTCTCTTCAAAACGACAAAACATTCTCCAAGGTAAATGGCATTAAGGGGACAAGGGACGGGTGTGTACCTAGGGCGGCCTTCAATGAGTGGGGCACCACGGGTACATCTACACTGCAAAAAAGAAAAGAAAAGAAAAAAAAAAGCCGCAGCAGGGTCTCTCAGGGCTTGTGTCTATGGACTTGTGGTCAAAGGTCTTGAACTAGTGTGCTAAAAACAGCTGTGTAGACGTTCCTGCTCAGGTTGGAGCTGGGGCCCTGTGACCACCCCCCTTGACTGGGTTTCAGAGCTCGAATGGGAACATTGTCTATACTGCTCTTTTTAGCACCAGACAGGAGCCCAAGTCATAGACCCAGGCTCTGAGACTTGCTGCTGTGGCTTTTTTTTTTTTTGCCGTGTAGACATACCCCAAGAAGCCAGAGGGGAGCAGCAGGTTGTTAGTCTCCTCTTCCCCACTCTTTGTTCCTGCTCCAGAGCACGAGGTCAGAGCTGCCGGTGAGTTGCTGAATCTGCCCTTGTGTTGCCTGTGCTCAGCGCAAGCCCCTCCTGTTCTGTCAGGAGAGGGGGTTGTCTGGAGAACTATTCTTCTGTCCAGTTGAAAATCCCACATTCCACAGGGAGACTCTAGTTTCAGTTGAGGTTTACTGGACACACTCACGCTATATTCGAGCACCACGTAAACAGCTGTAAATATTTACCGTCTAACAGCAACAGGGGCCTGATCTGGCACCCCTACCCCTTATAGTGACCCCAAGGAAGTGAAGGAAACTCACCTGAGTCATGGTTGCAGAACCGGGCTTTATCCTTGGCACAGATGAGATGGCCCGTAGTGCTCTCCTCACTGCTTTGGGCGCTGTTCTTTGTTGCATTCAGACTGTTTGTTTCCTTCATTACAGGGACTTTACCAAAAGGCTGAGACCCTGTACACCATGGGCGACTTTGAATTTGCACTAGTGTATTATCACCGAGGCCACAAACTACGTCCAGAGCTACAGAAATTCAGGCTAGGAATTCAGAAATCTCAGGAAGCGATTGACAACTCTGTCGGAAGTAAGATGTAACAGTTTATTGATAATGCAAGCATATCCCAAAGCAGGCAATTCAGGAGCTGTTGACATATATTATATTAGTTCCTCATGTGCTCAGAGAATGAGAGGACATTGCACAGCAAGATCTGTCTGCCTCCGGAATCACATGCATAATTGTCATTCTCAGCTGAGGTCAGGGAATTCCCAATAGGGTCCAACCTGTATTATTGGCCAAAGGTACATTTTGTTACAGTATCTAATTACTCCCCAGTAATACCGATTCAGGTGTAGACCTGGCCCCCCTGATCCGTGCAGTCATTACCCCCTATGCTTGATTATTGCAACGTACATCTACGAACAAAGCCCCAACCCCTGAAAATGTTCCAGCTAGTACAAAACGCAGTAGCCCATCTGCTTAGCACCCTGCTGCTCTTCTCTCCACTGGCTCCCCACCGACTACAGAGTCCATTTCAAGGTCTCTGTCCTGATGTTCAGAGCCTTTCAGTGAAATTCATCTCAGCTTCCTGAAACCACATCTCCCGTTGTGGCCCTGACCTCCCGTGACAGCTGATCTGCCTGGGACCCGGGAAACTCTCAACCAGCAGGGAGAGGCAACGCTTTCCTAGGAGCTAGACCCCGACTAGAACTCAATCCAGCCAGAGGCAAAAGTGATCTAAGGCCCTGCTGTGTTCAGAGCTAGATATAAAACTCATTTCTTCCACTTAGCTTTCCCTCAGTAATGTCTTCACAAGGATGCGCAGTACACCCAACATGCCTATTCACAGACACACATCACACCCCTACTTCTGGACATACACACACCACAGCACCTCCTCACACGGGACACACACAGACATGGAGTGACGGCACCCACCTCCCCGACACGCACAGAACACAGACTTGGACTGACAGTACACCTACTCACCCACAAAACCAAACAGACATGCTCATCAGAAATCAAACTATTTCTTCTGGAGACTGGGAAAGAAGCAAGAGACTTACTGTTATTGTATCTGTATTTTCATGTAACTGGGAGGCTTCTGGACACTACAGCAATGGAGCCCATGAACACCTAGCTAGATAGTCTGAGAAACATTCCCCCCCCAGGCTGGTCTAGATAGTCTTGTCCTGACTCTCTCACCCGAGGAGACTCATTAGAACAGTGTCTCTCCTTCCCCCCTTCTGCCTTGGCCAAAGCAGAGCGCTATCGCCCACTTCTGTGTGTGTTGCCAGCAGGCAGTTAGACTGGCAGAGTTGAGAGCCACTGTCTGAGTCCGAGAGGGGCATTTTGCTCTAAATATTGACAAATATGATTTAGAAATAACTCTCTGGGTTGGTGGAGGTCCTGGTGTCCCACTCTGGTACTGCCCCATCTGCCTGTTTAATTGGCCTGTCGTCTCTTGTCTTATAGGCAGATTGTTAGTTCTTTAGGGCAGGGACTGTCTTTCTGTTTTATTTGTACAGTGCCTAGCGCAATGGGGCCCTGATCTGTGGTTGTGACCCCTCAGTGCTACCATAGGGGCCACAATAATAATAATTATTAATAATAGATACAGCTGAGCTGTTTGTCTGAGCTGCAATTCCTGCTTTTAGACTGAAGAGAGGGATACAGAACTTGCCACATATTTCAAATAAACTCCAGGGCCTGTGCGTTGCGGTTCTTGAATGTTTACAAGTATGTTTTTCTCCGTCTGCAGGTCCTTCCTCAGTTAAACTGGAGAATAAAGGGGACCTCTGCTTTTTAAGCAGGCAGGCAGAGGTATGGTGTGAACCACTTTCTCTTGGGAAGCCCACTAGAGATACCACAGTGCTAACCTGGGGGAGCCTTTCTGCAGCCACATCAGAACTACTTCTGGGGTCAGCCCAGTGTGCCATGCGTGGCAGACAGTTCTGCCTTCTCCTTGACATTTTGTGTAGCTCTGTCAGAAGAGAGCACCAGCCAAGGAGAAACTGAATGCCTGATCTGGCACCTTTCCACCAGCAAAACTCCCACTGCTTTCAAACAGACTATCACACAGGAAAGAGAGGACATTAAGAGCATCTGTGTTTGTGTCTAGCCATGGGCCCAAATTCTGCTCGCCTTACTCACAGGAGTGCTTTCCATCAATTTCAGTGGGGCCAGGATCAATCTGTAGCATCTACTTTGGTCTGACTTGCTGTTTAAGCTTAAAGTTTTCAAAAGTGGCCACTGATTTTGGGTGGCTCAATTTTTGAGTGCCCAGCTTGAGGCACGTGGCTCCTCGGGAGCGCGGAACACCCACAGCTCCAGTTTGATATCAGCAGGAGCAGCGAGTGCTCAACTCCGCAGAAAATCAGGCTTCAAGGGCCTGACTTTCCGAAGGTCCTGCAGAGTCCCTGGACTCCAGCTGGAGCTGTCGCTGCTCAGCAGCTGTGGAAATCAGGACCAACGTGTCTAAAGTTGGGCATCCAGACATAGAGGCCGCCATCGTCAGCGGCCACTTGGCAATATGTGGCTGAATGTGCTTAGGAGAAGTACAGTAACTTTAAACTGTCGAGCCATCCCAGGATGTATTTATTATGGGTGTGTTTTGAACCTGGATTAGGATTTGGGATGGGAAGGCCTGGGGGGATCCACAGACATGGAGTGACGTGCCCAAGCCTGCATGCACTGAGTCTAGCACTGGTCAGATGGAGTCACTCGAGCAGTGCAAGACACTCTCTCTCCAAAGGGGCAGAACTGCTTGTATAAAGCTGCTGTCCTAGGGAGCGAGTGAGTGGGGGTGCTTGGGACTTTGATCCCCACTAGATCAACAGGCTGGTCTTGTGCCTGTGTCATTATCTCCTTCGTGAATAAGGAATTTGGGAAGTGGATCCAAAAGCGAGCCCTTTCTGCTTGTGTCAGTCTCCCTCTCCTCTGCGTCCTTCTGTTTTGTTCTGTGGCAGAGCAAAAAAGTGAAGCAGAAACTTCAGGTCAAAGCCCCCAAAAAGGATCAAAAGCAGCAGAGTAAAGTGGGGCCCATCAGGAATGAAAAGACCGAACGGCAACTTCTCGGAGAGCTTTATGCTGACAAGGCCTACCTGGAGAAACTCCTCAAGGATGAAGGTCTTTCTTTATTGTATTTAACTAAATATAACATGTTATTCCTCTTGGTTCAATCAAATCCATTTTTTCCCTTTATTCTGTTATTCAAGACTACCAGGGGACGCATCACCCCTTGCGTAGCACATACTAGTGTTTGCAGTTGTCCCAAACCTACAAATTACTTGATCCAGATTTGTACAAGTTACTCAAGTTTCCAGGACCAGTGTTTGTAACAATGTCTAAATAAGTGTTATCCTTTATACTTCCTTATTAGTTAAATAGCAGCATTCTGTAGAGAGCAGTTCAGTTATCCACTGACACCAGCCCAAAGCACTCAACACCAATCAAAATAAAAAGCAGAAATTATATTATTTTAAGTACAAATGTCCTAGTTGATTAGATAAATTAGTGTTTGAATTAAGTGGAAGGCACCAGTAACTGAGTTTTGCTTTGGACTGGTCAATGTCATGGTTTTGCTGCTAAGGATCAAGATATGGGATTCAGAAAAGGATCAGATTTCTGAGTTGGGCAGAAAATGCATCCCTGTTTAACTAGTTTTCTTGAGAAATATTTCCCCAGGAACATAGGAGAGTTTGAGGCTTTAGTCCCCTGTTACCTCGTGTTATGTTACCAGTCTTCATAACTTGCATGGGTCCATCCTGTCTTCTGAGACTTTAAAAGTTCTCACAGTATTCTGTTGGGACAATCCCTGGAATCCAGAATGCCTACATTCCGTTAAGGTGTCATCTACCCTATAAGTGGATCAGATAGTTTCTCATCTTCTGCTATGGCCCAGTGGGACAGGTGTCCAGATCACCAAACTTCACCACCTCTAGTGTTCACTGGGCCTCTCCTGGGTTGTTTCACCATTGAAGAGAAGGATTAAAGGGGCCTTGGACACTGACTCTTACAGGTCACGCCTACATGGCAGGTTTAGGCACGACAGCAGGGGGTGGTGAGGGAAGCTTGCTGTGCCACCACCCATGCTGTGTCTATTCCAGGGATTATTAAAGGACTTAGTCTCCGGGGCACTCAGTCTGGGGCTTGCACTAAAAACGTTCCCATCCTCCCCACATTATGGTTTCACTCCTCAGATCCTTTAATACTCTCTCCTGGTTCTGCCTTTCACTGATTTCCAGACTTGATGAAAAGCAGCACAAAGCACGGGCTGACAGTGGAGGACCTGATCCTGGGTGGCATTAGCTACCTGGACACCCGCACTGAATTCTGGCAGCAACAGAAGCCCATCTACGCCCGAGTGAGAGACCGCAAGCTCATGCAGCAGAGATGGCTCCCAGAGAGAAAGCGAAAGCCATCGGAAGTTGCCAGATACATCCTGAAGAGCATGGAAGAAATTGATATGTGTAGGTGTCCCACATGGAAGCAACAAGAGCGTTGTGACTGGTGGGCAGCTACAGACCAGATCAGCGGGAGCACTGCGTTCAGAGGGTTATTTCCTAACGATAGCAGGTTTAAAAAGGTGTTCTGCTTTTCCCAAGCAATACTTTAGTATAGAATTTAACACACTGGGGTATTTTCCAGCCCCTCCTATACTCAAGGTATCCCAGAGCGCTGTACAGAGCAGTGCTTTGGACACTAGAACTCTGTAGGCAAATGCCGTGTGCTTAGCAAATGCCCCACCCAGCCTGGGGCATTGGAGAGGCCAGGGCATTGGTTCTTCTTTACCTTCTTTGAAAAGTAACAAGGACAGAGAGGGCTAGAAGGATGAAGAGTCTGCAGGGAAGGGTCTGGAAGGGAGGAGAGAGGGATCCAAGCCATTTCCGTTCAGTGTTTCTACTGTACGCTTTGTAACTCCTAAGACCTCCGTCGTCATCACTGAGGCTCAGTTCCTTTCACTTGCCACAGAATTGCCCCCAACTGTGGCAGATGACAGAGCTACGCAGCGTAGGCTGGTGGTTTAATTGCCACAGCACTGCACAAAGCTGGGACAGGTACCAGAGCCGCGTAGCGCAGCGTGATGGACTGACCTGTAAGAGAGGCCACAGCCGGTTACGTTTAGCACTTACTCTCAGATGACACATTCAGCTCCCCCGCTGCACGACTAGATTCTCCCAGCCCATCTTCCGACTGGGGGTCTCTGTAGCGGGGTGGTCCCCCCCTCCTGCCCTGAAGGGCTTAAGACAGCCCTGGAACAGGGCTGTGGCAAGGGGAAAAGCTGGGCTGATTGGGGAAGCAGCTGCAGCTGGGCCACGCCCCAATCAGGCCTCAGCTGGCCCTATATAAGAGGCTGAAAGCCAGGAGCTCAGAAGTCTCTCTCTGCATTCAGAGAGAGAAGGGCCTGGCTGCAGGGAGCTAGGAACAGGGTACCTGAGTGGAGCAGGGCAGGGGAAAGGCAGAGGAGCTGGGGAGCTCTAGCCTGGAAAGCCCCAGGTTGCGGCCTAGCAAAGGCCAACAGGTACTGGGGGTTGCGGAGGGCAGCCCAGGGGTAGGCCAAGGCAGCAGGTCCAAATCCAACCTGGCCTATGATGAGTGGCTGACACTGCAGTCTGCCCCAGGGTGCGGGGGCTAGTTGGTGACTGGCAGTAGCCTACGACTGAGGCAAGGTGGGGATAGTGGGTGGGGGTTCCCCTGGGAGGGGGAGACCCAGAGAAAGGGGCACTGGGGTCCTGGGAGGGACAAGGGCCAGTGGCAAGCCGGATCACCAGCCTGCAGGGGGTGCTCCAGATGCTGGGAGAGCTAATTCCCTGGACGACCAGCAGGAGGTGCTGCAGGGGTGAGTCTGCGACCCCTTACAGTCTCATTCTCCGTTGTCCTGCACGAGGGGTTTTCATTTGCACCTGTGCAAAGTGAGTGCAAACTGGTACCAAAGCAGACTTACATTGGTGGTGGTATTTTACACCCACTTTGCACAGCTCTAAATGACTCCACGGAGACCCAGTGGAGAATCAGGCCCTGTGTCTCCCCAGCTGTCCCAGTGCCCTGGACTTGGTGCTGAGTGCTCCTCTCTCTGTGTTTCTAGTGCTGACCAGTAGCTGCCCTGAAGGAAGCTGTAAGAAAGCTGAGCACGTGCTCAAAACAATTCAAGGTTGGTCTGACGATGAAATTCCCAACAAGAACGAACTGATTGGAAACCTCTACAGCTGCATTGGGAATGCTCAGATAGAGATGGGGCAAATGGGGGCAGCGCTGCAGAGTCACAAGCTGGATCTGGAGATCGCAAGGGAAAAGTGAGTGCTCCAAAGCCCGATGTTAATTTGGGATGGGCGGGGAAAGGAGGTCGCGGTAGGAGCTCAGGTGGGAAGGGCACATTGCCTGACTGAAGAACAATTCTCAAAGAATGCTTTGACTTTCTATAGCACTGCTCTTCTGGGGACCTGATGGCTCTAGACACAGTCATTACCTGCCCTCACAGTATCCACTGACATATCATCACCATGGTACAAACAGGGAGGCTGAGAACAATGTATGTGTCCTGCCCCAGGACACAAACCAAATCCATGTTAGCCAGGGCTGGCACCCAGGGTTCTTGATTCCCAGCCCCCCGCCCTGCCCCAGGCAACGCTTCTGCCTAAGAAAATGTTATAATCTGATTTCTTTATAGGTTTCCTGGCTGGGGAAATCATTTTCATTTGAGTCATGATGTCAGGACCCAGTAGGTACAGCCACCCACTCCTGCAGAAAACGTTTTGCAGGATCTCAGGCGGAAGAGAACGGAGCAGACTGGGCTTTATATAGTCCTCTCCTAATGGAGTTTTGCAGAGCACTTCACAAAGCAAGGAAGCGCCTGTTGGACGTGTTTGGGTTTTTGCTGCCAGTGCAGTGATTAGGCAGGGAGGAAGCGTCCTCTAGTGGTTAAAGTGCAGGACAGGAGTGAGAAGATCTGGGTTCTGCTGTTCACTCACTGTGTGACCTGGGGCAATGCATTTAGGGTATGTCTACACAGCAACTAGACACCTGTGCCTGAGCCTGGAAGTCTACACCGCAAGGAGACAGTCCCTGAGCCTGAGTCAGCTGGCACAGGCCAGCCATGGATTTTTCTTGTCTGTGTAGACATAGTCCCCCTCTGCCTCAGTTTCTTCCTTTGTAAGCTGGGGATAGTAAAACTGGCTCATATCAGAGGAGGGGAGTGAGGGTTAGGTCATTAACATTTGTAAAGAACACTTAGAGCTCTACAGGGTGCATTAATATAAAGTGAGTAGCCATTAGCGTTGACCAATAGCTCACACAGAGCACTGGACAGCAGAGCCTGGTTACTGAGAGCGAGCGAATACAGACCAGGACACTGAGATTCTCCTTTTCAACTATTTAAAAAAGCTGCTTTGTTTCTTTAACTGCCACCAGAGACATGGCATCTGTCTCAGCGCAGTACCCCACTGCAATTTTAAATGGGCCCTATCAACTTGAAATCTACTTAACAGAACAGAAAAATGAGTTAAAAGTACTTTTAAGTACTACGTCTGCCCCTTACTCACCCCTACAAACGGTACACTTTCCAAATACAAAATGCTTTTCTCGCCCATGTTGCTATGTGAAAATCCACACAACTGACTGACTACACTGAGGGAATAGTGGAAGTGACTGCACACACAGTGTGTTATCAAATGCACACAAAAAATTCAAACAAAAATGGATAATGCAGAACCATTCCACCCCACTTATCTCTTCCAGCTACAGTAATCTTAGGTTTCAGAGTAGCAGCCGTGTTGGTCTGTATCAGCAAAAAGAACAGGAGTACTTGTGGCACCTTAGAGACTAACAAATTTATTTGAGCATAAGCTTTCGTGGGCTACAGTCCACTTCTTCGGATGCATAGAATGGAACATACAGTAAGAAGATATTTATACATACAGAGAACATGAGAAGGTGGAAGTAGCCATACCAACTGTAAGAGGCTAATTAATTAAGAGAAGTTATTAACAGGTGTTACTTAGAACAGTAGTTGGTAAAAAGTATTTCAAACTGTCAGTGTTCCTTTAGTGCTGTCTGACATTGTGAGCTCACTGAACCAGTGAATCTCAAAGAGAATCTAGAGGGAGCCTAAGAAAATGCAGGCTTCTTCAGGGGCAAGACTCTTTGAAGACCTCTTTCTTTCACTTCAATGCAGTGATCTGCCAGATGCCGTCTCCAGAGCCCTTGACAACATTGGCAGGGTTTATGCCAGAATTGGCAAATTCCAGCAAGCTATTGACACGTACGTAAGATTCATAACATTACAGGTAAGAGAGCAGATTTACAATTAAACGGGCGTTGCTTGGTCCACGCATTTAATTACGCTGTCAGCAAGGGGCACTGCTGGTGCCAGCTGTGATGTGGACACCCACCACTAGGACAGGCAAGGCCACTGAACAGCCATCAGATGGTAACAATTTCCAATTGCAAGGATTGATCTTGCCTTGATTCAAACCGGCAGCCCTGAGAGTAAATGACTTTGTAACCCAACCCCCAGAGTCTTCCAGACTTTCTGACTTGCTCTTTCCAAACATCTAAGAGGCCTCAGCATAATATACTTTGGGTAATGGCAGCATCTGGAACCCTTTTAAGGGTTTAAAAAGCCAAGAGCCAACACTCTGCTGGATCTAGGGCAGTAGAAGTAACTTTCTTTTCCTGTGTAAAGATGGGAGGAGAAGATCCCACTGGCAAAAACCAGCCTGGAGAAGACATGGTTATTCCATGAAATTGGCCGATGTTACCTAGAGCTCGATGAAGCAACAGAGGCCCAGGATTATGGAGAAAAATCCCTCCAGTCAGCGGAGGAGGAGGGTGATGTTGAGTGGCAGCTCAATGCTAGTGTGCTGGTTGCACAAGCTCAAGGTAAAGCAGACATTGAGTCTGTTCCACAGCTTCATCGAACCTGCCTGTGCCTTACACACAACCCCACAAAGTCTCATTTGAGCAAAAGTCTTTTCAAGACAGGCTCACTGGGCTAACATAGTTTTCTCTTGTTCTTAGTCCTGCATTCAAATTGATTCTTGTTTGTCTGTTACAGTGAAACTCCAAGACTTCCAATCTGCAGTTATGAACTTCGAAAAAGCTCTTGAGAAGGCAAAACTCATTCATAACGATGCAGCTCAGCAGGCCATCATCATCGTAAGTGATTTACTGTAATCAAGAGAGGAATTTCAGAGTAACGTGCATAAGTTACCGACCACTGTTGTTCTCCGCCTGTGGTCCGTGGGGCCAGGGACCCAGAGCAAGGAGGGAATGCCAGCTGGCAGCTGGGGGATGAGGAAATGAAATGTATCACAAGAGGAACAAGGCAGTCTCTGTCCCACAATAAAAAACATATGAAACCTCTTGAGTTAGAAAACTCAATGTGAGCTAATGCTGGAAATATATGGGGTAAAATCTTGGACCCATTGGAATCAGTGGCAGAACTTCTATTGACTTCAGTGTAGCCAGGAGTCAAATTCTGTCTGTGTTTACATCCAGGTGCATGCCAGCATGCTTGTGGCCAGCAACTGGAATGTGAGGTTGAATATGGCCCCCCTGTTCTGGCCTCTCTGAAATATCATGGAGAGGCTACTCTGCATGACCTCCATGACAGGAACTTCATGGGTATTGGCTATGAATTGGGGTACATGATTTCCATGTTGTTGGCACATATGCTTGCTGCCCTAGCAATGGTCTGCATGCATAGGTACTCCTCCAGGTTATTCATAATCTCATTGGAGTAGATCACACTGGGCTGATCTCACCCAGTGTTTCAAAACACAGAACAGTGCTTCTGCAGCATGAATTTGTGCCTGTTCGGGGATCCCTTACGTGTGTTTCCGAGCACAGGGGAACCACCTCTATTGTTTAGTTAAAAATGGGAAAACCAGTGCTAGCTGTGTGGGGCGGGGGTGTAAGGAGGAAGGGATGATCCCAGCTGAAGTGTGCTAAGGAGTATATTAACTAGAGTAGTGCAATCACAATGGGGCGGGGGGGAGGAGCAGAGCAAAGAGGCTTTTCACTGCAGGTAGCTTTAAAGGCACCAAAGGAGCAAGGAGTGATGGGAGAGGGGACAGCAGAGGGGAATAGGACAAACTTTTGAATAGGCCTGTCATGTGACTGCACGTCTAGATTTGTCACTAATTATTCTTGTCCACTTCAGGCCCTAGATGATGCGAACAAAGACTTCATCGAAGAGTTGAGAGCAGAACAAAGGACAGAGAGACTCGAATCTTTCAGAGGTACTAATTCACCTGGGAATCGGTGTGTAAAACAATGTAGAAAGTTTTGCATATCCCCTTGTCTTCTACCTCATCACAGGACTCTTTGAGGAGTAGCTACCCCCCAGTGAAACGGGCTGGATACCACTGACACTGGAGGGCCATAGCGCTGCCCTGCTAGCTCAGGGCCTGATCTCTGACCCTCTGCGTGCAGCTGCAGTAGGGAAATTAGGACCCTTTTTTCAGCAGTGGTACTCAGACAGGCTTTGTTGGTAGCAATGAAGCAGTTGCCCCATTGCTAAGCAATGAGCACCAGTATTTCTTGTGTACACCCACCCTCTATAAACAGTGTATTGTGGCAGAAATAATTTCACACAGAATCACAGAAATGTAGGGCTGGAAGCGACCTGGAGTGATCCCCAGTTCAGCTCCTTGCGCTGAGGCAGGACCAAGTAAACCTAGACCATCCCTGACACATGTTTGTCTAACCTGTTCTTAAAAACCCACTAGGATGGGGATTCCGCAAACTCCCCTGGAAGCCTGTTCCAGTGCTTAACATTCCTTATCATTAGAAAAAAGAACAGGAGGACTTGTGGCACCTTAGAGACTAACAAACTTATTTGAGCATAAGCTTCCGTGGGCTACAGCCCACTTCATCGGATGCATAGAATGGAACACACAGAAGATATTTATACATACAGAGAACATGAAAAGGTGGAAGTAGCCATACCAACTGTAAGAGGCTAATTAATTGAGATGAGCTATCATCAGCAGGAGAAAAACAAACAAACACCTTTGAAGTGATAATGGAGATGACCCATAGCAGATGTAAGGATACTTAACATGGGGAAATAGATTCAATTAGTGTAATGACCCAACCATTCCCAGTCTCTGTTCAAACCTAAGTTAATTGTATCTAATTTGCATATTAATTTAAGTTCAGCAAATTAAGTTCAGCTTCTCTTAATTAATTAGCCTCTTACAGTTGGTATGGCTACTTCCACCTTCTCATGTTCTCTGTATGTATAAATATCTTCTTACTGTATGTTCCATTCTATGCATCCAAAGAAGTGGACTGTAGCCCATGAAAGCTTATGCTCAAATAAATTTTAGTCTCTAAGGGCTGGTCCACACTAGGGGCGGGATCGAACTAAGATACTTCGACTTCAGCTACGCTATTCGCGTAGCTGAAGTCGAAGTATCTTAGTTCGAATTTGGCGCGCTTACCTCGCGTCCGCGCGGCGCGCGATCGACGTAGGTGCCACAAGTACTCCTGGTTTTTTTTTGTTTTTTTTAAGAGATTTCCATGGATATATATTCAAGTGCTGTATCAACGTTGAGCTGTAGGTGGCAGCATTTGCCAAGTTTCCCTGTCACTGCTTGCAGAAGGCGAACAGTCTGCTCAAGCACCAGACATGCCAAACCTGTGGAAAAAAACACAGAAATGGGGCTTGTTTTTGGCTTAATTGGCTTGTGAGTTGCTTGTTGGCTAGTTTTTGGCTTGTAGCTTGTTGCTTCTTTTTTTTGATTGGCCCCCGGCAAGGTGGGGAGAGAGTCAGGGGTGCACAGTGGGCCCACCCCAATCCCAGACTGCATGCCGGGGGGATCTAGTCACAGAGTATTGGGGTTTGTAGGGACTGGCTTGTTTTGGCCTTGTTTTGAAATGGGATTAGCTTGTTTTTTGGCTTATTGTGAAAGTCGGGGTGCTTATTTACCGCGTGAAAGTTGGCAACTGTGTCAAGCATCCCGCCTTAAAAGATAATAAATGAGTCATTTTGTAAGCCAAGTCTGCAGTGAGGTCCTTGGTGGGTGCTCCAGCTATGGCAGGGTAGGGGGGAGCATGGAAGAAAGCAGAGGGCATGATTCTCCACTCATTGGTGCAATCAGGAGTAACACCATGTGCTGATGTGAAACTGGTCTCAGGCAGGCAGGGAGGAGGGCCATCCAGGGTCTCTCGGAGTACAGGATCGCCACAGACCCCTTGTGGGAGAAGCAGCCCTGTAACACCGTGGCAGAGAGTATACTCAAATGGATCCTCAAGAGTGAACATATTTGAAATGTTATAAAACTGAAACCATTTTATACTGTGTCTGTTACACATAATACCCTGAAAGTTTGGATCCCATATTTATACACTGAAATATATCCATAATGCACAAACTGGGTGGTTAATACAGGTGTAAAAGATCCTCAGTTCATATACAACAGGAGGCCCTGCTCCTGCAGTTGGATCTGGGAGGGCAGCCCCAGGGTCTGAGATTGTATCCCATTTATATTTTTGTTTATTTTATTAAATAAACAATGTTACAATATCCAGTATATGTGACTATTATACAGCTATATGGATCTGAATTCATAAGAATAAATGTTTCAGTATATGCCACTTTAAGTATTATGAGAAGAGTGCCAATTTAATATTTAAATCTTAGCTTCATTCTTAGAGTGCTGTTTGGTGTGACAGCCTGCAGGGTATGCACTGTTCAGAGTTAGACATGCAAGTCTTGGGCTGGGGTAAATCTCGGTATGTGTGTAACAGATGACTAGTTTGATATACATCCTTCTGTTACGCACTTCTGGGTTTGATGTACCACCCCTGAACTGGCAAAGGAAAGACCAATGCCCCTTGAGCCCAACCACACCCCTTTTCCCAGCAACATTCTCCCCCCACTGCCCCTGGGTGACTAACCAGAGTTCACCTCTCTTTGTGCAAACATGAATTCCAAACAGATGCAACTTGCCAGCTCTGACCTGCAACTTAAGCCCTTACTCCAGGGATGAATGTAACCTGTTGAAACAAAACAAAAAAGGTGGGGGGGAAAGCGGAAAGACACTATCAATGGGGGGGAAGAGCTTGGCAGCTCTGGTGCTCCTCTCCTCTTTAAGTGCCCTCCACACCTGGAAGGTGCAGCTCCATTCTCTGCTAAGTGCTTGGTGGGCAGGAACTCGGCTGTTCTGTTTAAGAAACCTGCATTGATTTTTTTTCCAGATTATGATTACGACGATGAATACAAGGAAGGAGAGGAGGCAGAGGACCAAAAAGAAAGAGAAGAAAACAAACAAAAGGAGATAGAAAAGGAAGAGAATGAGAGAAATGGAAGAGGAGGAGGAGAAAAGGAAGAGAATGAGAGAAATGGAAGAGGAGGAGAAGAAGAAGAAGAAAAAGAGGAGACCGAGGGAGAGAAAGGGGAAGATTATGCAGAGCCTCATCAGGATTTGCCTGAATAAAGAGGCAGCATTTCCCCAGGAAACCACTCGTTAGGGTTAAAGTTCAGGAGGGGTTGCTGGCTTTGCAAACTAGTGCATTTTAGTTAGTGTGAAATGGCCCCTACTTTCCCTGGACATGGAGTCAGCCCCTTCAGAATGGGGGCTGCCCTTGCTCTTTGCTGTCCCTTTTAAATACTTTTGTTTTCATGTTCCCAAGCCCTCCATTCAAGGCTGTTTGGGTTGTTACAGTGGGAGGAGTTCTGTTACTTCCCTCCCCCTTTCAGCCTAGAGTTCAGAGCCAGGTCTGTACTTAGAAGTTTTGCTCATATAGCTCTACCCGTACACTACAGAAGCAAACTGCACCTACCCTGCCCACAGCTTTCACTGGTAAAAAACTCAGCAACTTTGCCAATGTAGCTAATTCCAGCCCCACTGAGCAAACTAAGCTATACCAGCAAAAGCGCCTGCTTGCTGATCTAACTGGGTCTTGCTGGTACAGCCATGTCGATCAGGGACCCTATTTCATTACACCCCTGGCGGATGGAGCTATGCCGGCAGAAGGTGGTGGGGTAGACGTGGCCCAGGACTCAGACACAGAGTCAGACGTTACTGAGGGCCCAATATGGGCCCTGCTATGTAAGGGCAAAAGTCCCATCCACTCCAGGGGGCGCCGCATGCACTAGCAGGGCAGCATTGGGCTCTTGCAAGTAGATTTGACCCACCAGGACAGTTGCACTCATGGCAAAGTTGGGTAACATGACAGCAGGAGCACGTGCAGCTGCCTCATTGGCGCAGAACCTCCAGGCCGCATCCAGCGCTGACCGATTCCCACAGGCTGTGAGCAGGTGCTGGGGTGAGAGGGGCCTAAGTAAACTGGGTCTTTGAGTCACCGTGAAACCTTCATGCCGCCAAGGAAATGTCATTTTTAGTGTGCGAGACTTGTAAATAAATGATGCCAACAGTGATGGCCACAGCTTGCCTCCTTGAGGACATGAACGCCGGTGCCTAACAGCTAGTGCGGGAGGGAGCTGCCCCTGCTGTGCCTTCTCTGTGGGGGCTGGGGGCATAGCGATGGCAGAGCCAGGCATGGGTCTGCTCCTTTTAGGGCTGTGTGCGCTAGGACTAGCCAGGCGCTGCAGCCAGACCTCTCCGTTGTTCGCCAGAGGCTCACGTTTACAAAGCTAGTTAAAGTGTTAGCTATTCAGATTGCAAACAAAACCCCCCAACAAACATCCACCCACTGTAACTGATGGCTGCCTGACTTTGCTGGGAGCCTGAAACAGCTCCAGACGCTGCCCCATTCATCTGTGCTTAGAAGCTTTGCCCAGATAGCGCTATGGCCGCTACCGTGGCTGATGCTACTTTAATGGGCACCACTGTTAACGAGCTCATTGCTCAAAGCAGCTCAGGAGCAGAAAGCTCAAACTGGGGTGCTTTCGCAGTTCCAAAGTGGGGATGAGGTGCACAGGCCTAGCGGGTGTGTGCAGGGGCACTGAGAGCGGGTTCGGGCCCCGGTGAAAATTTTTTTCCGGACCTCCCCCAGCAAGGGCGGACTGGCTAAACAGGACCAACGAGGGGGGGACCCGGGCCCCCTTCCGGACCGCTGGGCCCCAGTAATTTGTACCCGCTCCCCCCCCCCCCGTCGGCCCTGGGTGTGTGTGAGTGAACGCGCGTGTCTGTGTGCAGGGCAGCTGTGTGAGTTAAGCCGGGGGGGGCTCAGCGTGCAAACCGGGCCCCTGCTGCTCTGCGGCTGGCTGGTGTGTGTGTGTCTCTGCAATGCTCGGCTTGGCCGCTAGGGGCGGCTGATCGTCAGGCCTTTGGGCAGCGCATGCGCATTGGGCGCCTCCCGCCCTGCCGCCGCCGCCGCGCGCCCGCCCACCCCGGCGGGGGTATGAAAATCGCGGCGGGCGGGCCCGTGACAGAGCCGCGTCCCCTCCGCTCGGCACCCGCAGCCCCTGGAGGCGCCGCCCTCGCCATGGTGAGCGGGCTCGGGCCGGTCTGAGGGGGCTATAGGGACTGTAGGGGGTAGGTGCCTGAGGGGGCTATAGGGGAGGTGGGGGGCTATAGGGACTGTAGGGGGTAGGTGCCTGAGGAGGCTGTGGGGGTCTATAGGGGAGGTATGGGGACTGTAGGGGGGAGGTGTCTGGGGGGCTATAGGGGCTGTGGGGGGCTATAGGGGAGGTATGGGGACTGTAGGGGGTAGGTGTCTGGGGGGCTATAGGGGAGGTGGGGGGCTAGAGGGGAGGTAGGGGGACTGTAGGGGGTAGGTGTCTGGGGGGCTGTATGGGGGCTATGGGGACTGTAGGGGGTAGGTGTCTGGGGGGCTATAGGGGAGGTGGGGGTCTATAGGGGAGGTATGGGGGCTGTAGGGGGTAGGTGTCTGGGGGGCTATAGGGGAGGTGGGGGTCTATAGGGGAGGTATGGGGGCTGTAGGGGGTAGGTGTCTGGGGGGCTATATGGGAGGTGGGGGGCTATAGGGGAGGTATGGGGACTGTAGGGGGTAGGTGCCTGAGGGGGCTGTGGGGGGCTATAGGGGAGGTAAGGGGGGGTTACATGTGGGGCTATAGGATCAGGTGCAGGGGGCCATATGCTGTGGGGATACAGGGGTCACGGTGGGGGGGGGGGGAGGTGTGTTGCTGGTGAATGGGACCCCCCGGCTGGGAGGGCTGAGCAGAGCCCCCCCCCCCCCCCCGGCTGGGGGCTTCTTGCCCGGGCTGACATGTTGTTATGGCCCTTCTGCCAGGCCGGTGTAGCGCCTTGCGGTAGCAATGGGATGAACTTCTCTCTCCCCCCCCCCCCCATTGTGACCCTCCCAGCTGGGGGGCAGGAGCAGCCCGGGGGGTTTCAGCCAGTCCCCCAGGGAGCGCTAGTTTCTGGACAGTCACATCCGTTGGTTGTGTGTGTGTGTGTGTGTGTGTGTGTTGTGGGGGGGTTTGACCAGGTAGAAAGTGTGAAAAATCAGGCCAGGGTAGGGGGCAATAGGCACCGACATAAGACAAAGCCCCGCCATCAGGATTGTTCCTATGAAAACCAGGACATCCGGTCCCCCTAGCTTTGCTGACCCCAGGCAGGGCTCGCAGGCGGTGGCAATTCAGGGGGATCCCTGCACGGCCCAGCCCGAATGCTTCCCATGCGCCCTCACCCCCCCCAGGAAACCTTTTACAACACACGAGTTAGAGCCAGCCCCCACCGCCAGGGCAGCACCACAACGCATGTCTGTAACCGCAGGAAGCGAATTAAACCCACCCGGGCATCTGAATTTCTCATGCCTCCATCCGCCTGTGTGAGAGATGCAGAGTCCCTGGTAGGTTTCGTTTCCCTTTGTCTGTGTCAGCAGCGTCTACAAATTCTGAGCCGTGTAGTGACCGTCTAAACCAGATTAATGCGGCCCCTGCTCCGAGCAGCTCGCTCCCTTTTGCCAGACTGCATGCTAAACAGTCCCGCTCAGATCGTCACAGCCTTCATCTTGGCGGCAGAGAGAGGCTGCTGGCGCTCCCCTGACTCTGTAAGGTCTCCTCTTTTATTTGGGGCCCCGTGAACCTTTTCTGTGTGGAGTGAGTGAGGGGTTAAAAGTTGCTGAAATGCATCGCACAACGGCGGGTAGCGATGCGGGGAGGAAAGTTTTAAAGAGCCTGTGAGCTCTTTTAAAGAGCTACGGTGCTGTAGCTGTGTGTAACTGGTGGCAGAATTTCCAAATGCTCATGTTGCTCTTCAGATGCTTGGGGGGGACTGGGGAGTGGTGTTAGAGGGCTGGGGGGGGGGGGGGGGGGGGGGGGGGAGATGACACAGGACAGACAATCCGCAACAGCTGCTGGCCCTGATCCTGGCGTTGACCTCTCCCCGGGCTCGGCTGGCAGGTAAAGGTCTGCTCAGGCAGAGCCACTTGTAGGAAGAGTGACAGCTGAGAGTGCCAGTCTAGCTTCGAACCTTCTCCCCCTAAACAATTTCCTGCTGTTGTGTCATCAAGCTGCTTTCTGTACTAAAGGTGCATGTTCCCATCGGTAAGGATGATTGGACTTGTATTCTCACTTAAATACAAACGCTATAGGGGTAGGCACGGAAAGAGGCAGGAGCCTGTCACAAATTAAATGAGCTTTCTGTAAACGTTCATGTTTCCTGTTCAGGAACCAAGCAGGGTAGAGATATTACTACACTGTCAGAATTATGTAGTTTTGAAAGAGGCACAAGGAACTTTTAGAGGGTGCTGGCTGACATTTTAAATAGCTAATACTTGGTAGAGCATACTATAGTGAAAAGGGAAAAACTTTGTTCTTCAGAAGTATTTTAACGAGACTGGGGCAGGACTGGTTCAATAGAGGACCAAGAGAGGGGATGTCTCCCTTGGAGCCATGTAAACCACTACAATCCCCCTTGCAGCTGGTGGCAGCAATTAAACAAACACACCCTAGGGACTCCATCAAGCACATGGCTGGCCTGTGCTAACCTGAACTGTTGTCTCCCCCTATGTTTGTGCTATAGACAATGTCTAGTGGAGTGTTTGAAACGTTAGGGTTAGGAGTGCTGGGGAAAATAAACATGAGCAAGTGTCCTGCATGGGACACCTGTCCAATGAGACTATAAACAAAAGTTCAAATCTCATTTCCTGGAACCACCACTCTTTGAACCAAGAGACAGGCAACTTTTTGCCACCTGCAGAAATGGGTATTGTGATTAAGAATGAGAACAGAGACTAAACTCTAACATAGCTCCAAACCCACTGTCACAGATTGCATTGGAATTTAGTCTTTGTATAGTTCCCAAGATGTATTGTATGCATTACAGATGGTAAAAAGTCAAGGTCTCTATCGTAAACTACTTAAAAAAACCGACCGAGGACAGAATGCCAAGTGAGGTGATGTGAGTGGCAAGGTTTAACCGACACCTTAATGCCACCCATTTTTCTAAATCCTTTGTTGGGCCACCAGTGCTTAGAGGTTCTCCTCATAACCTCAGTGCCAGTGCACTCTAGAAAAAAACCCCTCACTGGTCGTGTCTAATATAAAACGGTTTGCTAACTGCTTTATCACCCCTCCCCCCCCCCCCCCTTCTTAGCAGGGAGTAAAACACTATTGCAAATCTTACCAGTGCCACTTAACATTCATCCTCTTTCCTGGAAGGGAGACCAAATACTTGTTTCCATATAAATAGGAGCTTTGTAGGGACAATTGTGGGGAAGGGGAGAAGTGACATAGCTTGTGTTGAATTGAATAGATTGTTTAATCAGAAACTGGTCAACTGCTCCTTTAAGACTTATTTGTGTGGTACCATTGTCTATCCATTTTGTATGTGGCCTGGTTTCATTAAAGAGCTTATTATTTAAAGCTGGCTGATAAACAATGGGTGCTGAGGGTGTTTTCTATTATTGTTCTTTTGTTTGCATCTTAAAAAAAATGCCTCAGTTACTGCTGTTCACCAACAGCTGTTTTCATCAAAATAGTTTGACTGCAAACCAGTCACAATCCAAATACTATATGCAGGCCCTGCTCAAATGCTCTCTTTTGGTTGTAGTTCTTACTCAATCTCTCTCACTTATTACCTGCATACTTGCTGAGGTTAAATGGACCCTGTCAAGTTCAAATCTGACCCAACATTTAGATGTAAAAACAAGTTTTACAGCTCCCATTCAGACCACTTGGATGTGGACAAAGAGCCTGGCAGATGAAATGAGACACCAAGTACCTCTGTAATGAGTAAAAAGGAGCATGTGCTTACCAAGAGGGAATATTGGCTCTGCCAAGCTCCCAAGAGAATTCCAGGTGGATTGTATCATTCTTCCAAACAAGGCCCAAGGCCACTTTTTAATATAAATGAGCTTTCTCTGGTAAGCATTCTGCCTACAATCTGCCAATAGTACACAATGGTCAGTCAGTTACAGGGCTACATTTTGAGTTCATCATCCTACTTTTTATAGCTTCAATTCAGTTTTAAAGGGATTTATGTTTTAGTAGCACCCACAAACGTGCGAGGCACTCCTTAGACATACAGGAAGACACAGCCCTTGTCCCAAATTGCTTAAAAGCGAAGAAAGCCACGTAAGAAGGATGGAGAGAATGATACAAGCAAAACGTTAGTTTCCACAGACATGCCTACGCTGTCTTTACCCCATGAGTACTGGTGAGCAGAATCAAGCACTTCCCCTCTGCCACAGACTAAATAAATATTTGAATAGTAAAAGATGATCCAAGCTTTGAGTCAGCAGTGAAACTGTTCACTTCTCTAGCATTTTGTCTCCACACTTGCTTCTACTAATTAGTTGTAGTGAAACCACCATTGGTAAACCAAGCTGTTGCTCCACAGCAGGTTAACCAATCTCAGTGGCCAGAATATGCCCGAGAAGGAAATTAAGAGGCTATTTAACATTTACAAAAATCTTTGTCCCTGCTGATACTATTGAAAATATTTGTGCCTTTAAAATACCTTTTTCTTCAAATTCCAGCTTCTACTTGGCCCTATAGGGATTCCACAGTATATTGTCAAAGAAACTTGTGTGATGTCATAATGCCGAGTTTGTGGACCAAGCCCCACCCCAAAATGTCTTACAATTTAATGAAGGCCCGTGTTTAATTCTGATGTATTTTGAATTACTCCTGCGTGGAAAGATCCTAATCTAATTTCTTTCCAGAGTAACCACATCTTATTGTGAATCCTGCTTGCAGTGCAAAATGCTGACAGGCAGAATCATGCAAACATTTGCCTCTTAGGTCTTTTCCAGAGGCACCTGCTTCTGTAGAATCCAAGCGATTTTACTAGTTTTGGTTTCCCTTCAGTCTCATGTAGTGCCAATTGTGGGGCTTTAAATGTCTTTGCCACAAGTACACCACCACAAAAAATTATTCTACCCTGCAGCAGGTAGCTGCCAATAAAGATCTTACCTCAGAGGCATTTCCAGGGGGGCCCTTCTGCACAGCATCCAAGAGGAAAGGGTCTTTTTGGCATGATGTGCAGCAGTAAGTACACACTCCTGCAGGCAGACTTCTCTCTAAGTGGTCTCTTACACGCAACTGGAAAAATACCTGTAAAGCAGGGGTTCTCAAACTGGGGGTTGTGAGGTTATTACATGGGGGGTCGCGAGCGATCAACCTCCACCCCAAACCCTCTTTCACCTCCAGCATTTATAATAGTGTTAAATATAAAAAAACTCAGAGGCTTGCTCTGTGAAAGGGGTCACCAGTATAAAAGTTTGAGAACCACTGCGTAAAATATCAGACTTAAAATCAAATCAAACTTTTTGTAGTCTCTGCATTTTAATTTTTGTTCTTTAACTGAATCTTCCCAACATCAACAGCTGTCACAGTAGCATGAGCTTTCACTTCTCCTGTTCAGGCTATATTTAAGTTTCTGTGAGCAGTGTCTTTGAATAAAAGTTTTAAATATGATATAACCTTACAGCTTTTTTATTTTCAGATAGACTGAATTGAGTTTGACCCATGAACTGGTGTCTGGTATGTTAGAATTCAAGGAGGGTAAACAATCTGTACAAGCATGGAGTTTGCAATGGTATAACCCCACACAAGCCAGTTCGGAAACAGGTGTGAGCATCTAGCTAGTAAAAGGCATAATCCACAGATAAATGAGCAGGCAGGCGGGCCTACACCTTTAAATTTTAATTTTCTTCTAAATTCAGATTAAAAGGGTCACTTTGACCCATTAGGAGGGGAGTCAGCAGAAACATTTAAGCGCAAAGTTGTGTTTTAGTTGTTCAGAGCACTGTAAGCTGAGAAAAGCAGCTGAGGTTTAATATGATAATGGTGGCACAGACTTATGACATAATAGTGTCATTTAAAACTATCAATGGACCATTAATGCATATGTGAATAGCAAAAAAAATTGCTTCTGTCTAGTAAGAACTCAAACAGTGATATATTGTTTAGTGTCAGAAAGATGGTATCTGTTTGGATTTTTATAGCAAAAAAAATCATACAAATTAACTTTTTTTTAAACTTTCAGAACAGAGGCTTTACCCGGAAGAGCCATACATTCCTGCCTAAAATATTTAGAAAAATGTCTACTCAGTCATCGAAAGAGAGGCCCGAAAATCTGCACTTTCCATTCTTTGATGACGACACTACCATTTCTACAGTCAAAGAATCTAAAACCCTTTTTATCATAAGAGGCCTACCTGGCAGTGGGAAATCCACTCTTGCCCAGGCTATTCAAGACCAGTATAAGGATGCCTGCAAGGTCATTTCTGCCGATACCTATAAAATTACACCTGCAATAAGAAGCTCCATTCCTGAAGATTATTCAAAGTTGGATGAGGATTTAGTTGACTATTGCAAGCGAGACATCACTGTTGTTGTTGTGGATGATACTCACCATGAACGGGAACGGCTAGACCAACTCTTTGATATTGCTGACAAATACCAGTATAAAGTCCTCTTTGTTGAACCCAAAACACCTTGGAAGATGGATTGCTTGCAGCTTAAGGATAAGAATCAGTGGAAACTGTCTGTGGAAGATTTGAAGAAGATGAAACCAAGCTTGGAGAAAGATTTCCTACCTTTGTATTATGGATGGTTTTTGAGCAAAAAGAGTTCTGAGAACTTGAGGAAGACTGGGCAAGCCTTTTTAGATGAGCTCGGAAGTCTTAAAGTATTCAAAAAGGAGTCTAAGTACTGTACGTATATAAATATTTTTACCAAGCTTTTTATTCTACTAACCAGAGGGAAGGTTACCACTTAGTAGACCACACAGGGAACAAACTTGCCCACTCAGCTTCCAAAGTAACACTTCCAGTTCAGTCTAAATTCTCCACAAGTTACATTTAAAGACACTGGTTAGAATAACAAGGCATGTTGTCCAAAAAGCAGAAGCAGCTTTAAATCATTTTTATGTAGCACAACCCACCGCCTCTTAAATTTAAAAAGTTTTTGGAACCTGATGTTTAGGGGATTTGCAAGGGGGATATAGAACCTTGAGCCTGCAGCCCACAGGTTTGAATCCAGTAAATAACCAAGCCATTCCCACCTGCTTTCTGTGATGGCCGATGTGAATTAAGTTGGAGGAGAGAGGCCAAGGATTGAATAAAAATGGACTGAAACATCATGTTGCCCCTAAAGTGATCCCTGCAATATCAAGGCCTAGGCAAACTGGCTAGCAGTGCAAGGGAGCTTGCATTGCTTGAGTACACGAGTTGTGTGGATAAAGAATACTTCATTTTCTACTGCTGTCTAGCACTCTCGGCTCTAAGTAAAATTAAACCCTAAGTATACCCCTTAAATGAGTATTTGCAGGGAAAGGTGAACATTCATTTGTCAGTAGTAATTTTGCTTGTCTACACTTGCAGTTCTTCCTGCTGAAGATCCCAAAGTAAAATTGGACCTGAGCGGCTACTTTGCAAAAAGGCCACCCAGCGTCTTGCACTGTACTACAAAATTTACTGACTTTGGAAAGGCTCTGGGAGCTGATGAATATGCACAACAAGAAGTTAGTGTCTTGGTTTATTTTTTTCAAAAACGTGTGTTCAAGTTGTATGTTACGCCAACCTTTGACCTTGGTAGATTTAGTGTGGCTGTGCAGCTTTCTAAAACCTTAGCGCGACTGCATATGTCCCCCTCACAACAGCACTTGACAGCCTGTTTAGTAGAGAAATAGTAAGGCTGTTACTCCTCAGGACCGAGAAATAACATTGACAGGGAGATGCATTGAGGAAGTTTTCATCTTGCCTCCAACTAACTGCAAGTTCTTGTGGGGTTTTTTCCTGTAAGTACTAGAGTTCTTCTCTAATGGCTTGGTTTTGAGTGATCGTGAGTTAAGGTATGGTCACTTCCATCTTTTGTACCATATCTGAGCAGCCTGAGGTTCCAATTAAAATACAGAAATTAAGGATGACCAAAGCGGGGGGAGGGGGGGAGAAAACAGTGACCTGTAACCATGATGATGTTTTCATTACCATATTGAGTGCTGGAGAAGGCCAGTGAAAGACCCTAAGGTGGTTGAGGAGAGCAGTTATTCATGGTACACTTTGTAGCATATACGTGGAATGTGTGAGAATTCCTCAAAGGAGATCAGTGAAGAATCTAACTGAAAAGGCAAAGTAGTAGATCTGGATGCGTAAACCTTTGAAGGGGCTTGGCAGGGCAAGGTTAATGTCACATTGAGTCAGTTAAAGTCCTGTTCTGGATTCAGATTGTTTGGTCCTCTCTCCCCTTAGGTTGTGAAGGCTTCCTACGGAAAAGCCTTTAACCTGACTATCTCTGCGCTGTTCCTCACAACAAAAACTGCTGGTGCTCGCGTGGAACTGAGTGAGCAAGAACTGCTGCTGTGGCCGGGAGACGTCGACAAGATACTGCCTACAGACAACCTGCCCAAAGGCAGCCGGGCTCACATTACCCTTGGATGTGCCAGTGGCATAGAACCGGTCCAGACTGGAATTGACTTGCTGGAGTTTGTCAAGCTGGAAAAGGCAGGGACCAAAGGTGATGAAATTGAGGAAATTGGTGGAGGGAAACTGCAGTACTTTGGCAATGGCATGTGGATGCTCCTACTTTCTAAAAAGATTGAGGTGAAGGCTATTTTCTCAGGTTACTATGGCAAGGGAAAGCTAGTGCCTACTCAGGGGAGTAACAAGCGAGGCTCTGCCTTTAATCCCTGCACTATCATCTAAGTGCTCCAGCCCTGCAGTGGTGGGGGTGGGTTTTTTTTTTTTTAAGACAATAACTTGGGTAACCTTTATAAAGTTGTAAAAAAAAAAAGTTCTATGTATACTAAAGTAGCCCTTCTGCAAACTCTAGTATGAAGTGCCTCTCCTGGGACAACGTATTGGCCCTCAGGAAGGAAATTGGTGACCTGACTGTAAAGAAAAACTAAGTGGCTAAACAACCATTTCTGATAGTTAATAGACCAAATAGGATATTTAAATAACTGAAGTGCTGAATGACTTTTTTAAATGATAGATTTTTGTAGAGAGGTCTCATTCCTCTTGTTTTGTCCCTCAGAGGATCATTCCGGATAGTCTACATGTTTTGTAATTTCCCTATGAACCACAATCCCTAGAAGCTGTGACTGTAATAACTGATTTAGACAGTGGTGGACCAAAGCTTTTAGCTACTTTTCATTCTGTGAAGCCAACTAAGTTGAAGCTGAAAGTTCAGCCCAGCTCTAAGTTGGTAGAGTCCCCCACAGGCTGATGATTAAAGCCACTGAGCCCTGGTCTACAAGCACAAGGATTAGGTATGTACTTAGGGGAGTCTAAGAATCTTCATTCAGAAGGGTCAAACTATTGCATCCCCCTGGCTAGCAGTGTGTGGCCTACCCGAATGGCTTGAAGACTTCCTTGGGTGTGAGAGAAGCAAAGTGCATTGGTGGGTGGGGGAAGGATCTACTTCCAGTTTAAAATGGAAGCTCTATTAAATGGAACTACTATGGGTAAGATCATGAAAAGGAGAATTTAAATATCAGGAAAAACTTCCTAGC
Organism: Platysternon megacephalum; assembly: GCA_003942145.1. Classification (NCBI taxonomy): domain Eukaryota; kingdom Metazoa; phylum Chordata; order Testudines; family Platysternidae; genus Platysternon; species Platysternon megacephalum. The sequence continues at coordinate 10,664,458 of QXTE01000039.1, forward strand.
AGTGAGATCTGCTCTGTCTTCTACAGGAGCCACCATCATAAGAGACATCTAAATGTAGACTGGACAAAGCACTCCTGTATGTATATTGTAGGGAACAATCCTGCCCTGGCAGGGAGATGGAATAGATTAACTAATAGGTCTTTTCCATCTCTAACTCCTGATCCTATATAAACTAAAATCACGTCTGAAGTACTAAATTGTACTTCATGCAAAATAGGTTTTCCTACTTTGGATTCAAAGTCTAATTCTTTTGAATGTTAAGATTAGCATGGAAGTACATGAAGCTAACATGTTACTTAGGAAGTAAATAATGGTGGCGTTGTAATTTATGCATAACTTAACCTGCTTAAATCTAAATTTTCCAGCTGGTTGTCTAATGTTAATATTTTAGTTATTACACTTTTTAATTATAGTTGAAACTTGTTTCTGCTCACATGAACCATAGCCAAATGCTGCTTGCCGATTGATCACAGATATTTGCTGTCATTACCCTCCTGTAACATTTGGCTGAACTAATCAATTCAGGTCAGAACAAGCAGTTTAAACTCATGTTATGGCTTAGTGTCCCATGAACTGTAAAGTGTATTGAAATAAATCCAGTATTAATATGTAAGTGTTTCCTGTGTCTGACATGCACATGCAAGGTTCACAGCAGTAAAGGATCTGTCGCCATGACACCACAACCCTAACTGTTCTCAGCGGGTGTGTGGGCAAGGAGGTCACTTACCAAGTAAGCTTGCAAAACCCAAATCCATGTGGGGAAGTTTCTTTTGGTTCCCCTCTCTGAACATCTAAAACAAAACGGAGGGAAGCTTTAGGGCTTACCTGGTGGAATATCAAATTCTGCAATTTGATGAGTTTATTAGTGAAAACAATAAACACCTCCCAACTGCCCTGCTGCTCTCCAAGTGAGAACACTGACAACAGTTCACTTTACTCTGCTTCTGAGCAAGGCACGCTCTGTTTCCCTTCACTTCAGCAGAGAAACCGTTAGGTGTCTGCCTCTGCCAAAACTCAACCATAGACCGACAAGAGCTCCAGTGTGCACCACAGGGGAAGCCCAGAATAAAAGGAGACCATTAAGTGTTCAGCTAAATCCCTGCGAGAGCAGGCCCAACTTCTGTACATCTTTATAGTCAGTGGGGGGAACATGCCTTTTCCTTAATGGCATTTACCCCACAAGTCTTCCTCCCAGTTTGTACGCTGAAAACCCCTGACAGGAAGTTCTCAAAACAGGGGTAGCTGGAGAGCCTGGCCAAGAACAGTCACACGCTCATCATTTAAGTGTTTATTAGTTTGTACATCATATACAGTTTATAATAAACCAATTGCATATGGTTTTGCTTCAATCTGGTTGAGATTCTGCATATAAACACATCATATGAATTATGCCTAATGAAGTAAACAACAAATATTCACATTTTTTACCCTTCACATCCTAGAAAGGTAAAGGGCCCCCAGAGGGACAGTGTTTATACCAATGTGAAGCCTGCCCTGAAGAGGGTGGGGCATTTAGGAAAGCTCTAGAATACAGATTGCTTCATGCAATAACCTTTCCTCTCCAGGGAAAGGTTAAATCTTTACACTGAGGTAAACATACAGAATCTATTCCTTAAATTCAATTAAATACTACAGCAGGGGGGCTAATGTCCTCTCTGAGTGGCTTCACATCAGTGTATCCGCTTTTGTCTCTCATACTCCTTAAAATCTCCTTACAATAAAGCCGCTATTACGCATGCAACACAAGGTGTTCAGGTTGCCATTTTGCGCTGCAAAAACATTGCTTCACACTCTTACCATTTTCACTTTTCTTGTGTAGCACAAGCCATTAAGTGAAAGCAGGGAGTAAGACGGGGTATCAGTTTAAGAGTGGCTGTCGCAGTGCCTGCCCAGCCACAGAAGGTGAAAGATGGAAAGCCGACAAGCTCTTGACAAACTAGGGTATTTTTGTGCCATCCCTGATTCAACCAAAGCTCTAGCCCAACAACATTCTACCACGTGTGGAATAGACGACAAGCCAGCTTAGCACTCCGGCGAATAGTCTGCATTCAGACAGGGCAGTTCTGTGGGCCAGTGCCCAGCTTACCGGGCAGTTATTCAAAGGAGAAGGGCAGATCGTATCCCACTGTGTGCACTTATTATCTCAACCCATGTATATGTTCCTCTGTTCTGGTGAATAGGTAGTAATGTGAAAATCTGCTCCCAACAGAGCAGCTGTTGCATGTAAATGACATGAGATTTAGAGCAGGGTCACAGTTCTTACTAGCGTTGGGTTTGTGGCTTTTCAGAACCAGTTTTAGTGCTGAGGGAGCTGGACTTCAGCACTAGATCAGGGAAATCTAAAGGTGGTGTGACACACAAGCTTGTTTGTTTTTCTGAGCAGGGGGTGGGGCACAAGGCACAAACTGAAGCTGGAAGAACAAGTCTACTCAAAGCCGATCTATTGCCTAACTGTTCGCGTTACAGAAGTGAGGAGGTAATCTGAAAAGAGAGCAAGCCACTGTGTGGTCTGAATACTTCAGTCATTCATTTATCTGAAGACCAGTTTGCTTAAACACTGATCGCTGGAAAGAAACTACAGCCACGTGGTTCTCAATCCTCATTCTAGCTGGATGCCAAAGTGCTCCGGGGACTTACATTGAAAGTACTTAATTATGTTGCCCCCAAAATCTGTACAAATTGCACTTGTAAATAATTGCATTAAACAGTCAAAGCCTGTAGCTCCAATAAAAATCCATCCTTGGATGGAAACTCCACGTGTACTGATAAAGAGCACTCCCCCTTACACAGCATAGTCAGCCAAAACAGCCAAGAAAGAGCCCACAGAAAGGGGGCTAGAAGCAGCTTAATGTTCTTTAAAACTCATTTTTTTGGAGTTCAGGTTGTGTCTGTGCCTGACCAGGATTTGAACCCAACACTAATATCACCTCTTGCAGGAGTTACTGCCAATAGACCTATTATTCTTGGAAGTAAAGCCAGTGCTGAGAAAGGGGAAGAAGGAATATACCCGGGTTTGCCAGTCTAAACGTAGCCTGCCTTGAGACCTTAGACATTCCACACACAAGCATCTCCAAACACCACATGGATGGATTTTTAACAAAATGCAGCATCTCCTGCTTTCATTTTGAATGGACTTGGGCTTGATTACCTGAGACTAACTCAGCTGCAGCTCAGATACTTCATATTTTGGTCGTAAGGAGGGACATCACAAGAGCACGACAGGGGAAAGCAAAATCCTTAACAGTTCTCTTATTTCAACAAATGTTTTTTAGAATAACTGCAGTTAGTTTGACTTTATACCAGTAGGTATGTTTGTGGTTGGGCTTTTAAAAAGCAGATACGTCTCTGTAGTTTGTCTCTTAAGGTCCTTGATCTCAGGTGTTCTCACAAGTGACCATGCCACCCACTTAACTCAGTTCTCGGTGTATTTTCTCGTATCTGCTGACTTCAGAGGAATAACTCTTTATTCCTTTTCCTACCAGAGTCACTGCCTGCAGCTGTGGGAAAGAAAGGTTCTGTTTTGGCTCATGCCCACTCCAGAGGATTCTTAATTAGGTTCCAATAGCAGAATGTGGAGTGGTGATTTAAAAGCCACTCAACTTCCAGATTCCAGGCTAAGGAAAAAGCCGCTGTTTACTTGTAAACCTAAGCCAGGCTGCTCCGGAAATAATGGAGGTTCCCTACGCAGGGAACTGCATGGAGGCATTTTTAGTCACTTTTCAGAATAAAAACAGATTAAGGCTCTTCCTGTTGTGTCACAAATACACGGTTAGTAATTTACCATTGTAAAGACTGACTTCAAAAAATAAGACACACGTGTTTCATTAAGAGTAGGACCTTTGAGTGTCAGTCTCCTTCACATGGAAAATAAAGCCTATATTCCACAGGTGAGTGAGAAAAGGAAGAGTACAGCTCTAAATAAGGTCTAATTAATCCATTTTCCCACTCCGCCTGTTATGGGAATTACCGCCTACATCAACTTTGTCTTCTACCACCTATAGAAAGCTTGAACAGATTGTCAGGTTAAGAGACCTGCTACTTACAGTGGCAAATTCCTACATCCTGTAGCTCCTAACAAGCCAGAGGGAAGACACAAGAGAATAGATGTAGCAGTCAGACAAATGGCATCAAGGCTCCCTGTTGGCTACTTATGAAATACAATCTATAAAATCAATCCTGCTCAGTAACTGTAAAGTGTGAATGCAATGTTTTAAACCACACACATCTAGGCAGATGTGGTCTGAAAGAAACAGTTCCACCTGCCTAAACTACTGTGCTAACACAAGAGGGAGGCTGCAATTTTAACATACATATGCCACAATACTCATTTGCTACTGTCCTGAGATAAGAGTATAATTACTGAATTTCCACTAGTGTTATAATGCACTCTGCAAAGTGAATGTATGTTTGCATTCACTTTTAGTCGCACAATAGTGCTTTTAAAAAAAAGTCTTGGCACTCACCATATTAATATTTAAGTACAATAAATCATGCAATCATGTACAGTTTATATAAACATCTGCTGTGTATATGTCCCCTCTTTACCCCCGAAATAATTGTCTTTTTTAAAAGTGGGGAGCAGGGAAGTCGGCCAACACTTAACTAAAAAAGAACATTGACAAAATGCAAGAAATGTCTCTCTACTCTGCTAATAGAATCTGAGACGATTCCAAACGGTGCAGCTGTGAATAAAATGCAAGATGATACAATTGTGAATCCAGAACATCCCACTGAAGTGATGTCATGTAAACTTTGATTTGCAGAAGAACCAAAGAAAGTTTCAAAATGCAGACCAACTTTTATGCCCCAAGACATTTAACCTACGGGAGTTGATAAGATTCTAGCACCTTATTCTGCTCTCACTTACGCCAGAGTCACAAGGTTGAGTCCATCAAGTTACACTGGTGTAAGGGAGAAGAATAAATGCTTTGGGGGTCTCAGTCTTCTAAACCATTTCTCAATGCTGGCTCAGTTTAAATGCTGGTTTTTGAACTTCCTTTGCTGATATTGGGCTGCAATAACTGGAATTAAGCCCTTAAAACTGCCCTCCATGAGAGCAGATTGTCATATTTCGGATAGAAGTAGCAGCATGACTTACTTTTTTGGTGGCAGTACCCTGCATTTCTATGCCAGCTGTGAGAGAGACAGGACTGGCATTGCAATCTGGCAATCCTGCAGCCAACTGAATTGAAGGAGGGGTCTAGCCCTTGACTGGAGGGAAGATATTAAGGAAATGTGAATTGAAAGTAAGTTATTTTATGCTATAATTTCATTGTAAACCTTGTTTTCTGTAATACCACACACAAAGTCTGTCAGCAAGTCAGATCTGCTAGATAGAAAGTTGCGTCAGATTTCTCTAAGTACATACATCCTTACATTTACTTTTATGCACAACCCATCTGTTCTCCTAGCCAAACAGAATGCAGCTTTTCAACAACTGTCTCTACAAAACAGCAATTGCAGTTTAACACAATCACAAGAGAATCTTCCTCAAAGACGGTTCTGCCCCTTTGGGCCAGTGCTGGTCAGCATTTATCTAGCAATTATCCAGGGACTTTCTACAAACGCGAACTCCACAGCTACGGTAAAGGCCATTGAAAATCCCATCAGATATAAGGCCACTGTGAAAAGCTCCAAAACTACTTCCCAGGTGGTACTTGACTTGGATGGAGCATCCATTCCGCGGAGATGAGTCTATTTGCATGAGCTCTTTACTATCTGGGAAAAGGACGTCCTCCCCTCACAGCCAATATCAGGGTCTGACCCCAAATCCACAGTAAATGACAAAGGGCAGTCTTAGGGGGAGAGGTCAGGCAACGCTCTAAACGCACGTCAATTCTGAGTTCGGGATAGCGTGTCAGCATGCAACTCTGGCTTTAGCTCATCAACAGATCACATACGCTGGCACAAAGAGGCAGTGAGGCAAGTTATGCACCATCAGCCCAGAGTTTCTGCCATAACTTGGAATTTCTTTGTTCCGGTAAAATCCTTGGAATGCCATTTAAAACTCACACAGTTGTGTTACATTAAAAACAGACACCAACTTCTGTAAACGTTACCAACAGTTCACTGTGCCCATAGTAACCATTCTTCAAACATGCTGTGCATTTTTTACAAGTTGGAAACAGGCAGCCTGCATTGTGGATTTGCAATATGGAAAAACGTCATAAACATAAAGGGTGTTTTTAGACCGTAGAAACAAACCAATCCAAACCTAGCAAAGCCATGTTTTAATCACATATGCTGCAATTAAATGATCAAGTGAATTAATTATAAAAGAGGAACTGAAAAGAAATTCACCCCAGACCAAATTAAATATCCCCGTAAACAAAGATGGAGCGTCTTGGAGTGGAAGCATTTAGAGCGCTTATTTCTAGCTGCCCCATAGGGAGTTCTCATATCAGCGGCTCCCATAAATCTGAAGGAGGATTTCTCTCCAGTACGAAAACATTAAGATCCCGATTTGTCATTTACATTAATGCCGGGGGTACATTCTCGTGTAGCCATGGCAAACAAAACGGCAGCTGACAAACAGGACGTAGCTGCTTGGATGCTATAAAAACCCTGTTACGATTCAATTACTTACAAGTAAAAATGGGGTTCCAGAAACCCTGATGTGGTGCCATCCTGCACTCTGGAACCAACCAAAAGCAGCCATGAACAAGCTGGGTGCCAGCAACAGGACCCTGGAGGAAGTCTGAACAGTCTGAAAACATGGGCCAGCATGGAGGGACCAAAAGATTCAAAACATTTTATTTTTTTTAATAAAGTTAACAGTAAAACAAAATTCACAAGCCTTCCCCGCCCCCTCTCTTCAGCGCTGGTTTCCTCTTCTCACACAAAGCACACAACAGAGAGGTCTCCAACTGAGAAAATGAAACTGCTCTAAGTACAATGAGACATGATGAAGGCAGGAGTCTAATTATGTCCGTATTCAAGGTTAAAACGAGCATTTCAGGTGGGTGTATGTGGTTTGTATGTTTTTATTTTAGCCAAACTGGAAAAAGAAATTTCCTGGCCCAGAAGCTGAAAGAGAAAGTGAGAAATGTTAGACTTCGCGAGTCTCTCCCCAGAACAATGCTCTTGAACATCTGTGGAGCGCAGGGCACACACGCAGCCCTTGCACAGAAACACAAGGGATGGGATCCAGGCAGTCTAACTCCGCCACACAAACAGGGGGACGGAGTAACGCTGGCACAGGGGCAGTGCTGATACGTTAAAGGGGTCTGGAGAAAGGATTGCAAGGGCGAGAGTCATTTGCAAACAAGACTCTTCCCAGGTCAGGAGTCCGTGAGTTTCTCCCATGGGTTGTATTAATGCTGGTTAAGTGCCGACCAGATGCTCGGTGCTGTACAAGCCACCCCTGTGCCGAGAGGCGTGCAATCTATGGGGAGCTGACCATGCACCAGGAGAAGGATGGTCAGTATGGAGCATAACAGCATTTGCAACATCCCCTGGCCAACTCAAATGCAGTGACAATAGGCTGGGCCCTCCAGAAGGCCCTGGGAGTTGCGTGCGTCTAACAGGAGACAGGACAGGCTAGCTATGCAACGTGTCTGATCAGACACCCTCCTTACCAGATTCAGTGACCCAGCCAAGCCTATTTCTCAGCAAAAGAACACCATTAATGCCAAGTTTTCACACACCTTGAGGGGGAAGCTTTTCTCTACATAGGCCCCAGAAGCAGCCATCTGCTGGTGCACTACACAGACCACGCACGTAAGCAGTGAAATCAAACATGAACCCTTTCGACCACTGACCTACGGCTGGGACGTTAATGTGACCATCACGTATATGAACAGCACACACATTTCTCACGCTGGTGGAAAGACGGGTCACCTACCTTCAAAACTGAAGCCACCTGGCCCACCAAAGAAAGCCTTGAAGATATTGTTAGCATCAAAATCTACGGAGGGAGGAGAGAGTTGTAAGTTAGAGACACTGCTTGTGTGATCTCACATCTTTGTAGAGTCTTTTGAAACAAAGGATCCTTCACAAATGGGTACACAAGCTGCGTGTTCACGGCTCGCTTTATCCCCCACGGAAATGCAGCAGCAGGGAGCAGCGCTGCAGGGGTTCAGGGCAGAGAGTGCAGACTACTGGAGTCACCAGCGAGACAGACAAAACGAGTAACTGCTACAGCTCGCACCGTAAACACCAACAGGGCCCACGAGCTGTCAGCACCCACGGCAGAACAGTGCCCCCTGGCTACAGGCTGGGGCACTGGTTCAGTACCGACAGGGGGAAGGACGCCATCTGCTGAATCACCAACAGCGAGGGGCAGCCCTCAAGTGTTCCTTGGCCATCTCCCACCCAAGTATCGGCACAGCATGACCACGATCAGTTCACGGTGCCATCAAACACAGCAGGCTGCCCACATTCGCAGGCGTTGAACCCAAGCAAGGGAAGGACTAGCCCCTCCAGAAGTGAAGGGAGCACTTACCTGCCATGTTCATGCCATCCTCCTCCAGATCCTGCCCACTGTCGTAGCGAGCCTTTTTCTTGGGATCCGACAGGATGGTGAAGGCTTCTCCGACTTCTTTAAACTTCTTCTCCTCTTCTTTCTGTATTTCTGCACTCGCCCCACTGTGCCGGTCTAAGGGGCAAAGACAGGTAGGGAAGAAGCTTTCAATTGCTGCCAAGCGCAGCTGGAAAACACTCCCCAGTCCAGCCAACCATCGGCTTTCCTGTACCACCACCGTCATCCTGCTGAAACAGGCATTAAAGAACTCCAACAATACAGCCCAGAGGGGGGGTCTGAAGGCTGGGAAAGTGTTTCCTCTGAAATTCTCTCTTCCGTTAACTTCTGCTCTCTGAAAAACCAAAAGCAGCGAGCTGCATGCTAACAGCAGAAAACATTTCTCTACCTGGGTGATGCATGAGTGCCCGTTTCCTATAGGCCTTCTTGATCTCGTCTTCGGAGGCGTTTTTGTCCACCCCAAGGATTTTATAGTAGTCTTTCCTTTTGCTCTTTTTCAGTTCCACCTGTGCATTCTTTAGGAATTGCTTGTGTTCTAGAAAGAAGAGCAAGGCAGAAGGAAAGCGCCTCGTATCACACGCAGCCTTAGTAGCAACAGAAGGAAAGCATCCTTCGAGAATTAAAGAATTTGTTTTCTCTCGCTGTCTGCAGCAAGAGACCCCCATTAATGTATGTGCACTCACATCATTATACTTAACCCCCAGGGGTTTGGGAAACAGGGGCCTAGGAACTACACAGGCAGCCATAGCCTCTCGAGACGCCGCATGTTAGATTTTGGCCAATCCCCACTCACATGACAATCCCTTTGCATTAGCTAGGTGCAATACCCAAGCCAGACCATCCATCGAGTGCTGCTTCTGCTTGTAAGGCAGCACCCTTCCATCTTTTCATCTTGGAGAACAGAGGAGCCTCTTGTGCTCAGGCCTGGCACTTCAGAGACAGCTCCAATAGGACGGGTCAGCGAAGGCCGAATTTCCAGAGAAGTGTGAATTGCTCAGTCAATGGGGTGTGGGCACCTAACTCTGGTTCCTTGGAAAATTCCAGCCCAGGCTGATTCAATGTTAATGTTCTTTCAGCAGCGGCACCCACTTCCCTGAGCCCCTGGTGGGTGCCTGGTGCACCCGGCACTATCTTAAAACACCTCTGGCTGCTCCGCAAGGGGAAATGGCAGCACCCTCAGTGTGTCAATAAAACCTTAGCACCAAACATCTTCCTGCCCCAGGCAGTACTGAAGCCCTGGTGCTACAGAGATCAACTGATCAACAGAACTGGGGAGGCTTTCATGCCACTGCTGCTAGTAACAGGCCCAGAATTAGCAAAATACAGGCAGTTCTAGATCCCTGCGGTATCCAAGCATCTCCCAAACATGTTAATTTATCCTCAGTTCCCCTGGGAGATGGAGACGTGTCCTCCTCATTTTCACTGATGGGGAAACCAAGGCACAAAGAAATCAAGTGACTTGCCCAAGGGCACTTGACATTTTGGTAGAGCCAGGAATTAACCCCCACCCCGTTCTGGATCTCAGTCCAGCGCCAAGCACAAGACCAAGCTTTACCCCGGCCCTCCCAACACTGGGAGAGAACAAACTCTCACACGACTCCACTAAGCAGCTGTTCCGGAGCTTCTGGGGCTTTTCCCAACATCCCTACAAAGCGAGGGGCAGTATTAAAGCAAGAGGGGGCAGATCCGTGCGTACAATGGCAATTCAGAGCGTTTACCAGCACTCCCACCTTACAAGAAACGCGTCTGTCAAGGGGCAGGTCGTGCGCATAGAAAGAGAGGGCCGATGCTTTTACCTTTCGTTTTCTCTGTCTGGTAAACTTTTTCATAATCCCTCACAGCATCTTCGTATTGTTCTGTGTCCATGTAACTATGCAAGGAAACAACTGTTACAACGGAATAGTTTACAGAGACTAACAAAAACCACAGCAGCAGGGGGTAAATTATGATGCTTCTGGAGGGATAAAACTACCGAGGGAAAGATGTGCATAGAACCCGGAGAAGCAAAAACAAAGGGGCTCAGTAGGGAGAGCCCAAGGTGGGATGCAAAGGGTGAGGACTAAAGCTCACAGCCCAGCCACCTGCATTTCTCAGGGGTAACCCAAAGGAAGCCCTGGCAGACTAAGCCTATGTTCTGGCCCCGACGTGCATCTGCCGTCTCGTTGTGCAGGAGGAATCCTAGCAAATCAAGAAGCCATCTCTGATCGAATTGCTTCATCCATTTACCAGGTGCAGGAACTACCAGCAGCCACTGGCAATTCCAGGAAACTGAGGCAGAGTCAGACACTCGTTATCGTCTCTGGACAGTTACGAGTGATGAGGCATTTCAGTTACTACCCCAAATTATCAGAGGGATCAATGGTGGCTGGCTATTGGCTGACGGACATGCAACACTGTCCCATTACCAGATATTACCGAGTCCTGGGGCGGGGGAGCCAACTTGAAGAAAAATATCTTGCACTTCAACTTAAAGAGTGATCGACAGGGGGCCCCCAGGGGCCCTTTCAGCCTAGCAAGTGCCCAGGAAGCTCGGACACTGCCCAGGAGAAACACCAGGGTCCCAGGAAAAGGGAAATGCAGAATTTCTGATGGAGACTGTTGAAAAGACATTAAAACTCGTCTCTGTGCAGCAAGTCCTCAGCCCTTGCATCTGAGAATGCATTGTACTGGGACAGCCAACTCTCCAAGCAGCAGCAACATCCCGAAAGCAAGGGTCCCAAGTGCTGGCATTCACTACCCAGGGTGCCAGTCACTGCGGGGTCAGAGACCCTCACCCAGAGCAGGGCAGCACAGCCACTGTCCCTGGAAGAGAGAGATCGGCCCTTTACAGGGAGGTCCTGCGACGGGTCAGAGCCAACCCCATTTCACAGCAGGCTCTGTAAGCCAGGTTAACGGAGTGAGATTTCAACCACTCTGGGGACAGGACGTTGCTTTAAGCTACTTGATTAAATAACCAGCTCCAAGGGAGAACCAGCCAAGGCTAAATGTGACTGGCAACCTGCGGCATCAGGCCCACAACGGTGCCATCAGGCTTCCCGTAGCCACCAGGCCCATACCTGGCTCCAACCGGAGCCTGCGTTCACACACGCTGCCTTTCATCCCCGTTCAACTGGTCTCAGCTCTGCCAGCCAAGCAGCACTGCAGACAGCTGGTCCCCTGAACCTGAACCTCCCAGCCACAGCCTGCTTACCATTGTGCTCTCCTCAGGTATGCTTTGATATACGTGTCATCCAGTTTTATTGCATTTGTGCAGTCATCTATTGCTTCTTCTAGTTTCCTAAGCTACAAAGCCAGAGACACAGTTATTCATGAATCCCCTTGGGAGGGGACGGATTTCGATACGATTTACGTTGAAGCTGCAGAGATGGAGCTACAATCCCCATGCAAAACGAAAGCCACAAATACATGGCTCATCTGAAGACGCCTTTTTCCACCTGTCTGGCACATCCCCTTTCAGGCCTAGAGGTGAACTCCCTGCCAGGACTCTGCTCCCCACCCCTAGCCCAGAACTCGTACTCCCTAGGAAACACCGGAACTCGGACTGCACTTGGAGAAACAGCAAATGTATTTTTATAAACCACCGACTGCTGCTTCTTAGAAGTGGGTTTGGAAAGGGGGCAAAAAGACTTGGCCCCAAACTAATTCCCAGGTGGAATTACAATTTGGCAAAAAGACAGACAATTTAAGGGGGGAGGGAAACCCACGTTACCAGTTTTCAAGTGTGAACACCCCCAAAAAGCACTACACCACCGGAGCCAGATCTGGCTCCCCACTCCCACGGCCCGATGTTCTGGGCAGGCTTCGAAGCCCATTGCTTTGAGCAGGCATGGGTGAATGCTGAGGCAGTGGGGGGGGTTAGGTTTAGTGACTCCCCTGCTAGAGTTTTCTTGGACGTCTGGCAAGGGCGCCAGGGCTTTGGACAGGCGTCATTTCTTTTTAGACAGAACTAAATATAAGAAGTGATCTGTGGGTGCTGAAGTCTCCTCGTTCTCAGGACGGGATTAAATAACTCAGCTGGAGAAGGGGATCTAAGGCCTAACACCTCCCCCGGCTTGGGTTTCACGGCTTTAGGACAGTTGTGTCCCACGCTGTTGGGAACAGCACCTACCCATGCGCGCGTGAAGCCTAGTTCCTGGCCTGCAGTACCAGCGGGGACTAGCCAGCCCAGCAGGGATGGAGAAGCATCGCCAAACCAGCTTCAACAAAACAGAAATTTGGCACCAGGCCTCGTTCTGGAACGAACGGTCCCTCGTCTGTATCCCATGGGTTTCTCCTCCACGGTGAGGCAGTTTATATCTGGGGAGTGCCTTGAGCTCCCAGGATGAACACCCACCTGTAATGCTGCCTGGGTCTTACCTTTGAGTTAACCGTCCCCCGGTTACAGTAGAGTTTGGCATTTGTTTTTATGTTATTTGGGTCTATCCCCAGTGCCTCTGTGTACAGTTCATATGCTAGTTTGTAATTGCCGTCTTTAAATGCTTTATTTCCATCTTCTTTCTTTGCTTTAAGTGCTTTGGCATTCTGAAAGAGAAAGTGCCCTGGGATGAGGGCAGACACTCTATAGATGACATCGAAGCCCAAGGCTCACTGATCCCAAGACACACTTTCTAACTTCCTTTCAAACACAGCCCCAGACCATATAACCTGCAGCTTTGTCACCACCCCAGCTCCTTTCTGCTAAGAAACAGCCAGTGTCAATCTCAGCCATTCCGCATGGGAAGAGGAGACTGTTTAAGGCTCAAGGTCATAACACAGCAGGGAAGGAAACAGTTGTATTATAAAAAAGGAAGGAACCCAACATTTTACAGCTTACCCAGCTGTGTGTTGCCTGAAAAGGTGGGTGAAGAAGAACTAGACTGGAGAAGAGAGGACAGGGCAGGAACTTGAGAGGAAAAACACTTCAAATGCAAGTCAAGCTGCAGATCTTCACGTTTTGACAGCCTACGTTAGACTTCACCAGAAGTCAGAGGCTAGAAACTTAGTATCCAGAGCTGCAGCAAGATCTCTGATTGCACCAGAGAACAACAGGCAGGAGGGGCAGCCCGCAGAGGTCTGTCAGTGGCTACCTCACAGGGAAGCAGCAGGTGGAGTTCAGGAAGGACTGGATGCGCTGGCTACTGCAGTTTTGTGGAGGGTTAAAGCCTCTGGGAGAGGGGAGGGGAAACAGCAGGAAATGGGGAAGGGTTCATCTGAGCAGAACTGATTCATTATAAGCCATTGGCTCCCCAGTCCCAGTACTTACTCGGCAGGCGAGACATGCTTTCTCGTGATCAGGGGCCATCCTGAGTGCCTGGATGAAGAACTGCACGGCCTTCTCGATACAGTCTTCATAGTAAAGGCAAAGTCCTCGGACATAAAGGGCATCTGCGTTTGTGGAGTCCATCCGTAAGATGTCGCTGGAATAGCCAGACATGCACATTCAGAATCAAGTCTAAGCACTTTCGAGATGTCGTTTCCTTCTAACCATCAAGAACAGTCTTGCTCCACCAAGGCGTTAGCTATTTTACCAAGCCTGAGGCCAGGGTGCTGAACTGGGAAGCGCAGGCAGGCCTGCGAGTGACACAGTGGGAAACCCAGCATGGTTTTTAAGCAGGTGGCCTTAGTAAGACTAAATGGCAGGGGGTGGAATTTGAGCATCTCTCCTAACCACACCTTGCACTGCAAGCACTCTTGGGACATCAGGGGGTCGTTAGTACGTCAAGGTTCCTACCTAGCTACAGACTGTGCTTCTGGATAGCGACCCAGCAGGGCCAAACATTCGGCCTTGAGGATTTTGAACCGATGACAGGCAGGAGCGAACTCCAAAGCACGGTCCATGCAGAACACGACCTAGCGAAAGAAGAAAAGCAAGTGGGAACAAAGCAAACAGCCAAGAGCCAGATCTGAGAGATGGTGTTATCTCTGCACCAGCTGGGATGTGTCTTCAAACTGAACCATGCAGACCCAGACAACTGCATTCTCAATAGCTGAAAAAACACTTCAGTAGACGCCTCCCCCATGTGTAGGGTCCTAAAGGCCCCTCAGTTGTGAAGACCTGCAGCTCGTCTTGTATTTCTAGCGATCCCATCTCGGGGTATCCAAGCGCCACACACACAACGAAGGGTCACAGAGTGCCCCACGGACAGCAATAGACGAAACCCAGCCCTTTTAAGCCCTCTGATACTATGGCGATAGGCACGAAGAAAACCCTCTGAGACAGACCATTACGCTCCTACGTTTCCTGCACTTCTCCCTCCCCATTGGTAGGGAATGCAGGAAGCGGTAGAAACTCACTCGACAGAGACAGTTGGAACTGGACTGAACAAAACACAAAATGCCAGGCAGGGACCGAGGCCGCACTGGCCTGTGATGGGCTGGGTGACCTAATGGTCTCTTTCCAGCTCTGGTTTCTCTGGTGGGGACAGCTGCATGAGAACAGGAGCATTGTTCCGCAAAGGTTCATCTGCTCCTGGGGCCGGGCTCTCAATCCCCCGTTTGTGACATCACAATTAGCTGCTGTGGGGAGCACCGAGATGCTACAGATCGAGGAGCCTGACGCCTTCTGGGTGGGGAAGGACCAGGAGCAGCTCGCCAGAAACAAAGGTTTTGTTTCATGCCAACATCCCTAGCGAAGTGAGATGGGAGAAGTGAGGGACGGAGACACAGGCAGAGTTATTCCTAGATACAAAATCCAGATTGTGAAGAGCAGCTGGCACAGCAGGACAATCAGATGAGGCAGAACTGGGATTTACCATTACAGAATCCAGAGCCTGGGCTTCAGGCGTCTCCTCCTGCAGACACTTATGAATAGTGCCCTTAACCCTGATGTGATGGAGAGACTGTCTCCTGCCCTGGGCCAAACCCTGACCTCGCATACATCCACTGAAGGCAACTGCAGTTGGATGCGAGTCGCACTTGGGTGTCTGAGGGCAGATGTGTCTTTCAGGTCTCAGGGCTACTCTCATTAAGGCAGGGCATGAGCGAGGCTTAGAAACAGCAGGGGAGGGTGCCGTGACTTTATCCCTTTAACACTGGCAGAGAACCTGCTGCTTGGTGAATAGGGATCCTGGGGATGTCTTATAGGATCACCGTTTGCTTTACAGCTGCTGGGAATGTAATCTGATGAGTAACACCCCGTTAACACCCCAGTCCCACCCATGCTCAGCCCAGCCTGCAAGGCTAACAGACTCACGCCAGGGCAGTTAGCTGGTTTAGCTCTGCCATCCTCACAGGGGCTCAGGGCTGGCCGACCTGCCGCGGAGGCGCCCCTCCCCGCTGGCCCCAACGTGGACCTGCCCTGGACTTGCCACTGGGGGAGAGGAGCCCCTCCCCCAGCCCAGCCCAGGCCCACCGGAGCTGCCACCGGGGAGCAGCAACTCTCCCTCTGCCCCAAGCTGCTGCGGTGAGAGAGGGCAGGGGGGAGCCCCGGGACAGCCTGCAACCCCAAACCCACCACCCCGGAGCCCACACCCCAACCCTCTGCCCCCTCCTGAACCCCGAACCCCTCATTCCTGGCCCCACCCCAGAGCCTTGACCCCTAGCTGGAGTCCTCACCCCCTGCACCCAATCTTCTGCCCCAGCCCTGAGCCCCCTCCCACACTCCGAACCCCTCGACCCCACCCCCACCAGATGAATTTTGTTATGTGCACCGGTATGAAGGTGATGTGTTACACGTTACTGCCATATTGGTGCACATAATAAAATTCACTCCGCACATGGACATAAAAAATGAGGGAACACTGTCCCTGACTCCTGCTGAGCCAGCCAGATCAGTGTTTTCTGGTCATAATGAGACAAAGAAGATCCATGTTGATTTTACCTTCCTGAAATCCCGTTTCTCAAAATCAATTTCAGCTATTCTCTCGTATTCCAGCACAGCGCTCGCATTCTTCAACTGAAAGAAAGGAGGGCACGGTCGGTTTCCACTCGCCTGGTCTGCACCGCCGTCGGATGGCATTTAAACCAGCCAGCGCCCAGGATATCAGAGCAGCCCCAGGAACAACAATACTCCGAAGCTACCTTTGCTTTTCTAGAACCAGTTTAATGTGGGCACCTGGGCTTGGCTTGGCTTGATTGCCCTGGAGAATGAAGGCCTCTTTTAACCACAGGCCAAGCATAGCACAGACAACAGGAAGGCATGCGTCCACACACTGCCCCCCCCTCCCCCGGATTGCCCAGTCTAGCTCCCACACCTCCACCAAGGAGAAGAGCGCACACACACAGAAGCAGTTTTGCAGTGTGGGTATCAGTCTGCTAAAAACTGGACTGAGAACCCCCCATCAGACGCTGCCCCACAGTGACACCATTTAGTCACTTCTAACCTGAGCTACACTTGATTCGGCAGCCCAGAGGCGAAAGGCTCCACAGCACAATCCTGCTCCCCTGGGCAGCCCCCATGACGGGGATATTTGGATCCCAGAGCGTTTTTTTACCTCTTGTTGGGCCTGAGGGTTCGTGTGATCCAGTTCTAGAACCCGTTGGAAACAGCGGCTGGCAGCCATGGCATTCCCCAGAGAGAGGTGACATTTCCCTTCCCGTAGATGTCCCTGAGAAGACAGTTAAAAGCGTGGCAATAGTTGGCGCGGGGGGTTTCCAAAGGCTAGTAACAATGATACACCGAATGGCTGGTCACCTACCCTTACAAAGGTATCATCCAATCGGACTGACTGTTGGGCATCTCCCAGTGCTTCCCGGAACTTCCCCAACATCATTAGGGTGGCTGCTCTGTTACCATAATAACTGGCATTGTTAGGACATGCGTCTGGAGAAAACATTACAGCAATCCCAGTTAGTGCAATGCAAAGGGCTACACAGATTGTCGACAAGGTCACTGCTGGGTTCAAAATCACATTCCCTGTTTGCAAGTTCATACCCTACCTGAGCAGCTTAAAAATTACCTGGAGTCAACCGTTTATATTTAGGAGCACCCAGAGGGATTGGAGTTCCCTTGTACAAGCGCACTGAAAATCGCATAGCGTCCTGCTCAGTGCTCATCAGCACGGTAACACTGCTAAGCCCACATGCAATCATTAACACTACGGAGATCCAACTCAATCAGCCTGGCTGGACCAGACAGACAGGGTGCTACGCTAGGCAGCGCTACAGCCATCCCAAGCACTCACAAGCGTTCACGGTAACTAACACATCCGTGTCACCGGGACACTGGAAGAGGTTTCTTCAACGTGTGCCGTTAGCAACGTGAGTCGACCAATATGCTGGTTTATTCCCCCCATAACCCAGTCGGATTCAGCGAGCCCCAGAACACGGTCACAAACAGTCGCTCTCACCTATGGCTTTTGTGTAGTAGTTGTACGCTTCATTGTAATCTTTCTTGGCATAATAAGCATTTCCTTGTTCCTTGAAAGACTCTGCTTCTCTGAAAGAGAGTAAAATATCCCAGAGTGAGATGAACAGCAGTATCGAGAGACACTGACTGGCCACCACCGAGGACCACATCCCCAGCTGCCTTCAGACAGCTCTGCACTGCGATACTGGCTACACATGGCTCGAAAGCTGGCCTACGTGGCCACTACAGAATTGCCCCCTTCGATGGTACTCCTGGGGAAACAGGGCACCCCATGTTCAGGGGACGCCCAGATGCTGGAACAGCCCTTGGGGCCATGGGCAGCTGGCTACTCAGCGCTGTGCTAGGGGGCCAGCCAAGGATCACAGGAGCTCATGATGGATTCAGACCATCTTTGCACACTCCTCCCTTGAGCTGCACTAAGTGCCGCCCAGCCACCGCTCAGAATCTGGCCCCGCGAGCGCTGACTGACTCAAGGGTATTTGTTCTTTAATTCTCAGAAACCAAGAAAATTGCAGAAGCTTTTGCAGAATTTACGGGTCCAATCCTGCAAGGTGCTGAGCACCCCCAACTGCCACTGAAATCAGCAGAAACCGAAGGTGCTGAGCACCTGTCAGGAGCAGCTCCATACCATGCAGGAATGGCCCAGACCACTGGAGAGGTCTCCTGAAGTCAGCAGGAATGGAGGGTGCCTGGCAGGCTGAGGAGGGGCTCAGAACCGCCTGAGAGCAGGCCCTAGGAAGTCTCCTAAAATATGCAATGTTCAGCCTGAGGCATCTCCCCCGAAGCCCTTGGAAGTCGAGGCTTCAGAAAAACAGAAGTAATTGCACCCACGGTCCATCTCACCACATTGGCAGGGCAGCATGGCAGGGAACATGCACTGCCACCGTTCCATGCCCCACAGCCAGTCCTTTGCACCCCACACGTTAGGGAACGCTGCACTGAGGGACAAGCTCTGTCTGAGGCGGCCTAAGTCAGGCAGAACTGGGCCCTGTCACTGCATCTGCTGCTGAAACAGCAGCATTGATCAACATTTACACATCCCAGCTGCTGTCTGGAGGGCTACCCGCTCTCCTACCCTGCATGGCTTCTCCAAAGCAGTGTCACCGCTCAACAGGGCCCCGGCAATAGTGTCGACATGCTGGTCTTTCGGGAGTTTAGCTACCAGGGCTTCCCAAGCTCAGGTCCAATGAACCCGAATGGTTTGGTTTCCCTTTCTATGCCATGAACAGGTAAAATGGCAATGAGATGGAGGCTTTAAAGTATTAACTCGCCCTGTTCTAGGATGTATTTCAATCAGCACTGGGATAAAATCATTTGGGTCGTCACCATTGCACCCAGAGCTACAGAAATTAAAGCACCTGAGGTTTCCAATTATGCTCAGTCCTGCCAAAGGAGAACTCCCACAACGTGCACACGGCTCAAACCTCTTCCTTGGAGGAAGGCACATTTCAGAAATCGAGCAACGGGGGGCAAGTCTACAGAGTACACACTTAATGATCAAAATCGCATTAGGGAGACAGTCTCACTTGGATTCCAGCCTAGCACAGAGAGTTATTACTCCTTCCTTACCACAAGTGGAGTCGACTCGCATAGGACACTTCCTCCTCATAAAGGAAATGTCAGCCAACTGCTCCGTATATAGAATTCACAGCAGCAATGGGGCAAAGGCTGATGGCACTAAAATAGCAAAGGGGACATTCCAGCCTGCCAGAGCAGAGTTCCACAGTCAGTCTCAAACGCTCAGGTCACACCGGACAGGCTCCGAGCCAAGCTTCTCCACCTTCCGAAAACCCGGGCCCCAGAGTTACAGAAACCAGGAAAATCTCTTTTGAGGCTTTCCCATGATTCTGCTCAGAAATGACTTGCTGTGAAGTCCGAGGCAGACATATAGCACTGAAAATAGCAGACATATAGCACTGAAAACTCAAGCAGCACAGGCATAGAGAGGAGTCATTGGAGCTATCCCCAGCCCCCCTCCTTCCCTGTAACGCCATGGAAGGCACAAAGCCGATCAACCAATTTTACTGCTGGTGAACGTAAGCAATTTCTACTATCACTGTTAGCTTTGTGGTAGTGTCCAGAGGCCCAAATCAGGATCAGGCCCCTTTGCACTACAAGCTATACCCAAGCTCACAGGCAGGTATCAGCCCTATTTTGAAGAGCTAACAGTCTAGTCGATCAAGGAAGGTACAAGCAGGGATCCATTTGGTTCCATTTTATTTTTAAAACCTACAATTTACAAAAATGATGTGCGGCTCAGGCTGTGAACAAGCGCCACCCCTCTGCCAGCACGTGGCTGGCGCCTCTTACATCCTCTTTTGAGACCCTGAGTGAGACTGAAGCGGTGCCAAGACTTTGTGTGAGCTCTGGAAAGCAGTGATTTCACCCTTCATGACATCCTGGCCAGGTACGGGTTGGGTGACACTCTGTCGAGCCACTGTGACAATGCAAATGGGCCAGGACAGCCGTTCTCAAAGTGTGAAATGTACACCCTGAAGGTACATGGGCTGGCTTAAATTACAGTAGCCGAATAAGAGTCCATTCCGACCACATCGAGTAACTTTACAAAGGAAACACGCCAACACTCCTGAGTGTTAGATGAAGCATAAAGTCAGAGACCTGCTGGTCCAGAGCCTATTATTTAACATTGACGTTGTCAGACCCCTTTGTGCTAGTTGTTGGACAGACACAGTAAATGACAGTCCGTGAGCCAAAGACTCCAAGCTGAAGACACCTTTCACCCCACCCCCGGATTAAATCATCGTTTGATAGAGAATAAATCCTGGTTGGGTATTTAAAACCCCTCTCTGTAAGGAGCGGAACGCTGCCATGGCCCCTTTCTGCCCAAAGGAAGGCATTTCAGCGGGCGGAGCTGAAGGCAATCTGAAGCGAACAATGCAAGCAATGTTCGGCAAGCCCACTAAAAAGGAACAAAGGGAACTGTGTGGGGGCAAGTTAACANCAGAATAAATCCTGGTTGGGTATTTAAAACCCCTCTCTGTAAGGAGCGGAACGCTGCCCTGGCCCCTTTCTGCCCAAAGGAAGGCATTTCAGCGGGCGGAGCTGAAGGCAATCTGACGCGAACAATGCCAGCAATGTTCGGCAAGCCCACTAAAAAGGAACAAAGGGAACTGTGTGGGGGCAAGTTAACATGTTTTTAACCTCATTCGGGCTTGCCATTGGCCACTCCCACACAACTGCCTCAAGCAAAGGGCTGTTTGTCAGCCGGCAAAACAATAGATACGGAGAGTTACCACTCCAAGGGCCTGCAGGGTCAGGGCTAAAATATGTGCTGCTCACTTTCCTTTTTAATCTTGTTACCAATTAGGTTCAGCTCAGGATGCTGATAACGGGCAAACCCCAGGTCTAGTGTCAGTGCACTGGTCAGACCCACCAGGGATCTCCCTGGCCCAGTACGTTTTTGTTTATTTAAAACAATCAGAGTCCAGGGGTTACTGGGTGGCAGAGAAGCGAGCTGCCAGGTGGTGCTCGGAGAGTGCACGTCCCAAACTGGGAGTGCTGGGAACGCAACAGATTCAGGTCCCTCTCTCTCGGTTTCAGTGGGTTCACTTCAGGGCCTTGAAAGGTATCTGATAAGTTCCCATCCGACCCCTAGCCTGAGTCTGGTCTGAATGAGCTTTCATCTCTATCTGGTGGGAAGCTGCCGACATGCCCTCCTCACCCATGTTCTTCCCACTCACATCCCCAGGGACGGCATCATGCCAAGGTTCCCATCAGAAATGAACCCTCTGCTGCTGTGGTTGAAACCTGTAATCTCCACCCACACCCACCAAGTCAGCCTGGGGCTATGCACACTGGAGTGTGTCGGAACACGTGGCAAGCGTCAGAGTAGAACTCTCCACCCGCACTTCTCTAGACGGAAGCAGAACTAGACAAATATGCCCCCTGCTTGATTTACAGCAAAAAGAAACAAAATCTGTTCTGGGAATGAAAAATCACTTTTTAAAATGGAATTGTCCCGACCGACAGACTGACAGCACGTGCTCCTCCTGAGTGGATCCGAGCTGGTGAACAAGCACAGTGTAGAAGATACATCGGTGCCATGCTGTAGATCTCTCTCTCAACTCTCTGAGTAGGGATTGTTTCACTAACTCGTGCCAAGGGGACGGATTTGTACCACTCGTCGTGATGGGATTTTCACTCTGTAAGACAAGACACCCATGCACCATGGCCACTTCTGAACATGAGGAGGGTTGAAGCATTCAGAAGGCAGTGAAGGAAGTGGTGCCTAGAAGTTTCCTTTCTAGCGTCTATGGTCCCATTGCTGTGGTTCTGAAGAACAGTCCCATTCTGAAGAACAGGGCTGCAAGGATCATTGCCAAACCTGATCTCTCTTGGCCTGCTGAGCCACTTGCTAGAAGTAAGCAGATTGTCTGATGTGTAAATCTTTAAGCAACTTTACCAGTCATTATGCAATGCAGTGTTTCTAGTGGTTCCAGCTGTAGGGCTGTAAGCCAGGACTCCTGGGGTTGTTCCCTGACCGCCAGTGAGACAGTCACTGACCTCTGCGCCTCATCACCCCATCTGTGAAATACCTCACAGGAGAGCTGTAAGGCTCCGTCGTGCTTATAAAGCCCTTTGAATTAATGTGATGAAGAGTACGAGGATGGTTGTTTCGATTTAGTGTTGGTTGGGTTTCTCTCTTTAGTGTTTACTAGACACAGCACTTCGCTGACATGTCAAACCTCAGTGGTTGGATAACCTTACCAGAGAGGAAGTACACACGGCTGCCTTTATTGTTTACATGCCTTTAAAGCTGAATGAAGAAGTCTTGCAAGAAAATCAAAGTGGCTTCAAAACATGTAGGCAGAGTCGCTGGGTTTGCAAGATCCAAGGCGTGAGAGCCCGGGAACAGAACGGCAGCGTCTCTCCCCAGTTGTGTTCCAACACACAGAAAACTGTTCTTGTTTACCACTGTCTCTGGCTATACTAACAAAACAAATGCAGATCTCCTGATATCATTCGTAATTGTTTCAATCCAAACAGATGCTGCAGCCTGAATGAGATCAGTCTGCATCTCACACTGATGTACGCTGCATTCCCCACTTGCTGCTTTGCTAAAAAGACAATCCAGGCCTGAATGGATTCCTTTGTTCGGAGAGGTCAGTGTCTCTTCAGGGCCTCTCCGTGGTGAGCCCAGGGGGTGGGGAGGAACAGAGCCACATCAAGCGTCTCTGTCATTGCCTGCAAGCACAGAGCTCTGCTAGGAGCCAGCTGTCTGAAACGACTCCCTTCTCCTGAAATTTGGGGACCTGCTAACTGCTTGGTTAACAAGCTTGTCATGTGCTCTCAGTTCTCCAGGTGCTGCAGTCAGTCCTACTCCATGGCCCAGCTCAACCTGAAAGGCTCCTCGGACTCCTTTCGTGGGAAGAACATTCCTGATACCTTCTCCCCTAGGATCTGCCACATCCTCACTGGAGACGCGCATCCTCCTCCAGAAGGGCCGTGGCCTCAACAACTCCCCTTGCAACTATTCAACCCCAGTGGCTGGAGGGGCTGGTCGGCCTCTGCAGCAATCCCAACCCTTGCTAGCCCTTGGAACAAACTGCCAAGACAAACAACCCACCCTGCACAACAGCGAGATGGGCCCAGATTAGCCCAAGAGCTTTTGAGCAGCATCTTTCATCTGCCTCCTACCACCATGTAAATCCCAACACAGATTTCCCCCTGCTCTAGCTTGCAACCATCCTTTAACATACTAGCATCAACCCAAATCACATACCTGATTTTCATAGCACAGAAACAGAGGCACAGCCAAGAACAAGTCATTTCCAGAATGATCAGAGCCTTCTGAGCTCCGTCTGAACCCCACCTCCCAAATGGTAGCCTTCCTACCTGGCTGGCACTCTGCACGGGCACGTACAATGGCACCCTGCAGCCATCCGATCTCTGTGTAACTCAGGTCTGTACAATCTACTGAGGTGGCAGACTCAATGCCTCCCACAGCCATCACTCCTCTTTCACTTCCTGCCTAAATTGCAAAGTACAGGTCTGTCGCATCTTAGGCGCATTTAACAGGTGCGATTTCAGCTTTATGCGGTCGGCAAAAGCAAGAGAAAAAAAAAAAGAAGAGAAAAATAACAATTTAAATACTAATTCTATAAGGCGAGCGATGCCGCCCGCCATTACACTCAATGTAATTTTGACTATACGTGGTTTTCGCTTTAGGCGCTGACTGCGGAACGTAAGCGTAAGATGAGACAGACCTGTACTTTAAGCTTATCTGGCAACTAAGAGTTGGCCAAAAGTTCCAGGAAGTCAAGTGCTTAGCTTTGTGTTTAGGAGGCGCTCCAAGGCCAGAAACTCCAGGCTGTTCACATTTTGACTTACTTTCTAGGCAGCTCGCCTAGTGCCCTGCCATGCAGAGGTTTGTTTGCATCTCCAAACTCTCTAGGCTAATAGTGAATCCCCAGGAGGTCCAAGCAACCCCTCTAGTCACTCGCAGGGGCAAAAGGCCACAGTCAACTTGCTTCATTGATACATTCAAGGCATTTTGCTACAGGATATGGAGCCTTTCAGCTGAAATCCAGCCCAGACCTCTACCATCCGATGCTATTCAGTTACTTATGTGTAAGGATACGATTTAGTCACAGAGGTCACGGATTCTGTGACTTTATTGGACCTCTGAGACTTCTTTGGCTTCAGCTGTCAGTGGCTGCAGCCGGGACTGTGCCTTCCCCCTGCCCGTGGTGGTGGGGTTCGGGCTGTCAGTCCCCCCCATAGTTATTTTTAGTAAAAGTCACAGACAGGTCATGGGCTCCAGTGATTTTTTGTTCATTGCCTGTGCGACCTGTCGGTTATTTTTAGTAAACGTCATGGTGACAAAATCTTCATCTTACCTGTGTGAAATGAGCTTGGTGATCTCAGTGCCGTTCACAGTGGGCAGGTGATTACAGCATAATACCAGCCTAGCACTACACACCCCTCTCCCCCCTGCATGCTGACAGTCCCAGCAGAGAAGCCAAGGAATGAATGGGTCACAGCACAGAGGGGTCTCCTCTCTCACCCCCTAGAGATGCTTCTTTCAGGTCAGGGATGAGAAACAGCGGCTGGGGAATGAGAGGGTGGAGGCAACATGTGAAGCTTATATACTTCCATACTGCTGTCGTCAGGCTGGTCAAACCAGCCTCTCACATCACTCTAAACTCAAACTAGACTTCTTAAAACTTAAATCAGGGTCTTATCCTGCAGCGAGACAAGGTCACCTGGGAGCCAGCCTCATTACAATACAAAGCAGCACTGTAGCATGTCAAGCAGCACATTCCTCTGTGCATCAGCACCCCCTACTGATCAAGGAGCAATGCTGCTACCAGTTGCTTAGTGCAGGATATTGAGCTGATTAAAGAGGACCTATAGCAGGGGTTCTCAAACTGGGGGTCGGGACCCCTCAGGGGGGTTATTACATGGGGGGGGGGGTCTGCGAGCTGTCAGCCTCCACCCCAGACCCCGCTTGCCTCCAGCATTTATAATGGTGTTAAATATATTAAAAAGTGTTTTTAATGTATAAGGGGGGGGGGGTGGCACGCAGAGGCTTGCTGTGTGAAAGGGGTCACCAGTACAAAAGTCTGAGAACCACTGACCTATAGCTCACAATAGGCAGGAAGGAAGGTGGGGAAATCCAGTGGCTGCACGGGCAGATGCTTGTGTTTATCTACCGATTCACCTCAAAGGGTATTGGAGTTTGTGAATTCCACAAATATAGCGCCGTAGCCCGGTGTGTGTGTGTGTGTGTGTGTGTGGTGGGTGTGGGTGTGGCAGCATAGCCTACTCCACAGGAATACCCTAAAGCAGGTTTCTCAACGACCAGTCCATGGACCAGCGCCGGTCCCTGAGATCTCCCTGACATTGTTTAGGAAGGCAGCAAGCCGGTCCCTGGTATCAATAAGGTTGAGAACCACCACCCTAAATCATTTCTGGTGAAGACAACACCCACGATGCCTCTTTTATAACATTCACGGAAGGGCCTAGTGCCAGAAATATTCTGCTTCCGTTTTGTTTTCATGGAAACAAACTTGGACCCAAGGGCTATTGTGGTGCTACAGCTTTAAATAGTGCAGCTAGAGAAGCCCTTTGATAAGACAAACTGAAATCAAGGAAACGGACTGGTTTTAATAAGTAACCAACACGTTTCTGATAAGCCTATGATCGTCTATCTACAATATATAATTACTCAACCAAAAAAAGGAGCTTGTACGATGCTTTGAAGACATAAGGCTCTACATACATTTTAAGTATTAAATATTTAATTTTTGTTCACCTACTCTACACTGATTCTATAAACAGAATTATTCAAATCCCGTAGTGCACTATGTATTCATAGTAGTTTAGTATTTGTGTGAAGAATTCTTTTCAGCACCACTGGTTATTTTAAAAAAAGAATTCCATTTTGGCCTTGGAAACTAGAAGTCCTATTTAGCCACAGCACAGGTACAGTACCAATGTACCTCATCCATGAACAGAATGTCTTCAGGCTTCATGGCCAATTAAACCTTTGGTTTGCTGCTGACACGGTCAACAAAGGACTCAATTAATGAGATTTGTTCACTTGGAGACCCACCAACTCATTTCACATGAGATGGCAGTGATCCCCTCACTACTGAGCTACACTAGATTTGAACTGGCAACCTAAAGGTGAAGTCTTCTGACCCCAAGATGAGGGAAAACTCAAATTCTTTGGTTTGGCACATTTTTTCTTCATTGTGTAAATCTCACACTCTCCATTTTACGAAGGTAACTATGATGCAACTTCTGAGAGCACAGCCACTCTGAAGCTGGTACCAAATAGTAAAGGAAAAGGTTTGATCAAGGAACTGTTAATCCTAATATTAATTTAGCAATGAGACTTTTTAAGATACCTCTTTTTAAGATACTTCTTCCACATCATTCAGCACTGAAGAATGAGGGGAAACATCCCCCCACATATATGCACAACAGATAGACTCTGGAGCTGCCAAGCAGATGACCGAGAAACTATTTATCCGATAAAAAAATGAAGTGAAATAAAGCTTCAGAAATCAACTGAGCCACAAGAAAACCGTTTCCATGGTCTAGAAATCTTTTAAAAAAAACTCCCCCTCTTATGGATATGCTGATCTGTGATTGGATCAGAACACAGAATTTAAGCCAATCAGAATGCAGCTGTTCAACAATAACTGTCACTAACTGCACCATCATCAGATAAAATTAGTGCAGTTACATCAATGATTTTCCATAAGTATCCCTGGAATTTATGCAACAGCAGGCAACCATTATCCTGTGACCATATTCCATTCCTTCCACTGATAAGCCTCTTAAACAACCTGCAAATGACACATTCAGTTTATTTGCAGCTGTTTCAGTGCAATGCCAGGACAATTACGCTGAAATACAAATCACTGCTTTGCTACCGTCTATCTTCTCCTCCAGCTCGGGGAGCAGAAGCAGCCATCAGAGACCATTTTAGTACATTTGAGCAAAGGTTAGTCCAAAAACACGTCTGTATCAAAATAATTGACGCAGGTTGTGGGGTGGGTTTTTTTTAAAATAGGAAATTTACCCACTCACCCTACAAAAGCTGTAGTGAAACATCAGGTTCCCATGCCTAGTCTGCCCAAGTCCAACAACGCTAAGCACTTACATAGCACAGTCAACCTGTGGAACTCCTTGCCAGAGGATGTTGTGAAGGCCAAGACCATACCTGAGTTCAAAAAAAGAACTAGATAAGTTCATGGAGGCTAGGTCCATCAATGGCTATTAGCCCGGATGGGCAGGGATGCTGTCCCTAGCCTCTGTTTGCCAGAAGCTGGGAATGGGCGACAGGGGATGGATCACTTGATGATTCCCTGTTCTGTTCATTCCCCCTGGGGCACCTGGCATTGGCCACAGTCGGATGACAGGACACTGGGCTAGATGGACCTTTGGTCTGACCCAGTCTGGCCATTCCTATGTTCTTATAGCATTTTGCATGGTTCAAGGGGCTTTACAGACATTAGCTACGTCTCCAAACACCCTCGCTGACACAGCTGAGCAGTATCCCAATTTTACAAATGGGTAAACTGGGCCAGAGAAGCTAAAGAACTTGCTCAAACCCAGAAAGGAGCTTCATGGCAAAGAGATGATTAACACTCAGGAAGTTCTTGACTGCAGGCATCTGCTCAAAGCAAGAGGTCCCAAGCTCTGAGCTACCAAGAGGGGATGGGAACATCTTGGAAGTAGCATATTAATTCCTTCCTTTAAACACCTCCCCTCTAGGTGACCCTGGAATAGTGTTGCCCTGCCACCCCGCAATCAGATTAAAAGACAGGATCACCCCAACAGGAAAGAAGAAAGCCTGGGAATCCCACACTCAAAAGGACAACCACTGGATGAAAGATTCAACCTTAATGACCCAGGACTGAGGTACTGGCCCTCTCCCATCAAGGCAGCTGAGCTAGGTTGCTTTTGCTCTCCATTCCCAGGGTTCTATCTGGAGTGGGCCAGGAACCAACCCTCCCACTGAGGATGTCGGAGTTCTTCTGTTTCTGGGACTCTTCAGTCCTTTCTATGGGTCGTTTTATTCATGACCAGGTCATTTCCTGCAGCTGCCTTCTGAACTCAGTTATGGAGGAGGAGAGAGGCTGGTGCTAGAGATCTCTGTAGTAGGAAGACTGAGCCCAGTTCATGATTTTTAATTGCTGATACTTTTAATATTTACACTAGTCACTTAAAAGTGAACAAAGCCCTGGAGAAAATACCATAAGGAACAATCTTACATTAGCCCGGGGCGGGGGTGGATTACATGAAACTTGGCAGGACTCTCCCAGCACTAATCAATTCTGTAACGCTATGATACTTGGATAGTTTATGCAGCATTCAGGTGCTTTTTTAACAATGACATTTATCTATTTAATTAACAGGGTGCTATAATACTGCCAATGCCTCTCCCTTGGCCCGCACCCTTTGATAGCTAATAAGCAGCACACCTACCTCAGCCCTTCACCATCATTTTGAAACTGGCACTACTCAGAGGCCCCTTTCAGTTTCATTTTGTCCTAATGCTTCAGTCAGATGAACACCTTTCCAGAGTGACAGGCTCAGCCACACCATTTACAGACATTGTATTCCTCCTGGAGACACCAGACTGCTGAGATTCAGCTCTCAGTTTTGCACACTAGAACTAGCACAGTGTTTCCCAAAGGCTGATCTAGTAATTTCATTCCCTGCTGTGATTGCGACAGCTCAGCAGCAGGTGGTAATAAAAGCACTTGCTCTTGTAAAGAAAATTCATTACCAGAGGAAAGGGCTGGGATCCTCACCACGCCTGGCCTCAAATAGCATCTGCACCGCTGGGCAAAATTTGCCAGCTAGCTTTGGGGATGAAAGAGGCTTGGTCTTTCAACAATTACTAGGTGGGGAAGAATGCAGCTGCCCTAGTACTTTCAACACCCAATCCTGCCTTCAAATACAGAGTGTACTTTGGAGAGCCAACATGCACAATGACCATTTTTCCACGGAGCCCGGTAACACGGGACAGGTATTGGAGAGCAGGACTCCATGCTATCAAAAATCTCAAACAGTAACTGTTTTTCTCCCCTGCTGTTAATAGCTTCTCTTAATTAATTAGCCTCTTACAGTTGGTATGGCTACTTCCACCTTCTCATGTTCTCTGTATGTATAAATATCTTCTTACTGTATGTTCCATTCTATGCATCCGAAGAAGTGGGCTGTAGCCCACGAAAGCTTATGCTCAAATAAATTTGTTAGTCTCTAAGGTGCCACAAGTACTCCTGTTCATTTTGCTGATACAGACTAACACGGCTGCTACTCTGAAACCTGTTCTGTTACAGGTAGGTGCAATTAATAAGAATCCGTGAAGTCCTCAGGCACAGGAGTTGGAGAAGGGAAAAGGATCTGAACCTTCTTCAAGGGTTTTGAGCCATGAGGATTCCCCCCTCCACCACAACATGCAGAGTTTAACCCTTTAGCTCCCTCTCCGGAGCAGACCTCAATCTGGCAGAAAAAAGGCTTCTGCAGGTGCTAGTCAATACTGCCCCTAGGCAGAAATGATGGAACACACTGATAAGGACCAAAGCCAAGTTCGAGGAAGCCCAGATTTGCTGCCTATCCATGTTTTCTATAGCACCCATCACTGTAGGCCAACTGGCACCACACAGCGGGCTGGGGTTTGCTGTACTGCACAAAGTTTGACCTCAAGAAGATTGAACCTTTTCTATAACATAGACAGTGGCTGGACCCCACCCCTGCCTTTAATATAGGGGCATGTCCAGCAAAGGCCACAGAGCTTAGCAGCTGACATGCAGCCAGGGCCATTCTGAAACAAAGCATCCCATGCCGGGAGCTGCCGGCCCTTCTCCCCTCTGGCACCCTACACCTCCCTTATTGAAGGGCAGCCCCGGACTGAATGTAAGAACGTCACTGATTCCACTCTCAGCACCCCTCATTCAGCCCCGCAGACCCAGGACGTGAAGCGTTCATGTCACGGCTGCCTCCTTTCTTCGGCCTGGCCCAGCAGAACCTTCTCCTCCCCGGGGAACCGATCCCACCCCCCCGGCACCCCTCGTTCATTAGGCGCTTGGAGACAGGGATTTTCTGCCCAGACAGGGCGGCGATGGCTGGGTGCATTGGAGGGGCCCGGAGAAACCCCCTTCCGTGGTCAGCGCGAGGTATCGGTTATAAAGCACCAAGTGCCCTAACGAATGGCCATAGCGAAGACCCTACAAAAACAGTCGAGGGGGGAGGCAGAAAAATGCATCTCCGCCGGGTACGTTGAGCCAGGCATCATTCCCCCCCCCCCCCCCCCCCCCCCCCCCCCCCCCCCCCCCCCCCCCCCCNGTCCCCCCGCCCCCGCCGTGGGGCAGGTGTCACCCCCGAGTCCCCCCAGCGTAGGGCAGGTGTCACCAGCCTGGAGGAGGAGAATTAGCCCCTCGCTGCACCCGCTGTCCCCAGCCCGCCCCCCGCTGCAGGCCCAACGTGGGGGTGTGTGTGTGTGCGGGGGGGGTCCTGCCTGAGACCGGGGCCGCCCTGAGAGACAAGCCCCGGGAATGGGGCACCCGGGGGGGGGGTTAACGGGGGGGGTGTCGGTGACTGAGCCCCCCCCCCC
>QXTE01000039.1:10695578-10723395 GCA_003942145.1 Platysternon megacephalum
GGGGGGGGGAATGGGGGGGGGGCTGGACAGAGAATGGGAATGGGGGCCTGGACAGCTGGGGGGAGAATGGGAAGGGGGGGCCAGGCCAGCCGGAGGGGGGAGCCCAGGCCCTGGCCAGCCTGAGGGGAGGTGCTGGGGGAGCCCTGCCTGGGAGGCGGCAAGGGGGCCATGACGGTGACGTACCTGAGATTGGCCCAACATGGAGCGGATGCCGGGTGGAGAGCGACAGTGGACGTGAGGGGCACCCGGCGAGGCAGCATGACGAGCTCTGGGCGTCCCTGATTCCCGAAGGGCGCCGCTAGGTCCTGCTGTAACACAGCTGATAACAAATGGCAACGATCATGGTGTCAATAATCAACTGCCATGCTAAGGCATCCTCCCACTAAACCACCGCCCCCTGGCACCAAACTGGCGCTGTGACCACATCCACGGATAACAATCAATTACAAATAATTAGGTTCCTAAACATCAAGCTCTGCCCATGCCTTAGGCCAGTGGTTCCCAACCCGCAGCCCAATCAGCACACAACTGCAGCCCATGTGACGTCCTCCAGGCCAGACAGGTCGTATATCTATTGCGTGGATGCACATAACACAGCGAGAGCTGCATGTGCAGCCCACGGTGGTAATAGGCTGAGAACCACTGCCTTAGGCCCTGAGCTTGCAATGAATACGGGTGCTCAGCAGGACCTGCCTCCACAGAGCTCATTGCAGGATCAGGTCTTTCTTGCATATCGATGTGATCTTTCTGTTGTGACCCTTGCCCTTCCTGGCCTGCCCTTGTCCAGGGTGTTGCCGACTTAGGTCCTGCTGCAAAAGAGAACTGTGCAGGTGGACCCCTGCATGCCCACAGAGCCCCATTGGCTCCAGTGGGGCTCCACGCAGGAGCAGGGATCAGCCCATGCAGTTCTCCTTGCAGGATGGTGCTGGATTGCATTTAGGTTGTGCACTCTCTAGAACAGGAGGCATGTCTTTGCTCGCTTTGGGAGCTGCCCAGCGCTTCTCCAGGTGCTTGATGGATAATTAAAAAAAAAATTAGTCATTGTAATGATGCCTTTTAAAACCCATCTCTTGTTTTCTCTCGCAACAATGCCCTGATGTGAGCCTTTAGCAACTGAGATGTCATCTCAAATATTCTTAAAGCTGGGTGGGGGCTAGACTGTCACTCTAGATTTCAGGATATTTGCCGCCAGAAAGCTTAGCTTTCTTCAAAACCATCTGGAATCTCCAAGAAAAGAAGATCAGGCTGGTGGGACGGAGGGCTGAGCAGGGGGAACTTTCCCTCCATATTTTCAGATATGAAAGCTGCTGGTTTTTTAAAAAGCTTTTCCTTAAATGGACGATGTGGCCATTAGTTGCCTGAAGTGTTCCTGGTTTCCATTTTTCTTGTCATATTTGCACCATGGCTAGTGAAGTATGATGGGGGAGGAAGGAGGAGGGTTTCAGGAAAGACCGCTTCAGTGGGGCACCAGGGCCGCAGGCCTGCAAGCTGGGGGTCAGGAGGCTGCCAGACAAGCACAGACCTCTCATCCCGCTAACGCTGGCCACTACGCAAGCTCAATAAAGATCTCTTTCCTACAACTCTGCCTGGCAGTTATCGTCAATGCTAATGAAAGAGTTTGCAGGCTCCCCCCCCATGAAGTTACTAAGAACATGGTCATGGGTGAACCTTTGGGTATGCGTCTGGAGTTGGATTATTAGGTAATGCAGCTCTGGTTTGTTTTTCCAGTGTACTGAGACCAGAAAGCACTACACAACCTGCCCTCTGCAACTCTAGATGGTGCTGTCCTGCTGCTGTCGGGCTGGCTCGCCTCTCAGGTGCCCTGTCTTGCTTTCTCGGCTTTCCCCTTCCTTGGTTGTGATGTGAATCAGTTAAGCCTGAAGATTTAGGAAGAGGAGAAAACAGACAGACAGCTGTCCTGAGAAGGTAGGTAGAGACCCCCCTCATCAGAGATTTGCTGTGCCATCTGGGTGGGGGGAGATACACGATTCACAGACGCTTAAAGCCTCCAGCCAAGAGCCAGCTGCCTCTGTGAGTCCAGTGCAGCCAGAGGCCAGCTGGACTCATTATCATGCCAAGGCTGCAGTGAGGATCAGGGCCCAGCCTAAATCCTGTGATACTTCGCGCCCCAGCCTTGCGGCGATTCCAGCCCCCTGGGCTTCTTGCCCACTTTCACTTTAATATCTGCTCTTCAGCTTCTGTAGGATTTTAGGTGGTTGGTTTGTTCCCGGGCCGAAATCTCCCGAAGGAGCGTGCGTTTGTGTCGAACATGGGGGCTCAGCAGGATACACCGCCGGGGGCTCCAGCACAGATCACAGACTGGGGAGAAAGGGGCTGGGGAGAGGGAAAAGATCTAGTGGATCACTGAGTGCCTTGTTCTAGCTGCTTTCCTGGCCCCTGGCCTGGTAGTATGTGAGCCCCAAAACCATTGATGGAGGAAGGGGAGAATGGCCCACCTTTGGTAGATGGGGAACCATCTGGTAGAGAGGTGAAGAGGGAACCATTTGGTAGAGAGGTGAAGAGACTCACCCAAGGTCACCCAGGGAGTCTGTGGCAGAGCTGGGAACGGACCCGCAATCTCCTGAGCCTTAGTCCAATGGCAGACCTGCACCGGCGTCTTTCCTTCTGCCCCCTACCAGCGCAGGGTTTGGGCTCGAATTTCTCCCAACGCTCTCGTCTGGTTGTGAAAACCATTTTACCGTCCCCCCGGCCACACATACCACGCAACTCACCCTGAAATGCAGCTTCCTCTGGGGAGGAGGGTGGCAACCCCGCAGCACAACTGTGGGTGGAGGGGGGAGGAGGGGGGAGTTTGGGCCAGGGGCCCCAGGAAAGTCCTGCCTCTTATCAGAAGTGTCCCAAGGAATTGTTAAATGTTCCTGCAGATGGGAACTCAGCTTTTGAGGTCTTGACCAAATGTCGCCTGGGAGGGATGAGGGGACCTTCAAGGACTGACCATGCTGGGATGCAAAGCTGCGGTTCGGACACCTCGTTATTCCTTCCAGCCTAACGTAACTTACCCTGAGGTTTGCCCCTAGCATCAGTGCTGGGCAGTGACCCACACACCTAGCCATGGGGCTTGTGTCCCAGCCACCATCTGTGAAGGGGGCCCATTAGAGTCACTTCAGGGTCACGTGCCCCAGCCCCCGCTGGCCCAAGGAGTAAGGGACCAGGCTCAGTGCAGTGGGGTGGCTGAGAGGACTTCTGGCCCTAGGTTTCCAGGGTTCTCTCTCTCCCATGGCAGTGCAGAGCACTGAGCACCGGGGAGACCGGGCAGGGCCCGGGAAACCTTGCCAAGCTCCAGCCCACGTGGCATTACCCAGTTGCCTCGACTCTGAGAAGACGTATTCCTCCAGCTCCAACGTCCCGCTCTTCCGTCCCCAGGAAAGAGACCCCAGATGGGGAAGAGCTGCAAGGTGGTGGTTTGCGGCCAAGCCTCAGTTGGAAAAACATCAATCTTGGAGCAGCTCCTCTATGGGAACCATGTGGTTGGTAAGTGTGGGGGTAGGGCGGGTGACCAGCAAGGGGGCGTCCTGCAGCCCCCATCATTCTTCACAGGCTTAATGCCAAATGGCTCTGTTGTGGCTTTTCGTAATGACCAGCACCCTGACCATAACAAATCAGCGCCTAGCCCAGCTGTTGACGAGAGACCCTACAATAATAAATTAGCACCAACCTCCCAGCATTCCAGAACAAACTCTAGTGGAACTGCCCAGCCCTCTACAATGAAAATAGACTCGTGTAAGCACGTGATGGAGGCAGACAGGGTCGTGCAGTGACAGGCAGGGGACGGGGACAGGCAGGTTTGGCTGCCAGTGTGCCAGGTGGGGAGAGTAAATAGAAACAAAACCTGGGGATGCTGCCTCCAGCAGCTCCCTTCTACAGGCAGTTTGTCCCAGCAGTGCCGCTCTAAACACAGATGCGGGAGACCTGAATGAACAAGGAGCAGAGCATGAGACAGGCCTGGGCAAGGAGCTGCTAGTATGTGGTAGTACCTAGGGGCCCCAGGCAAGCTCGGGGCACCCTTGTGCCAGGCTCTGCCCCAAAGAGCTCCCAGTCTGAACATACCAGACAAAGGCTGGGAGGGGAAACTGAGGCACAGGGAAGGGGCGGGACTTGCCCACGGTCACTCAGCAGGTCAGTGGCAGAGCCCGCAATAGAACGCAGGCCTCCCGGCTCCCAGTCCAGTGGACACTGCGAGGAGGCTCCTGCCGCGATCCTGTAGCCCAGCTCCCCACGTTACCCCACGCCCGCAGGTTCCGAGATGATAGAAACCCAGGAGGACATCTACGTGGGCTCCATCGAGACGGACCGCGGGGTGCGGGAGCAGGTGCGATTCTACGACACCCGGGGCCTGCGGGAGGGCGTGGAGCTGCCCAAGCACTGCTTCTCCTGCACGGACGGCTACGTGCTGGTGTACGGCACCGACAGCAAGGACTCCTTCAAGAGGGTGGAGCTGCTCAAGAAGGAAATCGACAAGTGCAAGGATAAGAAGGAGGTGAGGCATCCCCACAGGCGCAGAGGAGGTTTTCCCCAGGCACCAGAGCGCGGGGTGGGCTGGGAATGGGGAACGGAGCCTCCTCCCCTACAGCTCCCCAGTCCTGCCCAGCTGGGAGTGCGCTTGTCAGTGTCCTGTAGGAAGTGAGTCAGGGGACCCCCCCGCCGGCCCCCGGCTGCCCTCTTTCTCGGATACTCAGCACAGGGGCCGTGAGCGAACAGGCCATAGAGACTGAGCTGGGGGGGGGAGCCAGCTGTGTGCATGTGGGGTGGCGGCTTGAGGGGAGGTGTTGCATTCTGCTCCTTGGATTTCCCCTTCTCGTCAGAGGCCGTTGGTCTCCAGCGCTGTCAGTCCAGCACCACGTTCAAGGTCTCTCTGCTTTTTCTCCTCTCCCTCCCCCTCCCCCGGGATTTTTAAATCAGCCAGCAAGGGGCTGAGTTTGCAAGTGCTTGGCCGGTGCTTGCGCTCAGATCCCGAGGTCTGTCGCTCTGCAAACCGGGGTTAGAAAGCCAGTCAGACCTCAGGGCACCCGGTGGGCTCAGGGAGGGACTGCTCCTTGCCACCTGCAGCCTTGCACGACTGGCCAGGCCTGTTTGAGCAGAAGGGAGGGGACGCTGGCCGTCCGGTGGGGCTGTAGTGTCAGCTGGGGCTGACAGCGGAGGGGGGACACATGGGAGGGATCAGTGATCTGATCCAGTTTGGGAAATCCCAAATCCCCTTATCTCCTCCTCGGAAAGACCCAGGTAACCTCTGCCCAAGCTCCGGCCAGGGAGCCCGAGCACAGCAGGAAATCTGGATGGAAGGCGCCAAAGGGAAAGAGACATTCACCGGAGAGCCCGCAGTGCTGGGGGTGAAATCCGCAGGAGCCTTGTCCCAGGGCCTGGCCTAGGCTGCAGGGCCAGGCAGCCGGCCCTGAGTGTGCTCCGTTTGCGTGTATTCGTACAGGTCACCATTGTGGTTCTGGGCAACAAGTGCGACCTGCAGGAGCAGCGGCGCGTGGACCACGACGCGGCCCAGCACTGGGCCAAGGGCGAGAAGGTGAAGCTGTGGGAGGTGTCCGTGGCCGACCGCCGGACGCTGATCGAGCCGTTCACCTACCTGGCCAGCAAGATGACGCAGCCGCAGAGCAAGTCCGGCTTCCCGCTGAGCCGCAAGAACAAGGGCAGCGGCTCCATGGACGGCTGAAGGCCTGGCCTCCCCTCCCCCCGCCACCTCGCCCCCATGGCGCATCCACCCTCTCCTGAGCTCTGGGGCGTTGGGAGGGGCTGAGCTGGAGTGGGTGGTGGGGGCTCGGCCCCTGGCCACACTAGGCAGCATGGCGAGGACCCAGTGCCAGGGATGGTCACTGGGGGCAGTGAAGATGCCTGGCCCGTCCCTGCTGCCTGGAGCGGGAGGGCGGCCTTGGGCGGCCGGTCGGAACTCGGGATTCGCCCAGACCGTGCCCCGGGAGCCCTGCGAACAGGCAGCTACTGGCCTGGTCTCTGCTCCCAAACCACAGGCTAGACAAAGCTCTCGGCAAACACACTCCTTGCCGTGGCAGGGGGCTGCGTGGGCAGCAGGAGGCCTGCAAAGGCCTCACCGGCCCCAACCTCCATTTGGCCCATTGTAACCCTTGCCCTGAACCTGGAGGGGAGCGTTCCCTGCCCCCCAAGATTATGGCAGTACCTAGCTCCTTCCTCCACCTGTGCTGCAGAATGCCCCGGCCTGTCTCCCCGAAGTTCCTCCCTCCAGGCCGGCGCTGGAGCAGGTGCCTAGCTGGAAGGTGGGCTCTGAGCTCCCCGGCTGTGGAGCCGTTCGGCTCCTGAACGAGACCCTGGAGCACAGTGGAGCTGGAGCTACAGGCAAGGGGTGAAGGCGTTCATCCTCCAGGCCTCTCCGCCCACCAACAGGCACCTGCAAACCACCGTCTCTCTGCAGCTGGGGAGGCAGCTGGGGGCTCCAGGCTTGCTGGGCTCTGCTTCCAGGTGGCTCTTAGCCCCGTGCATGCTGCACTCACCTCCCCAGGGGCTGCGTAGCTGCCTCCCTGAAGATCGTGGGGAGCAAGGACTGCCCTGGGTCCCTGCAGAACCTTCACTGTCCCCTGGCCCCCCACCCTCAGCTCTTTAACTGCCTGAGCAGCAGGGAAATGCACCTGGCCCCTCTGCAGCTGCAGAATCGGGGCGCTCGGGTGAGGCCAGGCTGAGCAGAGCTTGGGTTTAGGTTCATTAAGCTCATTAGAGCCTCATCAGTGTCCAGGCATGTCAGAGATGCCTGCAGGGCAGCCCTGATCTGCTGCCTCTTCCCATGCTGCGATCCCAGGCCGAAGGCCAGGCCAAGCCATGGTGTCAGGGTCGTGCCCCTGCCTCTGATCCCGCTACGGCCTGAGCTGAAGACCCCAGCATGTGGAGCTCAATGCAGAAGCCAGCGATTTGCATTGCTCGTTAGGCAGGTGCAGCTGGCCCTGGGAGACACGTTTCCAACCTGCAGCTCTTTGGGCTGAACTTGGGGGGGGGGGGAAAGCGGGAGGGCTGCAGAGGTGGCCTCAGCAGGCCATTAAAATTGTCAGTTGGCCAAGAACCAAGGGGTTAGTTTTAGATGGACCCTGAGCTTCTCCTTGGCCAGGCATTTGGGACGGGAGGGAATGTGCTTTGGCTGCTGTGGGGAGCCTGACTGGGGTCCCCTGGATTAGCCCACCCGGCAGCAGGGCACGTTCTGGTGCTGGGAAGTGAGGCTGGTGGGTTTTTTTTAATTATTGCATGTATGTAATCTCATGTCAGAGGCGTGTAGCGCCGCTTCCTCCTGGTCAGCAATTGGCGTCAATAAACTCAGCTGCTTTCGGAGCGGGTGTGCTTCCCGGGAACACGGCTGGCTGGTGGCATGGCACTAGACTGGGACCTAGCTACGGCCGCCTGCACCCCGTTACCAAGAACATTGTTACTGGTCCAGCCTTCCATGGAAAACCACAGGAAAAGCCTGGGCCGTCCTGAGCCAGCCCACCCTCTGGCTGGGCACGTGGCTGGTTTTCCCCAGCCGCTGGCTCCAGGGTGAACGGTCCTTTAGCAATCCGTCGTGGGGGATGCATTCCTAGTTCCACCTCTGCTTCCCGGGGCTCCCGCCTCGCGGGCCCAAAGAAAGATGGCGCAAAAGTCCAGGTGCATTTATACAGGTTCCTTTTATTTACTGAGTAACACAAGAAAGCAATGAGATTCAATTATCAAAATATTTTCCTTTCCCCCCCTCCAACAGTTATAGTACATCAAAAAATATACACTGAATAGTACAGGGGGGGGCTACTGGCCAAGTCCCTACAGGCTGGTTATTTCGTTTGCTTTTTAGTTGCCAAAATCAACCATTGTTCACATCACGCCGAGGGTATTTACAGAGGGGCACATGTCAGCGCCGGGGCCTACAACCTACCACAGCGTATGCGAAGTCGGAGGCGGTAACTGCTTTGGCTAGCGCGGGGGGGCCGGAGGCGAAGGGGACAGCAGGGTGCTCTGACGCAGCCCTGGTGCAGGATGAGCGTGAGGGGAAGGAATGGCTTTCAAGTGTTCTAGTCTATCGGGACCCCACCGCTGGGCTGAGGGTAGGTTTGGCTCTGGGGGGCTGTGTCTCTTGGGGCGGGGGGGGACCATGGCTAAAGCTTTGTGCTTCCTGAATTCCTAAAACTACCATGGCACAAGCCCCTGGGAGAAGAACGGAGCTGGAGCGGGATGGTGGGGGGGAGAGGGAGCGAACCGAACCAAACCAGAGGTTGCTGCGGGGTTGGACGGCTGGAGCTGGCGCCAGGGTAAGCCCCAGGCTACCTGGGGGCTGATGGCATTAGGGGATGACTGGCATCGCACAGAGGTGTCCGGATCCCTCCCTCGCCCCATCACAAGCTTTGTGAGGGGACCCTTTGCCCAGTGGCAGCTCCCACTACCAGCCCCTGCCCCCCCCCGATGGGACTTCTGAAAGGGGCTCCTGTGATCTGGGGTGGGGGTGGGTCTGTCCCCCACACTTCGTTCCCTTGTGGACGCCTAGCGGAGGATTCGCCCACCCTGAGGCTGTAAGGGATGGAGCTGGTCCCCTCCAGCTGGCTGGCACTGGGGTTATTGCAAAGCTCCGTAAACCCAAATATTGGACAAAAAAGAACCCCCAAGGTTTCACCTTCAGGTGTCCAGAAAAACTGGCATCAAAATGTCACCCCTCTCCCCAGCCCAGGGGCTGGCTCCCCCAGTGCTCAGGCCCAGGCCTGACTCTTTGGTTTACCCCCAGGCAGGCCAGTCTATCCTGCACCAGCTCCACGCACCCCCAAGGGGGGAACAGGCTCCCTGGCATACCCCACGTGCCGAGAGCTTCCATGTCCCCCCCGGAGCGCGCTCCTGTGCTATGCTGTCCGAGCACTTAGGGCCAGCCCACTAGAGGGGGCTGTGCTATAGGGGATAACAACCCACTACTACTGCCAGCTCAAGTGGTAGGGAGTGCCGGCCCCAGATCAAACCCCACTGGTGACCCCGCAAAGGGGGAGGGGGATGTGGGACAACACCATCAGGCCTTGCCCTGGGGCCCTCCAGCACAATGCTCCAGCGTGAGCTGAGCTATAACCGGCCCGTCTCTGTGGATCGGGGACATGTAACACACAGACCCAGGGACTGCCCCTGAGCTCTGGGGAAGTGACAATCTCACAGCCCCCCGGTGTTTGGAAACCGTGTCCAGCCTCCAGTGGTTGTGGGGGTGGCAGGATCCTCCCTGTGCTGCCCAAACACCTCCTGAAACACAGCTGGTGTGTTCCAGTTAAGACATCTGACAGGTGGGGATTGC
Organism: Platysternon megacephalum; assembly: GCA_003942145.1. Taxonomy (NCBI): domain Eukaryota; kingdom Metazoa; phylum Chordata; order Testudines; family Platysternidae; genus Platysternon; species Platysternon megacephalum. The sequence goes on from QXTE01000039.1 coordinate 10,704,859, forward strand.
TAGCTGCCCAGATCGGAGGGCAGCCTCCGCTGGGGGCCTGTGCCGTGGGGAGCAGCGGAGAGCTCACGGGACCAGGGGGCTCTCGGAAGCGTGTGCACGATGCACGGTTCAGTTTCTGCTCCGAACCACATTCCTCGCTGTCCAGACAGAGTGGGCACCGCCACAGGACGCAGCCAGGTTAGCACGACGACGGGGCTCCTCCGTTCGGATTTGCATAGATCGGGACGGGTTGTCACTCCGGCACAAGGTCCATGTGGGTCGCAACCTTCCTGCATATTTCTATGTACAGTGCGCGCTGGGGAGCCCGTAGCGCCTCGGTAACTGTTCAGACCAGGTCATCGCGCGGTCTTTTAACACAGTGAAAAACAAAACCATCGCCCCCAGAGTGCCTAGCGCGGGCCCTGGAGCCCCGTGGTCTGCAAGCTGCACTCAGAGCATGGGAGGGACAACGCCACGCGCTTGTTAAACGAACCTGCTCTTTTATTCTGGGCTGTCGGGCTGAACTAACAGGGAATCCTCCCAGTTTCCATGGGGCTGGGTGACTGGATTTTGTCTGCTGGCCTGTTACCAGGAGGAATGCTTTGCAGCTCTCCAAGGAAAGGTGCTACACAAGGACAAAGTGCTTTATGAACCTTCACTCAGCCTCCCTGCGAGGTAGGGTCAGAGCTATCCCCTGCTTAATGGGGGGAAACTGAGGCACTAAGAGGTGAAGCACCGTGGCGCAAGGGAGTGAATGGCAGAGTTGGGAATAGACGCCAAGGAGAAGGGCCATTCTCTAACCAGTCGACTCCAGGCCTTAGCTGAACTGGGAATGGAACCCAGGTGTCCTGACTCCCTACGTCCTATTCTCCAGCCATAGGATCACACCCTGTCCCAGGTCTGGGAGGAGAATCCAGGAGTCCTGCTGTCTAACCACTAGACCCGTGGTTTTCAACCTGTGGTCCACGGACCCCTGGGGATCCTCAGACTATATCTGATTCCCAAAGGGGCCCGCAAATGAAGAAAGGTTGAAAACCACTGCTCTAGACAACACTCCGATCCAATTTGCCTGGTCCTGCGCTGCACTTCCAGTGTTGGACAATAATGTGCCTTCTGAAGTGAGCAGGAAAGAGGTCTCTGCTGGCAAGGAGCCCCGGGGTTCGCTGTTTGTTCTATGGGAAGACGCTGCCCCGTTTGCCAGTGTCTGTTTTTGTTAATTTCTCCTCTGGATTTCCTGCTGCTGAAACGGGCCAGACTAGAGGAGCTGGAGAGTAACGCTCTCCCTGCATCCTCAGATCCAGGATGGGTCAGGCAGTAGGCAGGGCAATCTTTCACCACGCTGCTCTCTGCCCGCGTGCCTCATGTCCCATGCAGGGCTTAGGCTACGGGTGGGAAACCGGGGGTTGGATTTTGTGCTGGGGAGGTTTTTCCCACTGGAAACTGGCCTGAGATCCACCACGGACTCCTTCCAGCAGGACCTATGATCTGGGGGTCGCCAAGAACCTGGGCTGGCTCTGAACCAGCAAGCCTGAGAAAAAGGCCCTCCCTTTCCAGAGAGTCAGCCAGGCCCCTTCCCTGGTTTGGTTTAAATTAATCACTGGGAAGGGGATGAATGAAAAACTCACTAGCCACAGATGGGCACCCGCTGGCCACGGGCATCAGTGGGCCTGCGGGATCCCGGCACTGTCCCTTTAACTAAATCCACTCAAAGCGGCCATGGAGCTGTGTTTTTGGAGAGCTACTGAGTGAGTGGGCAGCAGAACCGACTGGGGCACGGGGTGTGGGTAACGGGGGGTACAGCCAGGCCTGGCAGAGCAGTCAGCTGGGGAATCTCCTCGCCCAGTGGGAGGGAAAGAAAAAACCTCGGTCAACGGTTACAAAGGATCGTTTGCCTTCCATGGGAACAGAGCCCTGTCCTTGCTGCACAGCTCGCCGGCTCTTCGCCGCGTCCGGGAGAGACGGAGCCTTGGCGGGCGCGGGCTCTAGTAGGGTGCGAAGACGATGGGGCCGGGCGTGGCGCGGACGTGGCCGGGTGTGGTTCGGAAGAGCGCTGGTCCAAGGAGCGGGGCCTGGAAGAGGGCAGTGGCGGTGGCTGGTCTGAGGGTGAGTGGGCCAGGCATGGCGCACATGGCTGCCGTGGTGAGGGGGCTCGGGAGGAAGCGGGTAGCCAAGGTTTTGGTGAGGTGCTTCTGCAAAGCCAGCTTGGACTGTAGGGGGAGAGAGAGAGAGAGACAAAGCACATGAACCACCTGGCTGCAGGAGGGGAGAGATCCTGGCACCGCCGGCTCTGCGGGGGAGTGGAGCAGCCAGCCCTGGGTTCAGGGTTAGTCTGGTAACAGACATGTGGGCGCAGAGACTGGGATCAATAGCGTCACCCAGTTTCTCTTTCATAGGAACTGCCCCAGGGGATCAGACCAAGGACCCTTCTAGTCCAGAACCTGCAGCTTCAGAGGAATCCAGATATCTTTGAGGTCAGGAGCCTATCATGTGGACATGAGTTCCACAGGCCAGTCATTCGCTGTATGTCGGAGGGGGGCATATTACCAGGTCTCAGTTTTGAATCTTCTGGCTTTCAATGGATCCTGGACTTGGTCTTTGGACCAGACGAATGCAGACCACTAACCCCAACCCAGAATCCATCCCCAATGGTGACACTGGGGACTCAACTTGAGCCTCCATCCTACGTTTCCTACACAGTACAGAGAGCCACGACGCTTGCACACATGCAGGGCGGTTGACAGTTGCTAGCCAGAGCCTCTCTCACAGATCTACTCTAGCTTCCCTTTGCAGTTCACAGCAGGGATCCTTGGGTGAGGCTGTCGGCCTGGGCTATACAGGAGGTCAGACTATTACCTGAGCCTAATTGTTCCCTCTGGCCTTAAAGCCCTATCAGTCTAGGTAGCTCTTTCCTTTAACACTGAGCTGGGAATCCATCGGGTCAAGGAGCCGCCAGTATCAGGTTTGTCCTTGAAAGGACTCGACATCTGGCCGCAGGAGACCTCCGAAAGCATTTTCATCCCGTCTCCCTGCACAGACAGGATACTGCTGATCCGGGAGACAAAGAAACGATGTAGTGCGCTTGGCACCCTAGGAAGATGCTGAGAATTCTTCCAGGACCTCAGTGACACCTGGTGCACCGGAGTTCAAGTGTCCCTTTGTTCAAGTCGTCTTTGTTTCCAGCCGGGAGTCGGTGTGCACTTGGAATGGCTCCTCTCCTCACTCAGGCCCCGTCTGCCCACCAAAGCAACCCTTCTAAAGCCATTTGTCAAGCACTGATCTGGTGGCAGCTCCCAGGGCAGACAGGCCAGGACTGGTCTTAAAGCAGCTAATCAGCTGGGGGGGAGGAGAGGGCTCGAGAATGGCTCTGTACAAAAATATTAGTAAGTCTCGGCCGTGTTAGCGGAATCCTTTTCTGTATACGGCATCAGAGCACAGCACCAATGAGCCCAGGGAGCCTGGGGCTGAACCTACCTGAGAAATGACCATCAAAGCATCCCCACCAGGATCAGACCCATCCAACCTTTCCACCGAGCAAACGCCAGCACATTCCCAACCACCAGAAGCCCCATGCAGAAAATCCCAAGGCGGCCTCTGTTCAAGTCCCACAGCGGGAAATGATCCGGGGGAGCCCTGAACTGAAAGCCTCCCCTGACTTGCCTCAGGATCAGGTCAGCTCCATTTCCCCTCTCGGGACAGGAAGCAGAAAATGAGGCCCAGCATTGCCGATTGTTACCGCTATGTCGTTGGGACAGGACTAGCCACTGCTGTGCTGCAGAGCAGACTTGCGTCTCTGCGAACGAACCCTGGAACTTGGCATGAGCTCAACAAAAACACTGCCAACCCCAAGCATTTAAAAATCACGAGTCAGCCCCCCTAGAAACCATGGGATTCAGGTAAAAATCATCCTCTTTTAAAAATAAAAAACACTGAGTTCTTCTTCTTTCCTTTGTGGTGTCAGAGACTGTAAGGGTCTTCCTTCCAAGCTTCCCTCCACATTCATGAGGGTAAGAAACTCACTGTTTTGTTCAATGAAAGCTGAGATTCTGACATAATCACAGGACTCCTGGAGCTGGGGCTTTGAAAACGGAAACCACCACATATTATGGGCCTCGCGATAAAATCCCATGAGCTGACAAACAGTGTGAGCAACATTTCAGACAGGCACCGTGGCCGGAGGGCTTCTGTGAGACAGATACCTTTAGAATACTCACTGCGAGGACAGCGTTCTTCTGGAGCTTGTTGTATGGGCTGTATTTTGGCTTGGGTGGCTTCCCAGCAAGCCTGTCTCTGTGTCTCCTGCTGCTCACGTGCTGCAGATGGAAAACGCAGAGTCACCCCCAGGTATAACACATTGACAGTAAACAAACCCACTGCGTGCGAAGTGACCCTGCAAAGCCATGCTCTCTGCCTGGGAATTCAGCTCGCTCTCGGTAATTACGAAATGCAGCCTTTGCTTCAGTCTCTAGGGTTCTGGGATTTGCATGTATATATAATGATGGTCCTTGTTTGATCATCAGCAGGAACTGAACTTAAGACCTCTGGAGCGAAGAGCATCAGTCGCTACTGGTTGAGCTACACAATCAAGTCCCTTAGCTTGCAGCCAGTAGCAAATATACATGCAAATACGGTAAAGCTCTGTGCATGGTCTAGTCACTAGAGGCAAAGAGACGGTTAGCATGGGGCGTTCGTGTTACGCGGAAGAACCCTGCTTCCAGGATGACTTTTCTCAATACCTTGGGCCCTGGTTTACTCACCCTGAAGTTTTTTCCCGAACAAGGTGCTACTGAATAGACATAAATTGACTTATCTGGAGCTGTGCCAGGCATCCATTTCAGTCCATCGTCTGATCCAGGCATCTATCCAGCTCCTAATCCCCAGCCACCCCGCCCCTCCACGCCGGGTCAGCTGGCTCTGCAAACCTCATGAAAACAGCAAGTATTGTTCTCTTCCCCTGGAGGGGAGAAGCAATTGGGCCCAGGCAAAGGGATTCGTAACCCTCCCACTGCACCACAGAGCTGCTCTTTGCAAGGTGCCATCTGCAGCGGGGGTTTTCTGGGGGATCTGGACTTGCATGGATCATCCTGCCAAGCGACCCTCTAAGGATGTTTTGGGGGGCTGTGGGGCGGGATCCTCCCCACCCCCTGGCACATACGAAAACCTCACGTGCTTGGGTGCTGAGACTGCCCCGTGCCCCTGCCCACCGAGGGGAGAGGCCAAGGAGAAAGGCACAGCGGGAGAGCTGGAGGCATCACCTGTTTGAGCTGGGTCTCCGAGTTGACGTAGATTTCGCACACTTGGCAATGGAACGCCTTGTTCTGGATGTTGATGCTGCCCTTGTTGCCAATTCTTTTGGACTTGTGTCCCGCCCTAGGGATGACCTTGCCCCGGCCCCGCCGCATCTGGGTGGTCTGACCCTCCAGCATAGACTTGTGCTTGGCCCCTGGACAGCAGAGGGAAAACGACAGACCCTCAGCAAAGGGACCATATGGCCCGCGTTCGGGTTAAGATGCAATCTCTGGGGTGAGCGTCCGTTGCTCTGGAGGAGGCACAAGACGCATTTGAAAATATTGCCGTTTGTGGTGTTACTCATGTAACGACTCTCCCCACCCCACCCCCTCTCCCCATACGGACTGGGGAGCACAGACCTGCTACCTGAGCTAAAGGACGAACTCCCCTCGCTGGTAGGAGTGGCAGGCTGTTCTCATCTATGGACCCGATTCTAGAGGGGGACGCCAGACTCTTTCCCAGGGTGTTATACAGCGGGGGAGCGCTGGAACACAACTATCGGATGTGCCGTACTCCACTGTTCTGGCTCCCCCAGAAGTGCCAGAATGGCCTTCCGGAGCGTTCCGGTAGGACTCGAGCTCTGGTGTTACATTAGCGCCATCTCCTCTGGTTAATTTCACCAATCGCAGGGGTTTTCCACCCGTTTGGAAGCTGTTATTTCTGTTCTGCTCATTGTTCAGATTCACTTTCCTGTGTCTAGTCACTTTCTGGCAGGCAGCTAGCAGCGTCTGTCAATACGACTTGCGTTCTAGCAGCAGGTACCGGCCCCGGACGACACTGGGGCCCCAATACACATAGTGAGACACAGCCCTTGGCTTGAAGAGTTTACAGTCTAAATAATCATGACAGACGCGGGGTGGGAGGGGAAACCGAGGCACAGAGCAGGGAAGGGGCTTGTGCAAGGTCACACAACGGATCGGTGTCTGAGCCAGGATAGGAGTCGGATTTCCTGACTCTGAGCCCAGTGTCAGCTGGCGGCCGCCAGGGAAAGCACAAACAATCCCTGTTCCCAGAGCTCGGACGTTTCCCCCTTAACGAGAAATCCACCCATTAGACATCACCCATGAGGAGAGCTTCAGAGCAAGCTAGTAAAACAGCAGCCAAAGCCCAGAATCGCACCAGACTCCGAACCGCTCATGTGACGTTCCACGGCTAAGCTCGGAGTAAAACCTCTAGGGCCAGTTTATAACCCCAGACAGCATAAGAGTCCGAACTGGAATGCTGGAAGATCTGGCTCTAATGAAGGTCTAGGAGCCAGAGGAAATTGTCTCTTGGGCTCTCCTCCCTGTACAAGGGCATCTCTCTGCCCCCTGGTGCCCAGCATGTGGTGTCAGAGTCCCTCTGAGCAGAGGTCATTTCTGGGCTCTCTCGCCCCCCAGGCTGGCTAGCTCAGCATTCCTTCCCGGGCCCAATCTCTGAGCCGTTAGGCAAAGCTCTCGCATCCTCCTGGGGCTCAGGTTCCGGACAGAAGCGCTGAGCCGGCTTTGATCTTGGGCACGTGTCAATACGAGAAAACGGGGCTGGCTTCGAAGGGGATGATTCCGGGCCCCAAAGAGACTGGGTCTCTGCTGCGTGTCCTCTGCCAGCCTGCGGTTTGAGCTCTCCCTCACGCTGGACGTGGGCTGGGAGGAAGGGACTTGCCTTGGAGAAGGGCTGCACTGCCCTTCAGACACTGCATGCTGCAGGTGTTACATAAAACAGCAGCAGATCTGCCAAGAGCTGGCGGAACTAAAAACCCAGAGCCAATGAGGGCAGTGAGCCAAGCTCAGCAATGCTCCCAGAGGAATGTAAGATCCACACAGAGTGATTCCCAACTCGGACTAGCTCCATCGGCCCCTACTGGCTCGGTGACTCCCAGCTGGGACCAGCTCACGGCCCCGGGGCAGGCAACCCCTGTCTCTTTTCAGCTCGGCGAGAAAACGGCCCTTTTGGCTGACCCGGTACAGCTGCCATCTACTGAGCAAGTGGGACCTGGCGTCACGGAGACGAGGCCTGCGCATGCAGAAAGCACAGGTCTGGCCCCAGAACGGGCTGTGCTGCCTGGACATGCCTGGTCCAGAGGCAGTCCATGCTCAGTAGCATCAACACCGCCACCCAGCTCTGCTGTCGAGCCCTTCCCCCACAGAGCTCAAAGCGCTTAACATTACCCCGTTTTATGGGTGGGGAAACTGAGGCACAGAGCAGGCCTTGTCCAAGGTCAGAGCCGGGAACAACCCTATCCAATACCCTCACCACTGGGCCACCTGCCTCTTTGCAGGCAGTGATTTCTCTTCCAGAATGACTTCTCAGCAGATCCTGCACATTCCACGTCTCACCTGGCAGCTTTTTCCCCTTCCCCTACGTTTCTATAGTTCCAGAGAGGCATCGTAGAAACCCTCGCTCGGGGCATTTTAATTTATTGCTAAAGCAGCGAAAACTGACTCGACTGAAGGGCTCGCTGGCTTGCTCTCAAGACCTTCCCTACGTGCTTTCCGAAGTCTCGGAGGCTTTAAATGTTCCGCTCAGTCCAGCTCGTTTCCAGAGAACGTCCCTCCGCAAAGAGCTTTGGCTCGTTCAAGCATTTACTAGGGCACATCCCTGAGTGTGTAGCATTAACTGTGGTCTAGGCAGGGCCGGCTCCAGGCACCAGCTGTACAAGCAGGTGCTTGGGGCGGCCCCTCGGGAGAGGGGCGGCACGTCCAGCTATTCGGCGGCAATTCGGCGGAGGGTNGTCCCTCCGCAAAGAGCTTTGGCTCGTTCAAGCATTTACTAGGGCACATCCCTGAGTGTGCAGCATTAACTGTGGTCTAGGGAGGTACACGGAGGTGGCTGTCAGTACCCTAGCAGATGAGCAATGCCCAAGGTCACAGAGTAGGTCAGTGGCAGAATCGAGGATAGAGCCCAGAAGTCCTGACTCCCATTCCCCTGCTTTCTCTAAGCACTCTGCACACCCCACTCAGAGCTGGGAAGAGAACCCAGGAATCCTAGCTTCTAGTTTCCCCTTCTCAAACCCCTGTACAGACCATGTTCAGCCATCTGGAGTGGGGTAAACCGTAGGGAGTGCGAACCCTTTCAGAAAACCATTCTGGTGGGTGTACAACAGACCCCCCCATAAACAACTGAAATGAAATAGACAGCAACTCCCCACCCTTTGTTATTGTTAAGCTTTCAACTAGGAACCTGAGACTCCACTGACTCTGTGCCCAGCTTCTGTGCTGTAGCAGTAAAAAAAAACCCTGAACATTTTGCTTGTTTGTTGGTTCTTTTCCCTCAAATCAGCTCCTACATTTGTAACCCAAGCTGACAAAAGCAAAAGGACATGTCTGCAGCTAAGCCTGAGCCGGTGTCCTCAGCTGACCTTCCTGCTCCTGAGCGCTGCAATGGCACAGTCTGTCTCGGGAACAGCCCGGCCGAGTTTCAGGGGGTTCGTTGGGCTGGGCGATTTAATTTCCAGCTTTCACTGAATTTGGGGGCCCCTCTCTTTTAAACCCGGGTGTAGTTCTTTGTTTTTTCTATTTCCTTTGCAGGGTGGTTGTTTCTAAGCATCACATGAAGAAAAATTTCCGAGAGGTGCATGGAGCTGCAGAGGATTCAAAAGCCACTAGGTGTCACCATTGCTGCGGATGAGTGCAGCTTTGAAAGACCAAACCAAAACTCCCTCGCTACCCAAATAAATCTGATCTTATTCCGCTTTATTTTTCAACCCCAAGTAATTCTAGAGCTTAGACAGGGTCACTGATGGCAGACCCCAAACTAACAGCACAGCTAGGTCTGTTGCCACTCTTCTGAATTCAGAAAGAGGCTAATTTTTCATATGCCAACTGGAAAGCTGCATGCATAATGCTGTGTGTGTCTATTACAGTTCTCAGCCTCCTACATACTAGAGGAGAAAGGAAAATTATAACAGGGCTTATTTTTCACATTCAAATTGCTTTACAGGCGTTAACTAATTACTGCTCACAGCCCCCAACCTGTGCCACAGGTGGGTGATAATTGGTCCTAAATTGAAGCACAAGAAGCTTTTGCTAATGTTGGAGTCATGCTTCTTCCACAGGCAATGTTTGATTATTATTTGTCTTACTGCAATTTGTACCCTCGGAGCCCAGGCCTGGACCAGCACTCCATTGCACAAACACAGAACAAACAGCTTGTCCCTGCCCCCCCAGAATGTACAATCCTCCCCAGCGTCACCGAGTAGTCGTTTATTCTGATGTGCATAATTTGCAACAACAAAAATGTGAGCAAGTGTCTGGTTTGGGTGGGGGAGGGGAGGAAATTGGGGGGGGGGGGATTTTCAAAATCCCCTACTAGATTTAGGAGCCAAAGTTCTATTTTCGAAAGTGGCTTAGACACTTCGGAGCCCAAGTCACTTCGGAAAATTAGCGTAAAGGAAAACGACTCTGGAGTATCAAGTACCCTCCAATCACTTGATTAAACGTATCTGAAAATGTCTTTAATTAAGTGACGTGAACAACAGGAGAGAGTTCGACCTTGCTACAATCCACCCCTGCAGGCATGAGCTAGATATACCACCACTATTTGAAAAGCACCTTAATTTACCCCTTCTAATTAAAGCAACATTAATTACCCCTCACAATTCCCCTGCAAGGTTTGTATGGCTCTATTTGTACAGTTTACAGTTGAGTCACAGAGGTAAATGACTTGCTTGAGGTCACACTGCCTGTCAGTGGCAGAATCACGTACAGAATCTAGGAGTCCTGGTTCTCAGAACCCCCCGGTCCAATCACTAGACCACATTCCCCTCCCAGAGCCAGGCAGAGAACCCAGGAGTCCTAGCTCTCAGTCCCCCTTGTTCTAACCATTGAACCCAGGAGTTCTGATTCCCAGTCTCCCCTGGTCTAACCACTGGACTGTACTTCCTCACACAGCTCGGAATAGAACCCAGGAGTCCTGCGCTTAATTCTATCGACTCTGCTGCCCACCAGCTATGGGACAGTAACGCCACCGGGCCAGTGCTGCTCACTAGCACGGGGTACATGGGAGGCCAGGCCAGGGCATGGCCAGCAGCTGAGTCCCTTACCCGTGTTATGAGCCTCCAGCTGGGATGCCGAGTTCACCGTCACTTTGCAGGTGGGGCAGTAGAGGTGCTGCTTGCTTTTCTTCCCTTCCTTTTCTCTGTCAGGGGCTGAGCCGACGCTGCTGCCCGATTCAGTGGCTGGCGTCTCAGCTCCCAGCGCTGGCAAAGAGGCCACACTGGCAGCATCCGAAGGGCCCTCTGACAGCTCCGAAACAGGCGGGGAGACCAGGGCTGGGACGCTGCCGGACAGCTCGGCCGAGGACTCCTCCGAGGTGGGCGTCAGCATGAGGCTGCTACACTCAGCGTCCGGCTCCTTCAGCCCCAGGAGGCCGTTGGCTTGAACTAGCAAAGAGACAGAAGGGAAAGTTCTCCTTTCTTGAAAAGAATTCCTGGCTTCCAAAGAGCGACGAGGCCTTGAAATGCCCCCACCCCACCATGACGTGGTAGCCGTGCTCCAGTCCTGCCTCACGGATCCTGATTTACCCAGGGGCCTTTCCCATTAGCGCTTTTTATCTGTGGCTCATCAGAACCGGCCGCAGCATAAAAGCCGCGATTAGCTCCAATCCCTCCTTGGCTCCAGGGAGAGACACTTGTTCTATCGGCCTCTTCCCTCCAACACGAAAGGAAGAGCCCTAGTGGGACAACTTAGCTGTTATCTGGCATGCTGAGTTCAAGCAGGAGCAGCAGCTATCTCTGGTTCAAAAAGCCACCCTTGGAATCGGATCAAAGGGGGCGAAGGGAGGGAGGGAGCGGGCCCTTCCCTTTGCTTTGTGCTGCAACAGAAAGGTACAATGGGGCCTCGCCAGCTTCTTTGCAAGTGAGTGAAATCGGTGCCTTCCGGAGATCATCATTCATTTCTCCTGGGTGCAGGTGAAAGCTCTCATGAAGAAAGGCCGCCTGCCTGCCAAGTGACTATTAGAGAGACAAGGTGAGGGAGGTCAGAGCTTTCATTGGACCAACTTCTGTTGATGAGAGAGAAGCTTTTGCGTTTACACAGAAGCTCTTCTGCAGCTCCCTGGGTCTCCCCCCCCCCCAATAAAAGCTCTGACCTCCCCCAGCTTGTGTCTCACGGCGCACAGCAAGCGGCTGTCCTGGCTGGCTGGGTCTCTGTCCAGGGCTGCGCAGGAGCCCTGGGAATGAACATCTGCACGTCACGAAGTTCAATCATTACTTCGTATCTGCACGGAGGCTCTGCTCACTGTGCCGGGTGCTGCACAGACCCAGAACGAAACGCTGGTCCCTTCCCTGGGCGGGTCCAGGGGCCAGGGTTTCTCTCCTGGTGATTAGCTGGGGAACAGCTAATTGCAGAGGCAAACGTGTGCTCCTAGAACCTTCCCTCCTTATTTGTTTGCCAGTAGCACCGGGAGGCCCCAGCTGAGACCAGGCCGCACTGTGTTAAGCGCAGCTCAGACCCCCTGTGCGGGGGAGGCCCTGCCATGAAGCGTTTACACTCCCGGCCCCAGACTCAGGACAGCGTAGAAGCCAACGGGATTTAAGTGCTTCACCACGTGGGGATTCTTTGTTGAATCGGGGCCTAAACCGACGTAGCGACAAAGGCAGCAGCGTTTACAGACGGGGCCACTCACCCGGCGTCACACAGGAGCCAGGACGTGAACCCACATCTCCGGGCTCCAAACCGGTGCCTGACGATTAGCTCTCGTTAACCGCTGCCTCGTGCTCCCGTCACCTTCCCTGGTCCCACCCTCCACCCCTCCTGCTGCATCTTCTCCCCGCTCAGACTCTGGGGCACGCACGGTCTCTTCCTTCACAGCTGCACAACGGGGCCTGATCCTGAGCTGGTTGCTACCGTGAACAACAACACTGGTGTAGGCACCCGGAGCCCAGCAGGGCTGTTTCTACGGCTCCAATTGAAGGACAGGAAAGCGATCGAAAGCGCCTCTTGCTCTGGCCATCCCTGCAGGGGGGGGGGCATTTACGACCTGGAGTTTATTGCATTACTAATCACGACCCTCTTTAGCCTGATTAGCCGCGAACAATCAATGGCTGCCCAGACAGGAGGCCACCGTAAAGAACTGGCACCAGTTCAGGGCTTAATCAGGCTGTTTATGATGTCTGAGAAAGGCCAGGTAATTAACAATAGAGTTGTCAGTTATCATGACAGACCCCTCCTTGTAAAGGCTGATCTGGGCCTTTTCCCCTTTGTCCGCTCATTTGCATCACTTATTCTCAACCTTCTGACTAAGATCGGGGGAGGGATGAATCATAGAATCTCAGGGTTGGAAGGGACCTCAGGAGGGATCTAGTCCAACCCCCTGCTCAAAGCAGGACCAATCCCCAACCAAATCACCCCAGACAGGGCTATGTCAAGCCTGACCTTAAAAACCTCTCAGGGAGGAGATTCCACCACCTCCCTAGGGAACCCATTCCAGTGCTTCACCACCCTCCTAGTGAAAAAGTTTTTCCTAATATCCAACCTAAACCACCCCCACTGCAACTTGAGACCATTGCTCCTTGTTCTGTCATCTGGTACCACTGAGAACAGACTAGATCCATCCTCTTTGGAACCCCCTTTCAGGTAGTTGAAAGCAGCTATCAAATCCCCCCTCATTCTTCTCTTCTGCAGACTAAACAATCCCAGTTCCCTCAGCCTCTCCTCATAAGTCATGTGCTCCAGCCCCCTAATCATTNTGTGGGACACGTCCGCTAGTGGGGGACGCTGACTGGAGCTGGCCCTGGCAGTGGGAGGGGTGCAAGGATAAAGTACCCACCCCTGCCTGCTGCAATAGAGAGCGTGGTAGATATCGCCAGGCCACCAGCCGGCTGAGCATTAGCGCTGTGAGTGGGGAGGGTCTGGGCCTAGGGTGATTCCACGCTGCGGCTGGAGGTGTCACTTCCGGCCTGGACAGATGTACACACGCAAGATCCAGCTAGTGCATTGAAAACAGCAGCGCAGCCGCTGCCCGAACACGGACCCAGAGCCTTGGACAGGCTGGTACACGGGTGGCTGCCCTGCTACATTCAGCCCCCTAGAGTCACGGCTAGCGGGCGTAGGGCTACCCAGGCTCGCAGTCACCCCCCAGCGGCAGCGTCGATGGCCCCACAGACCAGTCCCAAGGGGCAGGCCGGGACACAGACACCAGTGGACCAGGGGCCGACTGCCGTCCCAGCTCCCCACACACGGGTCACCAAACAGCTAATGACCCGGGCAAACCAGTCACCGAGCAGCCTGTTCCCAACCCCGCTGGCCTCCCGCTCGCTCACTCGCGGCGCTGGCAGTTGCCAGGCAGATGTCGTTTCTGACCCGTGCCAGCAGGACGTTAATTGATATCTGGAGAGCATCACGCCGCTGTTCATCCCCGGGGAATTATTACCGCAGGGGACGGCACGGAGTCTGCCACCTCCTCTCCCCAAGAGCAACTGTTTGGTACAAGCTGGCAGCTGAGAGCCAGGGGTGCAGGAAATCCCAACACCCCTTTCCCCGTTTCCGGTGTCCAGGGCCAGGAGGTGGCTACGGCCATACCTGTGCTGTGGGGATCCCTGCTCACGTCCAGGGTGGCAGGGAAGTCTGCCGGGATGTCCCGGATGGGGGCCGCTGCCATTTTCTGTTTGTTCTTCACAGCTTCTATGGCTTTGAGTCTCCGGGCATGTTTGTGGCCTTTGTAATGCGCCTCGGCCTGGTTCTAGGGGCAGGAACAGGGAGAGGTCGAGTCAGAGCACATGCAATGCTGCAACAGTGTAAGAAGGCACCGACAGACAGACAGGGCTGGGGAGGAGGGGGATGAAGGAAAGCAAAGGCCGTTCTGGGACCTACAGCAAGGATCCCTCGTTCTTCTGCAGCTCAGGGGCCTAACACGCTTTGCAAACTTCTAATTAGAGCCCTTTTAGCTCTGTGAGGTAGGTGAGATAGGGGGTCAGGAGGAGAACCCAGGCATCCTGCCTCCCACTCCCCTCCTGCTTTGACCCACTAGACCTGTCATATTAACTTAGCTGGAGTAAAGGGGCCCAAAGAGTCAAAGGTGTGACATGAACCTGAAACTGTCCAACACGGAACAGTTTTCAACAAGATTCAGAGTTTTGTATTTAGAGCTCACAGACGCTTCACACCAGGGTGAACCCACCATTAAAAACCCCTGTATCCTTTAATTAAAGATACAGAAAAGAAGAAGAAAAAAGCTGGAGAGAGTCTTTCAGGCGGTACAGATGGCACGAACTGTCCTGTGGGGGGAAGTGAGGAGGTTAGCGGAGCTGGGCTGGAGCTCTTTTTGCTGCTGCTGTTGAAGACGGATCCTGTTTCCTTGATGGCAAAATAAGACGAAACACACAGGAAAGGGGAGAGAAAAGAACAGCAAAGAGAAAAAATGCAGCTTCTGTCTCTGGTGCAGTCTCGCTTCAGCAGAAACCCAGGCCCAGTGCCCGGTCTGATCAGCCACTCCAAGCCCTGGCAAACTCGTACCAGCATCAGGCTGTTTAAGGCCTTGCATTTAGCTGCTTCTCTCTGGTCACAGGTTTACAGCCGTGTTGGCCGGCTAAGCCAGACGCTCCCGAGACAGACGGGAAAGGGAGAGGAAGACGAAAGAGTAGAATTAAAGTAGGGAAGGAAAAGGCCACACTGGGGGGGTGGCTGAGACGAAGTCTCACCTCCCAGGTGGTATCGGATTTAGCTGGAGCCAGCAGAGGTGGAGCTGACAAACACATCAGGGTCCCTCCTTGGCCTGGCCAGGGTCTCTCTCAGGATTTGGAGGAAGGTGGCCTGGAGTCCCAGGAGATGGGGGAGGCAGCCAGGATGGTAATTCTTGCTCCTTCCCCGTCTCTCCTTTCAGTCCGTCCCCCATCCCCCGTCTTCTTGTGATGACCCCCCAGAGGGAGTGATGAGTGGAACAGCCCCTCCCCTCAGTATTTTGTCCACCAATCAGGCCTAATTTCTGATACACCCATTTTAGTTCACTGATTTCCGGTCCCACACGGTTCTTGTTTCCCAGGCGTGATCAGAGCATCACAGGAATGTGGGGCTGGAAGGCACCTGGAGAAGGCAGCAAGTCCAGCCCCCTGCTCTGGGGCAGGACCAAGTGAACCTGACAGGGGTTGGTCCAACCTGTTCTGAAACACCTCCTGTGTGTGTGTGTGTATCCGCAGCCTCCCTTAGAAGCCTGTTCCAGAGCTTAACCCCATTGAGAGTTACAAAGTTTTTCCTAACATCAAACCGAAATCTCCCTTGCTGCTCATTAAGCCCACTGCTTCCAGTCCAACCTTCAGTGGCCCTGGAGAACAACTGAGACCTGGGCTCTTTACACCAGCCCTTCGCATGTCTGCAGACTGGGATCAGGTCCCCCTCGGTCTGCTTTTTAACCTTTCCTCCCAGGTCAGGTTTTCTAAACCTTGGATCATTTTTGTTGCTCTGCTCTGGACTCTCTCCAATTTATCCGCATGTTTCCTAAAGCGCGGTGCCCAGACCTGGACCCAGGACTCCAGCTGAGCCCTCACCAGCGCAGAGTGAGACAGTTACCTCCCGTGTCTAACCTAGAACACTCCTGTGCCTACACCCCAGAATGATACCAGCCTTTTTCACACCTGCATCGCATTGATGACTCTCTTTCAGTTTGTGATCAACTTTAACCCCCAGACCCTTTCAGCCGTACCGCCACCTCCTTTATTGAATTTCATCGTGTTGATTTCAGACCAATTCTCCAATTTGTCAAGGTTACTTGGAATTCTACTCCTGTCCAGCTGGGTGTCATCTGCAAATCCTATAATCAAACTCTCCACTCCATTCTCCAAGTCATTAATGAACATATGGAGCAGTACTGGCCCAGGACTGACCCCGTGGGATCCCACTAGAGATGCCCTGCCACTTTGGCAGCGAACCATTGAGAACTACTCTTTGAGGACAGTCTTTCAACCAGTTGTGCACCCACCTTACAGTCATCTCCCTGGTTTGCTTCTGAGAATGTCCCATGGGGCTGTGTCAAAAGCCTTAACGCAGCCCTAGACTTATGTCAGGAGGCCTTTTCCGTCAGGACTAATTCAATCTTTTTGCCTCCTGTTTGCTGCTTTTCCCATCACGTGATAAACTCTCACTCACATTGCGCAGTCGAGCTCACAATTAAGATAAACTATCATGATACACCCCACTCCTCTCCCAGAGCTGGAAGGAGAACCCAGGAGTCCTGACTCCCGATTCCACCTCCCCTAATGCACTAGACCCCACTCCCTCCTGAAGGAAGGCGTTGGGAGGAGTTTACAGAGCCAGCCACATCCCACTTCCACAGCCACACCAAGGGCTCAGACTCCCTCTTTTCCCACCTAGAGGAGGCATCGTGACCCCAAAGGGAATGGGTGGCTGGGCTGAGGATTCCCCACTTGAAGTCTCAGCAGCCCCTAGGCACAGGCTGAGGTGGTTTAGGGGGAGGGATCGCTCAGTGGTTTGAGCAGTGGCCTGCTAAACCCAGGGTTGTGAGTTCAATCCTTGAGGGGGCCACTTAGGGATCTGGGGCACAAATCAGTACTTGGTCCTGCTAGTGAAGGCAGGGGGCTGGACTCGATGACCTTTCGGGGTCCCTTCCAGTTCTATGAGATAGGTATATCTCCATATATAATTATTATTAGTTTGCTATTCGCCCTGGCGTGTCAGATCAGCATCACACGCGGCTCAGCGTCTGGGACGGGTCGTGAGAGAGGGGCAGGTTGTCGGGGGGTGGGAGTGGATACGGGGTGGGGGAGGAACATTCCCCCCAGCATTTGGGGTTCAAAGCAATGAATCCAACCAGGCTTCCCTCTGCCACAGCCCGTGGGCTGGCACCTGGCGGGCGAGGACTGGGGCTGACAGCAGAGCTGGTGGGAGAAATCTCCACTGAGCATGTGGCGAGGCCGGTGGGGTATGCTGGAGCCTGTGCCGGTCTGGTAGCAGCCTGGCTCCCCGTTTGCAGGGCTGTGCCCCGGGGTCCCACCAAAACAGGTCTGACGCCGGGGAACTGGCTCCTTGACGAGGACACAGGCTCCAAAGCACCCGTGACTGAGTGCGGGAGGCACCTGGGCACGTCCATCTGCCTTTACGAGGCCCAGGGGCACTGGACCCCGCTCCCTCTTCAAGGGGCCAGTCACCCCGTGACAAGGTGACCCTCTTTCTCCAGTCCCACGCCTCATTTGCATAGATACACAGAGCTGAAGGCCAGACCTGACCACTGCGATCAGCTGCTTCAGCCTCCTGCACATCACAGACCGTTACCTTTCACCGGTTCCCCCGGCACTGGCCCAGTAACTTGTGTCTGGCTAAAGCATCGTCCAGAAAGGCGCCAGTCTGGGTCTGCAGACCCCCGGAGACGGGGAACTCACCACTGCCCTGGGGACCTTGTTCCAGTGCTTAGTCACCCGACCAGTTAAAAGATGGTGCCTAATTCCGAACTGGAATTTGTCTGGCTCCAGCTTCCAGCCTGTGGTCCTGCCTCTGAAGTACCTGGCGTTTGCTCCCCCGGAATATAATATAATATAATATAATATATGGACATATACCTATCTCATAGAGCTGGAAGGGACCCTGAAGGGTCATCGAGTCCAGCCCCCTGCCTTCACTAGCAGGACCAAGTACTGATTTTGCCCCAGAACCCTAAGTGACCCCCTCAAGGATTGAACTCACAACCCTGGGTTTAGCAGGCCAATGCTCAAACCACTGAGCTATCCCTCCCCTCCTTACATGCTGATCAAGTCACCTCTCACTCTGCATATGCTAAACAGATCCAGCACCTTGCTTTTATCCATTGAGCTGCTCTGCATGGGGGCTCAGGAGGAAGGGGAGCTGGCTGCTGGTGCGGTGCAGCTTAGACGGAGCGTCTCTCCAAACCTCAGGCTCTGGCCAGTCCCTCGGGATACCTAACCCGCTCCAGATGAGCCCAGCCCAGTCCCCACTCGGGCGGGCTCCCTCTGCCACCTGCGGGTGGTGTCTGTGCCCAGGGAGAGTCCATTAACCCACAGCTGGATCCAGTGCTGGCCTTAATGATCTGCAGCTTCCACTCCGCTCCTCCCACTCAGGCCAGCTTCCCGGGACGGGCCAGCCTGTCTGGGGGCTGGCGGTTTGAGGCTCAGCCCAGAGGCAAGTGGATTTCAAGGGACCCCCATGGAGCTCTGGGCTTCTGGATGAGCCCCTGGCATAAACCTGAAACCCAAAGCAAGTCCCTGGAGGCAGGGTGGGGGGTGGGGATTTCCTATGGAGCTCTGTGACATGGAACGGCAGAGAGGACGGGGTCTGGGGCAGCTCTGTCTGTGACTCTTCCCCTAGCTGCGTTGCTGTTTCCCCTCCCAAC
>QXTE01000039.1:10724057-10851216 GCA_003942145.1 Platysternon megacephalum
ACCACCCTTTTGTCTGGCTGGTCGATTTTGAGCTTTTTGGGGCAGGAGTCTTCAGGTGCTACCATGATAGACATCAGTGACTAAATAACACCAGCAGACTCAGCCCTGCCCAGTCCGACCCGAACGGAGCCCAAGGGCAGAGCCGGCTGCCTGGGATGGACACAGGGGTGACTGACTTCACGTGGAGAAGGAGGATGTGTTACATCTTCGGGTGCCGACCAGCATCTGCTGCCAGAAGAACAAGGTGCCCTGAAATCATTTGGCCTCCCCAGGGCCAGAGACCTCCAGCAAGGTGAGATTTTGGGGGGAGCGTATTGCAAAGCTCTGGTTTCAGCCTTTCATTGAATTGCTTTGCATACAAATCGATCCAAGCCGAGGTATCATTTTGCTTCAACATCGCCGCATTGCAAGGCTGAGATAAGGACCCTTTGCTGATTAAATGCGCCAAGTCACTTTCAAAAGAAGCTTTCAGGCAAAATGTCTGACTTCAGAAACACACAATCAATTGCCTGCTGTTCGGAAAAAACCATTCGCGGGTAGGACACATCTCCCATTGTAACCCACCAGGCCTCTAACATGCAATTTCCATTCACCGGTGAACATTGAATAATGAAGTGCGCAGCAGTGGGCGCATGCCTGCACGGCACTGATAAAAACGTACACAAAAGATAATAGCCCCAAACATTTGTGTCCTTAGCAGTTGGGGACAAGGCAGCATTGTCACCAAAAGCAACCACCATTTAGCAATTTATGGAAACTAAATCCAAAATGAATTAAGACCCTGTAACAGAGCAGGGCAGATTAATTTGCATGGCAATTCTGGAGGCCAATTAGGGCTGCTAGAGCTTGCTAGGAAGAACCAGACCCTCCAACCCCCCTCGTTAGGGAGAGAGAAATGAGGGTGTCAGAATTCCGAATCGATGGCAGGATACGTGGCTGAAAACCCACCAGGCTCACACCAGGGAGCAGCGCCTCGGGAGCAAATACGCCGAAGCTCCCTCAGGTAATGGAATTTGGTCAGGGCTGAGTTGGAGTTTAACGAGGGCTCCCAGCGCTTTGCCGTCCTGTGCAGAAATCGAAGCAGCGTTACAGTGTAGACTGCTAGGTGATTTTACTCCGGACGTGGCCTTGGCGAGAAGGGGCGGGAAGGGCAGGAGAGTACGCGTGTGAGCGACAGACAGCCCGGGTGTGAAAGAAACGAGACAACAGTGCTGGAGAGACAAGAAGCGTGCGCACACATGAGATGCGCGTGAGCATTTGGGATAGTGAGACAGAAAGACACCGGGCGTGAGTGTGTACGAGTGAGATGGAGCACGAGTGCATTTGGGGCTAACAGGCTGATCCTGCATTAGCCACCAGAACCTGCCCTGTGAGTTACACGGCAGCTTGTTCCCAGTTACTCGGGGATGAGGCCGTCTGAGGACGCAGACAAGTCGAACTGGGACTCTGTTCTGAGCCAGCCTCCTGCAGGGTTTGTGGCCGGGGGCTGCATGGCTCCCCTGGAAGAGGCGGAGCTGTGCAGGTTCCCAGGCTAGCAGGGACTATCCACATCGCTGTGTCTGTGTGGCCTGTTCCCGCGGCCGATCGCTGAGCTGAGTGCATCAAACTCCTCCTCAGAAAATGCGCCAGGAAAGCTCCCAACTGGCCTCGTTCTCTGCCCTGGGACCATCTGCAGCAAAGCGCACGGAGGCGTCGAAGGACTGGCACGTTCTTAGCAATCTCCCTTTGTCACAGTAGCTCTGGTGTGTTGTTTCACATGCTGCCTAAATCCTTTTGGGGTCTATGCTGCTGCCCTCCCTCACTGGAGCGAGGCAGTGAGAACCAGGGGGTCAGACTCGTGCCGTTACAGCAGGGAGGGTGGTCTAGTGAACAGGGCACCAGGGGGGTGATCCATCAGGCTCTCCCAGCCTATGGGGGTGAGGGGCTACCTGAGTGCTGAGACAGAAAGTCTGCCATTCGCTCTGGCAGCCGCTGGGCTTCCCTGCACATAAGACACGAGACGGAGGATCCGGTGATTTCTTGGTGACAAATCACCTCTTTCTGCAATTAACTTGCTTCCCCTGCCCTCCACCAATCACCTTGTCCCCCGGCACCACCAGGCCCTGCCCAAACGCTGGGCTCAGCACGGGCAACGCAGCAGCACCGGGGAACCATCGTGGCTTTCAATAAAGCCAAGAAACAGGGTTTCCCCGGTAGCCTCCTGCCCTATTCCTCCGTTTGGAGAAGGGAAGCAGCGAGCGCGCTAGCATGGACACCGAGCCTCAGCTCGCAGGAGGCTAACGAGGCTCAGTGCTCTCTCTGGAGGCGCAGGAGCCATGCGGCCGCTCATTAACCCACCTCGGGTGCTGGCCCGAGGCTCAATTCTCCAGCCACACGGGCAGGGAGATTACTATGGCATCACCCGGCCTTTGCAACCAGCAAATCAATATTTGTTTGGGCGGGTGCTTGTCATGCGTGAGATCTAAATATTGCACGGGGGGAGGAGACACAGGTATGGGTCGGCAGAGGGGACGCTTGGCTTTCGAGCACACAGGCTGCAGTTAGAGTTTGACAGATGCTTTTTAAAATAAATAGAGCTTTGTTTGCAGAATTTAGGCGATTAACCTGGCTTTGAAGGGCTTGTCTACAGGGGAAGGGTACAGTTACACTGCTGTAGCAACCCCGGTTTCACTCCCCACGGGGGATACTCTTATCCCAGAACAACGGTGTCTTTTTCTCAGTTTAGCTCAAACCCCTTCCCAAGCCACGTAAACTAAGCCAGACAAAGGCCCTTACACCGGACTAAGAGTGTTCATATGGGGAGTTAAACCAGTACGACTCCAGTTCCCATTGTGACGTTGCACTCCATGTGTTTTATGGAAATATGCTTATGAGTGTGAATATGAAGTAACTGGCATATGCTTCATGCAAAAGGTCTCTTGTAAGGTATCATTACAAAGCTTATAATATATTGAGTGTGTTCATCCTATTTGTTTGCAGGTATTATTTCTATGCCTGGAGGTAGGAGAATAACATATAAACTTGTGTTACTGATGCAACATATTAAGTGGAAGCCATTAAGGGTGCTTCAGAATCAGTGACCTGTAAATAGCTGTTTACCTGCAAACCGTCCTGTGTACCTGTGGGCCAGACCACGAAGAATGGAGGCTGGGGTCTCACAGGACATGTGACCATGTCACCTGATACTGGAATCCATCTTAAACCTGGTGCTTTTCCATTTAGAAGGAGAGGTGGGGACCCAGAGGGACAAAGGATTCCTGCCTTGTGCCAAAGCTATAAAAGGGGGTGGAGCGGGACAAAGGGGCTTCCAGTCATGAGAAAACCCCTGAGATGTCTGCTGGAACTAACAAGGACTCTACCAGGGGAAAGTATTGGGCCCAGACTAGGAAGGAGTCTAGTCTGTGAAAGAAGCTTATTGGAACATCTCTGAGGGTGAGATATTACCTGTAACCAGTTTCTTAATGTATTAGGCTCAGACTTGCGTGTTTTTGCTTTATTTTGCTTGGTAACTTACTTTGTTCTGTCTGTTATTACTTGGAACCACTTAAATCCTACTTTTTATACTTAATAAATCACTTTTGTTTATTAGTAAACCCAGAGTAAGTGATTAATACCTGGGGGAGCAAACAGCTGTGCATCTCTCTCTATCAGTGTTATAGAGGGTAGACAATTTATGAGTTTACCCTGTATAAGCTTTATACAGAGTAAAACAGATTTATTTGCGGTTTGGATCCCATTGGGAGCTGGGTGTCTGGGTGCTGGAGAGAGGTAACCTGCTGAGCAGTTTTCACTGAAAGCCTGCAGCTGATCATTTCAGCCAACACGGAGCAAGGGAAAAGCCCACAGGAGAGGGGGCGGATGGGGAGCTGCTGAAGCAAGGGAAATGCAGAAGGAAGAACAGAGCAGACATGTAGAGACAGGGAAGAGGGAGAAACCGGAAAAAGGAGGATGGGAAAGGAGGAGAAACGAATGACAGCACAGCAGTGGCCTACAGCTGCCAAGGTGCCCTTGGTGAACGACACCCAGTGTCAAGCACCCAAAAACCACGAGATTGGGTTAAAGATCATGAGATTCGAAAAGACGATAAACACCAGGTTCTGATGCTTTGCCTTCTGGGTTTTGCGCAGCCTGAGGTCCTAGTTCCAAGCCGAGATTTTCCCATAATCCTCTGATTCCAGGAGCTAAAACGCCACATATTGCAAGATTCCCGATAAATCCACCAGGGTTGGCAGCACGGTCTGAATGGGACAATGCCATGATTCCTGCCAGGTTAATTACTTCCCTCAGGGCCATATTCTGTCCCTTGACCTCTGGGCGAGGCTCCTATCAACGCCCTGGAGACTGCGATGAGGAGCATGGAGCCCATCCGGGGCCCAGAATGACACACTGGGGATTCGGCCCTCTGCGCACCACGAGCGTTACAACCCTGAGCTAGAGCAAAGAGATTCGACTGAGAGTCGAGAGCTGGGCCAGCGCCATGGTCAGTCACCTCTTCACAGAAGGCTGCAGAGCAGATCTGAGCTGGTCATTGACAGTAAGACCGGATCTAGTCTGGCCTCCCACATGTCCCAGACCAGAGAACCTCACCTCTGTCTGCTGGGGATCCACCCAACTTCTGCAGCTTCTGATTTGACTGAGAATTTCCTTTTAAACTTCTAATCAGCTCCCCCCCACACACAAGAGATTGGCCGGGTACAATTCATTACTGCCAGGGACGAATGAACGTGACCTTCCTCCCCTCGACAAGATGTTTGATTTGGAAGAAAAGGTTAAAAAAAACCCCAAGCAACCCATCCAGCACATCAGAGCTCTGCAGAGCCGAGGCAGCAAAGATTACATTCAGCTCCCGAGGAACACATACGAACTGCACGGGCTGATAAAGCAGCTTACGCGTTCCAGCCAAGAAGTGAGGCAGCCGGAGCGGACCTGAGCGAAATGAAGAGCAGCGGAAAGACAAAGGAACAGACGTGGCAGCTCCACTGTCAGGGCCGGCTCCAGGCACCAGCTGACCAAGCAGGTGCTTGGGGCGGCCCCTCGGGAGGGCACGTCCAGCGATTCGGCGGNGAAGACAAAGGAACAGACGTGGCAGCTCCACTGTACAGAGAGGGAGGGCGCAGCTGCCAGCCTGCCTCATGGAGCCGCACCGGCCCCGTGCAGAGGAAGAGAGGGGTGGAAGAACCAGAAGGGGGCAGGGTGGGGTGCAGAGCCACTTGGAGGGCAGCAGAGAGGGGTAAATCCACCTGCAGCACCACGTGCGCAGGGTATGTTCAAGCCGCATCCGTGCCTTGGACATGAGCCCTCTGACGGCACCGCGTAACAGAGAGGGTGCGGTGGAAAGGAAAGAGGCTGGCTTTACAATTTGCTGCCCTTCCATAATAATAAAGAATTAGCTTCTTTCATCAGTAGATGTCCTAGCTCTGTAAAGGAGGGCAGCATCATTGCCTCCATTTTACAGATGGGGAAACGGAGGCACAACAGGATGCAGTGACTTGCCCAAGGTCACCCAGCAGGCCTGTGTCAGAGCTGGGAATAGAACTCAGGTCTCCCATGGCTCAGTCCTCTGCTCAAACCACTAGGCAACACTTCCTCCCATTAAAGCTAGGGAAGCCATCGAATGCTGCAGGGCTTTCCCGCTGCAGGGGGCTGGCTGTGATGAGACACACCCAAGGCCCAGGGTGGAAAGGGGGGCATGAGGCAAAGAGACAAGGTGATGATGACCAACCCTATTTTGGGAGGAACCCCTGGAGGGGATGGGTGAACCCGTCTAATGGGCCTATCTCCCTTGCGGTGCAGGGGACTTAACCCAGGCCAGTTTCCATGCTACTGGGCAAATTTACCCAAGCGGTAAATGGGTGCGACTCCTCTGCAAGCGCTTTCACATGGCCAGGATCTGGCCCCCAGTTTGTAACTGTATCTAAAACTATGTGCACGGGGTTAAGTACTCCAGAAATGCCCTTGCTTGGTGCACTGGGGAGCCGGGCGCTGGCCCAGCTTGGAGTTCTAACAATCATCCCGGCCTGTTTAGAGAACTCGGCTGGGCCTGGTCTCTACTAGCAAACTTGAACCGGTTTGATGAAATCGATTTAAAACTCAACTAGTCAAATCAGTGCAAACATCTACGGCAGATGCACTTCAGTTTGTTTAACTCGCTGGTGATCTGGCTTGTGTCAGAGCACAGGGGAAAGCGGTTTCTATGTATGTACATTAGGCCGGGCTTTGCACCAATGTCACTAGCTCCGTTTTTAAATTGGTTTCATGAAACCGGAGCATGCCAAGAACGCCTCCGTTCGCTGTTCCTCAGTGTGTGAAACCCACCCGCAAAGGCCAGCTGCTGACCTAAGCACGACTGGGCTTCCGCTGTACTTTGCTAGTATAGACAAGGCCTGAGCCTTCCTGGGACTGGCCTAGGCATCAGGACATTTCTTTATTCCAACTCCCTTTGAAAGACCAGAGAAATCCTCTGGGGCTTCCCTATGTCCTGAGAACCCCCTTCCATACCCCCTTCCCCCCCCCCCGCTTTCTTTCGGGATGATCTACTCTCAACGGTGCAAAGGCAGCAGAAACCTTCTGCAAGGCCGGACTGGAAATACCCCCTGCAGAGCTAGATACTTAGCTGACCCTCACCGTCGTACCTCAGGCGAGCACTCACCATCACTAATGGGTTTTGTCCCCCCAGCACCCCCCGGGAGATCAGAGTGTATTATCCCCATTTCACAGATGGGGAACTGAGGCACAAGGTAGAGGAGGAGACTTGCCCAAAGTCACATGGGGATTCTGTGGCAGAGCCAAGAACTGCAGCAAGGTCCCCAGAGTCCTGGTCCAGTGACCCGCCCACTAAATCACCCTCCCTGCAGCCCCCAGCGCAGTGGGCACCTTGGGGCAGGCAGGGTGATTGCAAAGGGGCCCAGCTGGTGTCGGTGCTTAGCCATAGCCAG
The DNA here is from genome assembly GCA_003942145.1 of Platysternon megacephalum. Lineage (NCBI taxonomy): Eukaryota > Metazoa > Chordata > Testudines > Platysternidae > Platysternon > Platysternon megacephalum. The sequence goes on from QXTE01000039.1 coordinate 10,730,993, forward strand.
CTGCTGCGTTCTCTAGCAGCCAGAGCTCCCGGGCTGGGACAGCGATAGCTCCGGACAGCCCCCTCCTCGGCGGTACCCCAGGTAAGCCGCTGGCAATGGAGGATCTGGCCCACTGTCCGTTTATGGGAAGGAGCCTGTTCCTTCCTTGTCTCAAGCACAAGATGGACCATCCGGCTGCTAAGCCCCCTCTCCCTCGGCACTGCCCGCCCCACCCCTTCCAGACACAGCTTACCGCGGAGTTGAATCGGAGGTGGCAGATGTTGCAGGAGATGAACTGCTTCTTCTTGAGCGGGGAGGGGACGCCGAAGGTGTGATTGATCACGGCCTTCTGCACGGGATCCATCTGGAAGGGGAGGGAGGGAGGGCACGTGGTTACTCGGTGCTTAATACTGTGCTTCGAACACAGACCAGCAAAGCACCCCAGTCTCGGCTCGGGAGCAGCACACGCTGCAGTGCTGCAATAGGGACATGCAGAATCCCTGCCCAGCCAAAATCCTGGGGATCCTTTCCTTCCTCGGCTACTGCTGACGGGACCTGCCAACACCTAGAACATGCAGCTCCTTTCTCTGAGTTAGCTGTAGGTCCCCTGCGCTCTAGCCGGGAAAACAAGGACCTTTCGACAGGTAAAAGAGCATTTCAGCTCCCCTTCAGGGGAGAGGTCTGGCACGTGCTGTCCTCCAGGTATTGTCCGGGCAGAATCCAGTCTTGTCCCCATCCCCCCATGTCCAACACACCGGGAGGTTCCGCCAGGCAGTCCGAGTGTTCCTACCTCTTATCATGTTGTTACAGCAGGAGCCCCAAGAGGACGCTGTTACACAGTCTTGCAAGATCTTTTTCTTCGCCTGCCAGTGCGTACGGTCTTTGAAGAAATGCTGCCTCATTGTTTGTTTTACGATGCCCATTCATTCTTTCCGAGGAGCTGTAGCAAGCAGCAGGAGACTTTGGTCCCTGCCTCAGTCTCTCCAACTAGAGCCAATTCTTGCTCTTGGGGAACCGGGCCCTGGTGTTGGCCCGAGATTTCAGAGAGAGCGGCTGTGCCTGCATGCTGTTTGTGACCACCTCTGCTGAAGGACTAAGGCACACAGTGTAACTAAAGCACGTTACACTAAGAAAATGTGCAGACTTTGCATCGCTGGTGTCTCTCCATCGGAAACCAACCTGCAGGGCCCCATGATCTGCACTTGCTCAGCAGAGGGGTGACAATATTTCCTCTCCCCCAGCCTCTGGAGCTTTCCTGCTTTCTCCTGGCTGTTGAGTAACTCCACCCCTTCCCCAGTACCAGGGAGAAATAATTCTTCTTTGTCATCATTTCACCCACAGATCTCAATGCCCATTAAGTCACACGCCCCCTGAGAGCTGGGAATCATTACCCCCCGTTTACAGAGGGGGCAAACAGAAACACCAAGAGTGAGTTTTCCTCAAGGACACATAGCAAGTTAGTGGCAGTGCCAGGAATAGAACCCAGGAGTCCTGGCATCTAGTCCCCCAGGGTAACTGTTCAGGGATAGATCCAGGAAGCTCTCAGAGATTCTCCCTCCTCTCTGATCCCTTCTCCGTTCACAACAGATGTCAATGTCGTGGATGGCAAATTATCGGTTTTCATTTGAGGTCCCCAGCTGCTCTCCTCACCCGCCCAATTAAACAGGTGCGTTGCCAGGTGACTGGGCTGGAACCTCAGCCACTGAAATAGGGTCTCAGTGTTTGGACCCGGAGGCGATAAAAACGAGTCACCAGCCATTAACCCTTTGTTTGCTGTGAATCTGTGAGTAAAATTCACCCCCATGCAAGGCCAGCAGAAGACCTAAGCACTACGGGGTTTACACAGCGCCTGTCCCTTGTGCTTTGCCCTCTGCACTGCAGCGAATCTCACCCTAATGACAACACTTCGCTCTCCTCGCAATGAGGCGTCGCGGTGACATCCTATGAGAGGCAGACCCACCGATGGGGGTGGAGCTCGGAACAAGGAACCCTGCAAATTCCCTGCTCTGACACCTAGACAGCTGCCCAGCCCACAGCTAACGTATTCGCCGGGCCGCCAATTCTGGGAGCTCTTCGACAGACTGCTGCCATTGGGATCTAGGCTGAAGCGCTCACATGCAGGGAACAATGTACAGGGAGGGGAATCCCTGTGAGCCAGCTCCCAATCGCTCTGTGCTTCGGGTCCCCATCTGTAAAGTGGGGGTAGTGACCCTTTCCTCCTCCCCCCTTTGTCTGACTTGTCGATTTAGCTCGTAGGTCCTTTGGGGCAGGCACTGGCGCCCTCTACGGGTAAGGAAAGCGCCTAGCACCAGCCAATCTCGATTGAGGCCTGCAATATAAGAAGTCATTTATTTTTCATGCTGTATCAAACTATTATCACAATTATTCGGTAACAAGGAATCCCCTGGTATTCCACAGGGTTCATGCACTTGCTCTGCACAGAACTAGAACAACTCCAGCTATTTGCAACGGGCCGTGTCTTTCTGTGAGACGATTCATCAAAGGGCAGCGGTTCTGAGACGAGGCAGACGCACACAGACCAATGACAGCCCCCAGTGGGGCTGTCTCTCCCTGACGCTCAGTGTCATTTTATTCCTCAGCCGGAGCAGTAAACTTATTCAAAAAGCCATAATTGTTTTAAACAAAATGCATTTATTAAGGGGGGAAAATAAGAATAATCTCTTTGTTGGAGTGCAGCTATAATCTATAATGCAAGGATTGTTTCGCTACCCGGAGGCATAGGAAGATTATCTTATCTGCGTCCTGCTGTCAGTGGAGCCTTGGGTTTTCAGGCGATCGTATTTCTCTGCAAAGCTATTTAGTCGCAGAGACAGGTGCATCAGTCTTCAGGGCACATGCCTGGACAACAGAGCCATTATCAAGACCCCAAATTCCATTCCAGGAGTGAGCAGAATGGTAACATCGAGTGATTAATGAAGTGCCTGTTTGCTATGAAATTTTACTCACTTATCTGGAATATAAATGAAGAGGCATTTGGGTTCTGATGGGGGAACCAGAGGCCTCTAGCAATGACAACGAACACTGCAGTGCACTCACAGCAGCACCCACACAGTGCAAAAAACAAGAGGAATCTCTCTCCTCCGTGCAGTGCTGCATCAAGGCGCTGTGTCCAGGCCAGCATTTTAACTGATAACTGCTGCTCTTCTGCCTTTAAGGAGCTCATCCCCCATGTCCAGCACCTCAGGAGGGAGCCAAGAACCGGAGAAGCCAGGAGAAAGGTGGAGTGGAATTTACAGATCTAAGAAGATGCCATGGGTGGGAAGTTCAGGAAGGTAGCAGATATTTCTTGGGTTTGGTGGTTCTAGGCAGCAGTGCCCATAATTAACTCAGGGAGGAAGGATGGGCTTGGGTTGAGGCATTGGACTGGGACTCCTGAGATCTGAGTTCCCACCTCTGCCACTGGCTTCCTGTGTGATCCTGGCTGGGCAAGTCACAGAACCTCTCTGGGCCCCAGTTCTTCAACTGGAAAAATGTAATAATCCTTCCGCTGCGTGGTCCAGTAGGACGGCGAGCTCCTGAGGGCAGGGCCCGTCTCTCATGATGGGGCTGTGTGGTACCCAGCCCTACGGGGCCCTGATCTCGGTTGGAGACTCTAGTTGCCACCATAATACACAACATGACAACCACAAATCACAGCCGAGGATTTCACCGACATTTAGGAGAGTCCCAGGAATGTGACACTAAGACCTGGTCACGTCCTGGAAAAAGTCGCACCCTCAGGGCCATAGTTAGGTTGACCTGACCCCTTCTGTAAACGTGGCTGGGTCAGCGGAAGAATTCTCTAGCTACCTGGGAGAGGCGGATTAACTCCATGGATGGAAAAAAATCCTTCTGTAGGAAGCGTCTGTGCTACAGCAGCCCAACCGCAATGCCGAAGTGACTGAGTCTAGACACGGCCTCAAGATCTTCCACCAGTAAAACAAGTTGAATCCAAAAGCGCGCGTGTGCGAGCGCACAAGCGTGCCTACCGGCCCTGCACTGGTTGGGGAAAAATGGGGAATATTTAAGAGTCTGTGAAGGAAACAGATTCTTCCCTCCCATCAATTTAAAATGCCCATGCGAGACGATAGTGTCCAAGCCTGTGTTAGACACGGAATAGACCAAGACACAGTTCAGAATACAGTTTGGAGGTTGTTACTAAGGTGGCTGAAATATACCTAGTTTTTTGTGTGCAAAATGTAGAAAGAAACAAAATATTGTTATTCTGGGGAAAGTTTTTTGCTGAAATATTCCATTTTCCCATCGAAACGTAACCCAAAATTTGATGTCTGTGCTCTTCCCCCCTTTCCACTCCTTTTTTTCACTAGAAAAGCAGGAATACGGAAAAACTGAAAACATTACGCTGAATTTTAAAAATTGAAATAAAATATTGTTGTTTCATTCTGATGAAAAACAGGCACATTTTGAACAAGCCAAGCATTTGCACAGAAAATGTTTGAATTGTTCAAAATGCCATTGTTTGGGGGGGAAAAACACCTCAACCTTTTGATGACAAAATGTCAGCCAGCTGCAGGCATCACACATATGTCCTGCCATACGGGGATGCAAGGAGGGATGGTTTTGTGGTTAATGCTCCAAACTGGGCACCAGGACTCCTGGGTTCTATTCCCAGCTCTCCCGCTGATTTGCTGCAAGTCACTTCCTTGGTCTGTGCCTCAGTTTCCCCCGCTGTAAAATGGGGATGGTGCCACTGCCCTGCCTCAGAGAAGAGCTGAGCCGTGGAAATTCATCGATGGCTGATAGACACATGGAGACTTGGGGCTGGAAGATGGGCAAATGATTATTATTTTTATTATAAAAGTACCAGCTTTGGGCCAGATTCCCAGTGGGTTTAAATGGGCATTTTTCCATCGACTCCAAGGGAGCTATGCTCATTGAGACCAGCAGAGCAGCTGAGAGAAAGGCTCAAGGGGCACTTGTTAAAGATTGTTCAACTATTTAATCAGATGGATTAATAGCAAAGGGGAAAAAACCCAACCCATGGGGAGAGCAGATCTGATTGGCTCTTTATTACTATGCTGAACCTTCTGAGGGGGCTGTGATGAGATGCAGGCTCCACACCATGGAGACAAAAGGGTACTAGACAATTTGGTATTTTAATGACCAAGGGTCCTTGATGCTACGTGCTAGAGGTTTACACGCCTATTAATTAACGCTAAATTACAGCCTCTCAGAAAGCTTCACTTTCCATTTTGGACTCTTCATATAAAGTATCCTCCATTAATATCAAAACCAGAGGACATTTTAACTGTCCAATCAATTTTTATTCAGTTCATCTTCACTTTAATAGCGCTAGTCCGTCATGAATTCATTCAGCCTCTGGGGATGGGCCCTAGCTGCCTCTCTAACCCTTCGAAGCCCCAGTCTGCAGCCGTGAAGAGGCAATTAAAGAAAAGTTACCCCCCTCCCCAGACGGATTTTTAAACTACTTGCTTAAGGAGATGAAACTGACGATCCGTTTCCCATCAGGTTGGGTCATCGCACTGTCCTACAACCTCTTCCTCATCATGCTCTTTTCTGGTGTCTTCCCATCACCCATCACGTGATCTCCTGCCCTCACTGGCTGGGTTCTCGGAGAGTAACAGGAGAGTGGCACATCCCAAAGTCGTTGCTTCACATTCCCAGACATCTCTGGGGAAGCCACAGAGCTCTCAGCAGCTCTGAGTACCAGCCGCACAACAGACATTCGCCTGAGCTTTCCGATCCGTTCCTTAACACGCACAGTCTCCTACACGTCCCGCCAGGTAACGCCCTGCCTCACTGGATCTGTCACATGAGAAGCGATATAAACAACCCTGCCAGGAAAGTTCTGTTATACAGAGGCACGACTGGGGCAGGACTCCTGGGTTCCACTCCCAGCTCTGACAACGATTCCCTATGTGACCCGGGGCAAGTCACTTGCAAAATCTGCCCTTGTGCAGAAGAGCCCAGCGTGGACTACTGACAGCCAGGTTAAACGAGCCTGAAAAGGCCTCGTACTGTGCAGGGAGCCGGATTTCAGCGGGGACAAGCCCCCACAACTGCCACTGCCACTACTGACATCAGCTGTGGCTACTCCGGATCAGGCCTGTTAACCCCGCGGCTTTGGACTGCCCCATCTGCACAACGGTGGCAACAACAGCCAGGCTCCTGTGGGTACTTAAGAGTTGAAGTGGTTTGATTAATAGATCGCTCGATTGCAAGGCCGGAAGGGACCACTGGGATCATCTAGTCTGGCCCCAGAACGTCCCTAGACTAATCCCTAGAGCAGAGCTTTCAGAAAACCAGCTCCTCTTGATTTAAAAACGGTCAGTGACGGAGGATCCTCCACGACCCCTGGTTAGTTACTCTCCCTGCTCACATTTTCAGCTTTATTCGTCTAGTTTCAACTCGCAGCCATTGGCTCACGTTAGACCTTCCTCTGCTAGACTGACGAGCCCATTTTTACTTATTTGTTCCCCAGATAGGTGTTTATAGATGGTAATCAACTCCCCGCTCCTCTTTGTTCAGATAAATAGACCGAGCTCTTTGAGTCGATCGCTATAAGGCAGGTTTTCTTATTCTCATGGCGCCTCTGTGACCCCTCTCCAATTTATCAACATCCTTCTTGAATCGTGGGCACCAGAACTGACCACAGGGTTCCAGCAGCGGTCGCACCGGTGCCGAACACAGAGGTTAAATAACCGCTCTACGCCCAGCCAAGATTCACCTGGTTATGCATCCCAGGATCGCATTAGCTCTTTTGCCGCACACCATCACACGGAGCTCTTAGGTTTGAGGCTCCTAGAGGTGGCTTCTTCTCTTCTCCCTGATGGCAAGTGCCTCTGAGCGCTGTACGTTCACTGGGTGCTGCTCCCATCACCATTCACCTGTAAAGTCAGGGAAGGTGTTACACAGCCTGTGCCTGGCCACCCGTATGATCCATCATCTCTAATGTGGGGCGCACTGCAACAAGCCATTCTGCCCCTGCTCTGGGCCCGGGGAGCAGCGCTGAACTGGCTAACTCCAAAGGGACCGTTCAAGGCAAAACCTGCACGGGGCAAGGGAGCTTCCATCCCGTTTCAAGCAACCTTGTTTCTAGACATGTGCTTTGGAAAGTGTAGCATGAAACCGCTGCCTCGGCCATCCCCACAGCCGCTGCCACATCCCATCCAACGCTGAGTGAGATCAGACCCAACTGACGTCGCTTGCTAACTCGTTTCCTTGCTTTGGACACAGAGATGCAAAGATTTCCCAGAATGCCGGGACACAGGTCCTGCTCTCTGGTTACATGAAGCTGTTTGCAGCAGTAAGTCCCATATGTGCTATGGGATGCCACCTGTCCCTTCCCTCTATCGACTTACACTAGCCACAGGGCCTCTATTACCGAGACCCTGAGCATTTCTCAATCTTTTATATGCATTGATCCTCCCCAGCCTCCCGTGAGGCAAGGCAGTGCTAGTCATCCTCATTTTACAGATGCGGGACTGAGGGACTAGTCCAGGGAATTGGACCTGGGTCTTCCAAGTCTCTGCCTCGCACCCTAACCACTGGGCCATCCTCCCCCTTTAGACTCCTTCACAACAATAAAAACGTAACTTACATCTAGCGCTATCACTTCGCTGTGCAAACACTCATTCGTTCATCTGCACAACACCCGTGGGAAGTAGGTCGGCCAGAATTATCCCCATGTTACAGATGGAGAAATTGAGGAACAGAGAAGCAAAGTGATTTCCCTCCTCATAGTCAGAGCTGGGAAGTGAACCCAGGAGTCCTGGCTCCTAGACCCCTGGAATAAACCTCAAGACAACTCTCCACTCTAAAGCCAAGAGTTATTGCAGCTGCAGATTTCACAGCTGTTTCACCCTCACCATTTCTTGTATTCAAAAGTCAAATCTAACGTTGAGCTTTGAAAAGGCGTTCGGAAGTGGGCCATGCAGTGCATAGCTGTTCTGTGGAGCCTGTACGGTCTAGTCACCCGCTTGCACTGCAGATATCGAATGACACTCTGTCTCTGCATCTCTTTGTTCCATCAAGCAGATCTACAGAGAACAGTGTGTTTTTAGCACACAGAGAACTTTGCTAGAAGCACAAAACGACTCCTTTTGGTGGGTGACGCTGAATGGTTCCGACACTTTGATGCCACCTGAGAATTCTTGTGCTTCTATTTAAAAAAAAAAAAAAAAAAGTACCCCAGTAACTTTCTTCCAACTTCTGCAGTCACAGACATTGGACTGGAAAAGCCCAGACATAACCCTGGCTAGTATCCTCCCACAGATGAGTGCTGGATTGTACCCCCTATAGTCTATTCTCCATGGCACCAAGAACACCTTTGGAAAAGTAAAATGCGACACGATGTGCTTGTCCTGGCCTATGCTAAATCAGCTCTGCTGAAGGATCTCTGCATTGAGAGCGTACGTACCAATTCCCAGGGCTCAGGAGTGTCTGGTCTGATGCAATTTTCATTTACAGATTCCAGCAGAATTAATTGGAATGCATCAGGAGCCTTCTGTCCCCATCTCCGGAGAGAACTCACACGAAAGCAGATTCTGAGTACAGTGCGTTCAGAGAGCAAATGTCTCTGCTTTATAGTCAGTTCCTATTGACTCAAATTACTCAATTTATCCCCGGGATGTTCCTCTTGATATAAATAGAGATCTCCTCGTTGAACTTCCTGCCAGCCACCGAGGTCAGAAACGGGAATTCAGAGGGACAGCGTCAGTTCGGACTGTGCCTTCTGGTATTGCAAGACACTTGGGGAACTCAACGCAGCCACAGCCAGAGCGTGCCTCCTGAACACGAGCCGCTGACCATGGGGCAGGAGCGCACAGCTCGGGAGGATTCGCTTTGCTCCAGAGTAGAACATCTGCTGGGTTCATGAGAGTCTGGTGACCTGCCCAGCATGCAAAGGATTCAGCTCTGCAGTAACAAGCAACTCTCCTCTACGCTGTTCCAGTGGGGGCATTTCACGGGACGGAGCAGGAGCAGGAGCAGCACATGGGCTTGGGGTCAGAAGGGGCGAGTTCACTGACTTGAGTGCAGTTGCTCTCTCCTTGCACCAGCTCTGAATATGGCCCAGGGTAGCTGGAAATCGGAAATCTAAAGCACGACCAGCTTTTCTTTCTTCCCTTAGCGTATACTGGAGGCTCAGCTGCCAGATGGACTCGCTGAGCTGTCGGCATGGCAGATTAGACGGAAAGGGAGATAAGGAAACACCAGCCTGACTTCCCCTGGTGCAACGAAGCATTACATGGAGGCTGGAGTCCAGCAGCCCTCCAAGAAAAGGCCTTTGCTGTCATCCTCTGTAAAGCCGCCTGCCTAGATGGGGCCTCTGAACTTTCTGCCCCCCCCCACACACACCCCCTCCTCGGCGAGTCATCCCTCACTTCCTCTGGGTGGCCAAATTCCTCCTTATTCCTGCTGCAACTAGGTCTTGCCTCAACTCCTGCAATTCCAGCTCGAGGGCTTCTTCAGCCTCGGTTCTGCAGCTGGGACGTCTCAGCTGCTCCAGGAAGCCGGACCGTAGGTCCTGTCGCTCCACTAGCTTCCTCAACCTCCCGCTCTGCCCGGAGGGAGCGGGGCTGTTTAAGGGCAGCCCAAGAGGGATGTAACAAGGATCCCCCCTGCCAGGCCCAAGGACTATCCCATTGGACACCCCACACGGAAGCACCTGAAGACTGTGGACACCTTCTGTCAGGCCCAGAGGAGCAGCCCTGCTCACATTACTCAATAGGGGTCTATGCGCCCTGCAGTGGGCATGTCTGGTCTGGCCAAGCAGTACCCGCAGGAGGCGTGACAGGAATCCCACGCGCTGCGCCAGCAGCCGGCTGAGGCGCCCCTTAAATCCCACGTACGGGCTCGAGCCTGCAAGGTGCTGGGCACCTGCCCTGGCCCTGACCCAGCAAACTGCTTCAAGCTCAGGATACGCTGAAGAGCTTCGCTGGATGGAGGCCAGAATGCGCCGCACCTTGCAGGATCCAGCCCTGCGCATCCCACAGGCCCTGCGCTCAGCCTCTGCTGAGTTGGACGGCTGGGAACCCGGATGCCATTTCTGCTCCAGAGGCTCTCTCCTCCCTGCAACAATTTTCTCCTGGTTAATTACAGGAATCCGTATTTTTTCCTGCTAGATGGTGCAGAAGATTTTCCACCATTCTGTTCTGCAGTGCGTGCGGTGCTGGGTTTGGGGATGAGCGGAGGCCCCTGCCGCCTGGACTCCTCTTTGCCCAGAGGAGGGACAAAGCAGGCAGAGAGAGGGCGTGCCTCCAAGTCCTTATCCCTGCCTCGGAGAGACCCTCTCCAAAGGGCACGGGCAGCTGAGTCCCTCTGGCCCCATCAGCCACACGTCAGGTGGGAACGACTTTCACAAACTCCCCGCCAGGGTCCCCTAGAGGTGTAAGATTTCCACCGAGCGCAGACAGCTTCATCACAGGTTCCCACTGCGCTTATCACGACTTACGCCCTGCACAAATACGCACCCGCACGGCAAATTGCTGTAAGAGCTCAGTGTGATCCTATCTCAGCCAGCTGTGGAGCAACTGTCTCTGCTCAGCGAAGGGACCTCGCAGAGCTGAGCCCACCACCAAAGACCTTCCTGCCAGAAGGTCAGTGGAATGTCCCTGGCTCATGCTGCAGGCGGGGATGGTGTTTCCAGCAATCACAGGGGAAACGAATTTTCAAAAGCTTCATTTAAAAAACAAAACAAACAAACAAACAACATGACAACAGGACACATGCGCCCAGGGGAGGTGGGAGGGGCCAGCCAAGGAGCATAAGGAACAGACTGGGTCAGTTTAGCTGCTGGCTCCAATTGCTAAAAAAAGGAACATGGGCAAAAATGGCTGTTAATAGCATCAGCAAAATCATCTTCTACTGAAACCCTGCATTCTAGCCCAGGAGAGAGAGGGGCTCAAGGTGGGATTTTAAAGGAGCCCATGGGAGTTTGGGGCTTGAATCCCCCTAAAAGCAGCAAAGAATCCTGTGGCACCTTATAGACTAACACACGTTTTGCAGCATGAGCTTTCGTGGTGAAAAGCTCCGAAGAAGTGGGTATTCACCCACGAAAGCTCATGCTGCAAAACGTCTGTTAGTCTATAAGGTGCCATAGGATTCTTTGCTGCTTTTACAGCTCCAGACTAACACGGCTACCCCTCTGATACTTACCTCCCCCTAACGTCTTCGAAAAACTTCCCCTAAATAAGCAGCAATAATCACGTGCACTTCCATAGCGTGTGTCATCCCTGGACCGCAAAGTAATTTACAAAAGGAAGGTCAGTGTCGCCCTCTCTGCCTAGGAGAGGGGGAATGAGGCACAGCGAGGTTCAGAATCCACCCGTGTTGTCAAACTCAGAGGCCTGAAGTGATGTATTTAGGTGCCTAAGTCGCCACATGAGCGCAGCTTCGTTTTCATCTGTGCTGAGCGCTCAGGGCTCCCGGGGAAGTGAAGATTTCAGGGAGTAACTTTAATAGGTTACACAGCCCGAAGGAACCACCGCGATAATCATAGCACAGCCCTGCAGTCGTTCCCGTTTCCGCCGACATGTTTGCAAAGTTTGGTCTAACTGACTTGCCCATGTTCACCCTGCAAACCAGGGGCAGAGTCCGGAACAGATCTCAGGTCTTCTGTCTCTGTACTCAGCCCGTTAGACCACAACGTTTCCTCTTCAAAGAGGTGATTCACCAGGTCTTTGTATTTCTAACGTCTACTATTCCAGCAAGTCAGAGACGTAAAAGATGTACTAGGTCAAGTCCGTCTCCCAGCAAGTCAGGACAGAGTCTCCAATGGAGGATGCAAAATTGGGATTGGCTCTCTTTCATGTGCTGTCTTACAAGCACAATCGACTCACATTCTCAGTTTCCCTATGGGCGTCCATTCACATGGTGCATCCCCACTGAATCCCATGGGCCACCATTCCAAATACCAGCACAGATTCTTCCTTACAGCTGGTTGGCAAATTATTTCTCCCCCCATGAAAAGTTTTAATGAAAAAAAAAAACAAAAAATGGTTTTTGACAAAAACATCGTAATTAAAAATTTTCATATGAAATCCAAAAATTTAAAACCAACCTTGTTTTGGGAGGGTGGTGGTAGGGATGTTAAAATCTCCATTTAGTTGAAAAAGCCATTTTCCAATGGAAAAAAGGTTTAAATGGAAATGTTTTGCAACCAGCTACAGGAAGAGGCCCCTGAAATTCCCTGATGGAGGAGGAGATTAGGAGCCTGAGACGTTATTATATAAGTATCACATAACCGAGGCCTGGGCTCGCCTGCAGATTGACCTTGACGTTAGTAAACTAACAAGAGACATTATGCAATAAGCGGACAACAAAACCTGGAGAGATGGCAGCTGACGGATTCCTTGTACCCTTAGATGCTCTCTTCTGTGTTTAATCTCATAAAACTCCCCTCCAAAGCTATTTTATTGCTATTGATTCTGGGAGCAAAACCCAATTGCTCTTGGTCGAAATGAAGCATTTTTAAAACGTCTGTTTATAATAGTGATGAATGGAGCCTTGTGGGATTGATTGCACCTGTTTCAAAAGAGAATGTGCGTCTCCTTGGTCAGTTTCAGAGCCCTCCTCCCTCTGCAGCAATAGATCCACGGACACGGAGTGCTCTCACCCACGGTTTTGCAAACGTGCTTCCCTTCAGGTTAAGAGTGACAGGTGCACTAATTGGCATGGGCAGTTGATCGCTCAGAAGACCCCGTTAGCAAACCAGGAAATGAGCTGGGCTGGTGCGGAGAGTGGTGAACCTGTGATTGGCAGCTAATAGAACAATAAGTGCTCCGTGTGAGAAGGAATTTACAGGACGATGGGACTAATACGAACAAGGCAGCCTGGGTCAGTGGGCAGGGCACCGCCTTGGGGCGCAGGAGATCTGGGTTCTGTCCCCTGCTCTGCCATTAATCTGCTCTGTGACCCTGAACGAGTCATGCTGCCTGTTGCCCTTCCTGTGACCCATTCAATACCATCTGGCACTGAACTTTGCCAGCCACGGTTAAAGGCAAAAGGGCACCTTCAGTCTGGCCACCCAGGTGTCTGATTCAGCCAAGTGTGTATTCATATGGGGTCAGGCTTTCACAAGCTCCCATTGCTCTTGGCAGGAGCTGCTGAACTGTCAATCTGGGCCAAACCATGGGCGTTTAGTGCTTCTGAAAACAGCGGGTGCCCAGAGGCCAAACCCTGCTGGGAAGGGAGCCCAGCTCCTTCCAAAGCCAGATTCCCAGCATCTCCCAGGATCCACGCCCTGAGTCCATCTGTGCTCGCCTAGAGCGACTGGCATCACGGGCCTGACCAACAGTTATTCCCTGCCCACCAGCTGCTCCCTGGCTAACGTGCTGCTTTTCATCACAGCCTCATTTCTGGAATATTCCTTCCCCACTCCCTGAACATGGAAAGCACTTGACGGGGTTACGTTGTGAGCAGTGATGGGTTGTCTGTCCTTGCTGGCATCTCCCCCTCCCCCCGTACCCTGGCGCTGCTGCGTTTCAGACACGGACGCACGGATCTCACCCCTTCCAGCCTGAAAGTTCTTTGCGCCTTGTAAGAACTCACCGTGTTGAAGTTGGGGAACAGGTTGAGTGGGGACGTCCCATTGAGTCTAAAGGTCAGGAAGTGCTTGATGTCCAGTGGTGGGTGAAGGGGTCGCCCAGGAACAGACAGCGATGCTAGGAGGGGGCTGCTGTGCCCAGATGGACCTATGCAGAGAGGGAAGGAGACACAACGTTGAGATTTTTCTTAATTAAATCACCCGGAAAAGGGCAAATGTCAACTCTGAAATTTTGAATTAAAATGGTGTTTTGGCTTTTTGGTTTTAAATAACTGAAATTACATGATACTGACATGAAAAGGGATTTTTTTTTGCCTTGAATTGGTTCAAAATGTCCCACAGGGAAATGGAAACATTTCAAACCACCAGCTTTTTGTTTTAAATTTCTCATGTTAAAATCCCAGTTTTCCCAACTCTCTCTAATAACCCTGACAATGCCCACCGAGAAATATGGGGGCCTCTCTCCCTCCAAGGGGATTCTGGGTAGGCACAGGGGAGTGCTCTCGCAGATCCTGATGCAGGACTGGGGCCTCTGACTGTAGGCTGCTTGGAGTGGGGACCTGGACTTCTTTTGAGTCTTATACAGCTCCGAGCACACGGACACTTAAAACTATAGAGACAACACGGCAATAAAAGCAATGGAGATGCAGAGACAGTAGCTAGACTAGCTAGTCACAGGGGAGGAGGGAGGTACACATCCCCTGGCTTGGCGGTTATGCTACGATTGTCAAAGGAGTTTGACTTCCAGTGGATGCCTCATCTGAGCGTTAGGCACTGGGGAACAGCCTCAGTTCTCCTCCGCCACTGGCTAGGATTAGAAATACAGCTGCTGGTGCTCCTGCTGCCTCTCCCCACCTCCCTCACTGTTCCCCCTGATGGGTTATTAGCGTCTATAATAGAACACCCACGTCCCGAGCGCCACAAACCAGCTTCCCAGGCTGCCGCACGCCTTCCCCCGCAGATTAACGGTGAGCGCCGGTGCATGATCTAAAAATATTGTAGGAACTGGGGAAAACCGAATTGGTTCCAAGCAGCCAGAGGCTCTTCTGGAACCTGAGCAGAAACTGGATTTGAATAACCAGATCTGAGCTGAAAGATGAGTGTCCCACGGCATCAAAATCAAAGTCACTGCCCTTCACCCGTCGAACCTGCTTTTCCTCCCTTTGCTTCGCCCCCTACTTTCATTCCTTTTCAGCAGCTGTAAGGCTGAGGTTCTGCGTGCGGCTTAAGGGACCTCCCCATGCCACCCTGGCGAGGCTTTGCTACGAACACACCCGGAGCAGGGCTGGTAATTCCACTTATTCCTCGGCCCAGAGAGCACCTGGGTTTGAGCACGAAAGGAGAAGGGGCGTGAAGACTTTAAGGAGCCCGGATTTCCAAACTCTGAGCAGATGAGCTAAGGGAACTGACCCCAGGAGTTATGGACAACCGATGGAACAGATCCGCTGGGTCTGATCCTCAGTGCCATGGCTGCTGTGCTGGGGGAACGGACGAGGCGGGGTGGAGGGCTGAGATGGCGTCTTCCCCCCCCCCGCCCTGGCTGCTGTAAGTCAGAGCAGTGTCAGGGCTGCTCTAACATCGCTCTGCTCCCCCGGAGGCCCAACAGCCATCGCACAGTTCCCTCCTGCCACGCCCCTGAGCTGCGCCCTAGGCCAGCAGCGGGGAGCAGGGCAGGTGTACAGCCCTGATGCCACCAGGGGAGCCCCCCTGTGCAGAGATGATTCCCTCCCCCCCCATTGCAAGGTCCCTTCAAACACCTGAGCTGCTCTGGCAGCACCAGCCAGAATCAGGCTCCCTGATGCCAAGGGGTGAGGCGGGCAGGGCTCGGTCAAAGCAACCCAGGAACTTCACTCTCCTAAACACACAGGGGGCCCCCTCCAGGCTCAGCGCTGGGGAGTGAGTCCCTTGGGCAAAGCGTTACCCGCGAGGTGTGGAGCCAGGCCAAGGCACCCTGCCCCATGTACACCCCCCCACCTACAAGGCTGCGTGGGGAGCCCTTTGCAGAGGATCCCTGCTCTGGTCCCACACGGTCCAGGGGCCCTCGGCGGAGGGGCTGAGGTCTCCGTTCCAGGCTATCGGCTGGAAGAGCCGCTGCAGAGGGGCTGCACAGGAGCCCCCCGAGACCGCACAGCCAGTCTTGACACGGCGGGAGAGGATGGCAGCCTTCAAGCTGAGCAGCGCCCGGGATGCCCAACTCGGCCCTATTCTGAACATCTGCACAGGCTCCTGGGAGTGCTGGCTCTTTGGGCGGAGCTTATTTTGTGGGCGGAGCTTGGAAGAACACTGTTGCTCTCCCCCATTCAACCCCTGGGTGGGGATTAGGAAGAAATTTCCCCTTTTGGGCAGGTCACTCCATAACCACCCAGCGAGGGACCTTGCCCCTTCCTCTCCCCAGCTGGTGCTGACCACTGCCACAGACAAGGGACTGAACTGAATGGACCATGGACCTGTTCTGCTACGGACAGTCCTATGTGCCCATCTTGCTTATCAAGTAATAAGTGCCCCCTGATCTGTGCCTGACCCTCACTGCAGGAAAGCGCAGTGTCTACCTTTCCCCTAAATTTTAGTTTGTGAGGCCTCCTGTCTCCAATGCTTTTTGGACTAGAACTTTTAAAACTCTTCAGCTGATAAAGGTGTGCCGGCTTGTTACCGTGGAGCGCAAAATTTATTGTTGCCATAAACCCCACCGCTCACTGCAGACATGAAAACATTACGAGCGCTGTCCTGCCCTGCGTGCACGCTGAGATACAGCGCATCAAACTGGCTGCATATTCCCCGGGCCGCGCCCCGGATAACTACAGGAGAGGCAGGAGCTGACAGCCGGCTTTAAATCACACAAAGACGCTAGGAGAGTTCAGAGACATATTCCGATATAACAAGACACATTTCTGTTCTAAAGAGATCCCAGTGGCTTTAAATGAATCTCCAAACTCACAAACATGCCGTTAACGGAGCCACACAATTAACTGGGGATGGCTGCTGTATTTGCATAAGAGCAGAACTATATCTGACAGCATGGAAGTTCATCAGAAGCTTAATGGTGGGGTCCGGATGAGATCTTATCTTTGCAGCTCTGCTCGCAAAAAGTCAGGTGCTTCCAGAGAACGGAGGTGGGTTTTGAACACCGCATTCAGCTCTGGTCGCCCCATTTCAAAAAAGATACATTGGGCTATTTCTCCAATCGGTAAGGCCGCGGAGAAGTTCTGTGCCGGCTACAGAAACACAACCCTTTTCCCTCACCCGAAAGAAATGTGACTGAGCAGAACTTGCAGTGACTNCAGGACGCTGGAACGAGCTAATTCCCGGGACGACCAGCAGGAGGCGCCGCAGGGGTGAGTCCACGCTCCCTTACAGTGCCCATCTTGCTTATCAAGTAATAAGTGCCCCCTGATCTGTGCCTGACCCTCACTGCAGGAAAGCGCAGTGTCTGCCTTTCCCCTAAGTTTTAGTTTAGGTGAGGCCTCCTGTCTCCAATGCTTCTTGGACTAGAACTTTTAAAACTCTTCAGCTGATAAAGGTGTGCCGGCTTGTTACCGTGGAGCGCAAAATTTATTGTTGCCATAAACCCCACCGTTCACTGCAGACATGAAAACATGACGAGCGCTGTCCTGCCCTGCGTGCGCGCTGAGATACAGCGCATCAAACTGGCTGCATATTCCCCGGGCCGCGCCCCGGATAACTACAGGAGAGGCAGGAGCGGACAGCCGGCTTTAAATCACACAAAGACGCTAAGAGAGTTCAGAGACATATTCCGATATAACAAGACACATTTCTCTTCTAAAGAGATCCCAGTGGCTTTAAATGAATCTCCAAACTCACAAACATGCCGTTAACGGAGCCACACAATTAACTGGGGATGGCTGCTGTATTTGCATAAAAGAGCAGAACTATATCTGACAGCATGGAAGCTCATCAGAAGCTTAATGGTGGGGTCTGGATGAGATCTTATCTTTGCAGCTCTGCTCGCAAAAAGTCAGGTGCTTCCAGAGAAAGGAGGTGGGTTTTGAACACCGCATTCAGCTCTGGTCGCCCCATTTCAAAAAAGATACATTGGGCTATTTCTCCAATCGGTAAGGCCACGGAGAAGTTCTGTGCCTGCTATAGAAACACAACCCTTTTCCCTCACCCGAAAGAAATGTGACTGAGCAGAACTTGCAGTGACTAGAATACTAACCCCCACCCCGTGTTCTTCTATAGCACTGCTCATCCGCTGAGCTCCACGCGCTTTACAGAGGAGGGCAGTAACTCTACCCCCATTTTACAGCTGGGAAAAACAGAGGCACAAAGACATGAAATGCTTCACCCAGGGTTCCCCAGCAGGCTAGCACGCGAGCTGGGAACAGAACCCCCATCTCTACCCACTGCCTCTTCATGATTACCGTGAAGGCAGCAAGAGAGGGGGCCGTTCCTCGAAGGCACAAGTGACAGTGAGGCATCTCATTGGTGAGATCCTGGCCCCAATGACTCCCATTGACTTCAGCTGGGCCAGGATTTCACTTGTGTCTTTCATACGCCCCCTCCAGAGTCACTTCAGACCCGAAGCCTCCACGCCAGCATTCCAGGCCTGTTCAGAGACACACTTAAGCGTGTGCTTAATTGTTCTGCCGAATCAGGGCCTTCATCAGACACTGGCCGTTCTTTCTATGTATTTCAGATTCTTCACTGGCATCAGCCTGGTGGATCGGGGAGCCAAGAGGAAAATCTGAAATTCCAAGTTCGCAAGATTGTTGAATTTCAGAATAAAAAGCATGACACACTGGCCCGCCAGGCAAAAGTGACCTCTTTCTGGGAGAATGCACATATTCATTTCTTTCTCTTTATAGGAGCTATCCCTGAGCCAGTTCTAACTCCAGGGTAAAAATTACGGTTTGCTTCATCAGGCGTGCATTGATCGAATTAATTCCAAAGTCACCCAGGAGGGAAATCTGGGAAACAGTTTAAAAATAAACAAACAAAAAAATAAATAAATGGAAAGAAGAGAGAGAGAAAAAAAAAGGCAAAACCCAGCAAAAAATGGGTGAACGGCACATAATGAACTTTCTGGGGCGTGAAACGGTATTTCTGCATCACATCATCTGAGCTGGCGTGGCACAGCATCCGGCGGGATCGGTGCCCCCTAGGGAGGGCCCCGCGTCCCACCCTTTTACATGCAATGGTAATACTAGGCCGGAAAGCAGAATCAGAGTGACTGGATTCGGGACTGGACTGCGAGGGCATCTGCTCATCTTTGTCCGTAAACTTCAAAATGTTTTTTTTCTCTTTTGTTGTTTTTAAAGAACGTTGATGTTCACATGGTGAGGAATGATGCCGGTGAATTGTCTCTGCCTCTGTGGACGGTTAACGGGCTAATCTGCAGCTCAGCAAATGCAATGGCGTTGCTGCGCTGGTGAAACGTGGCGATTGCTAGCACGGTGCCCCTGACGTGTGGGGCCAGGAGCGTCGTTATTGCCACAAGAAGAGCTTTGTAACTAAGCTACGGGCAGCCACATGGTTTGGTGGGGACGATTCTCAGAAAAGAACTCCCTGGGAAAACCCACAGTAACAAGCACGTTCGGTCTGCTGGCAAGAACGACGACCAACACTTACGTTTGTGCTTAACTTTAAGCTTGTGCTTCAATGCTTGGCTGAATCAAGGACTTGGTTCTCGCTTCCCTCAGAGAGACTGGTACCTAGGTGATTCTTAGTACAATAGACCTACCCAAGATCAAGGCCTCATTGTGCTGGGTGTGTACAAACACATGGGAGATTGTCCCTTCTTTGAAGGGCTCACCCTCTATCTATCCCAGGCAGACAAACAGTGGGAGAAAGGCTGAATATCAATATCCTTATCCCCATTTTGCAGAGGTGGGAACTGAGTCAGAGAGTTAAGTGACTTGTCCAAGGTCACACAGCAAGTCTGTGGCAGAGCTAGGAACAGACTCCAGACTTCCCCCCCCATCCCAGTGCAGCGTCTTCCACACAAGATTCTGCGTCTCTCCTCTTGAGTCTGTCAGGCTGATCAACAGGCCATATTACTCATGCTGCACAGAGCAGTGTTATCTAGTGGTTAGAGCCCAGTGGTGTGAGCCAGGACTCTTGGTTTCTTCTACCTGCTCTGCCACTGACTTGCTCCGTGTCCTTGGGTAAGTCACGTCACCTCTCCGAGCCTCAGTTTCCCCCACTGCCCAGTGGGGATAATATTATTAGAGGCATTCAGATACTGTACTGTGGTGACAAGTGGGGTATAAATGCAGAGGGAGAAAAAGACAGACAGGGATGGCAACAGACCACCCTGATCCATCTGCAGATAACGTACCCTCTAAATGCCATATGTCATACCCGGTGCAGTGTGCATGACTAGAGAGTGAAGGGTTCGGGAGTGAGAGAGTTACCCAGAACCGCTGTCACCGTTTGGTGTAACCCACGCATTGTGACTGTCCAAGCCTATTTCTCAGGGTGGAAGCCGCTTGTTTCTGTACCCAGCACTTAGAAGTCCAAGCAGATTGCAAGACGAATGGTCTCTCTCCTGTATCACCGCATGTCTGTAACCTGGAGCCTCACAGAAAGACCTGGGCTGATGATCCAGCCAGACAGCTTGCCTCACAGCTTCCACTCCGTGCCGACCCGGCTTGGCCTCCAAAAGGTTACGAAAGACGACAATAAAACCTGTAACAATGCTCCCCCCCCCCAAGATAGGGAGGCGACGGGACGCTCATCAGAGCGGAAAAACTGCCGGGGTTGGAATAACGGGAGTGAGCACAGCTGTAAACATGGGAATAATTGCCCACGGTTCGTCAGCTGCCAGACCTCGGCCGGCAGAACCTCACAACAGGCAAGTGAGGCAGGGAAGCGTTGTCTACCCCCAGAAAGGGAAACTGAGGCTCAAGCTGCTCTGTTTTAGGACAGTTGTTCTTGACCTTTTCCATCCTGAGACACCTCCCTCACCCCCTTCTATCTAGCTGGGACTTCCTTCCCCTTCACAATAGGGGAAGGGCAGGGAGGTCGTGACCTTCCCAGCTGAAAACCCACATCCCCTGTCACACAGGTATAGGACGCAGATGTCCTAACTTCCAACCCCTGCGTTAGGCTAAGCGTCCATTCCCTCTGTGAAAAGGGACCACCGTCAACCTTTGGCTCTTTCTTTATTAAGCAGGTGGTTACAGGAAGGGACCCAGCCCCTGCAGGAAACGCCCTGTATGTAGGGATTTGACCCATCATCACAGGAACTGGGTTTCTAGAGCATGGCGACGGAGCCATGGCACAGCGTTGGCTGGCACAGTAATGGGGGAGGGGCTGGAGAGCTCACGTCCACCTGGAATGGGATTTGCATTGCAGGGGAACGTCCCCAATGTCAGTGGGGTTTGCTCGTTCCTAACCCCTCAACGAGCCGCTGCCTCCCAGGAACCCAGCAGCTCCCGTCAACCAGAAGGAAAATTCGCAGCATTGCATCTACGCGGCTGTCGTTACGCCAGCGCCAACCTGGCACACTGCACTGGTGCCAAGCGGCGATGGTGTGAACCGCTTCACGCCCTGCAGCGGGGGGGCATATTGGGGTAGCTACAAGCAGCTTCCTGACTGCAGACCGGCCCCTAAACACTGGCAAATTGGCACTTCCCAGCTCCTGTCCTCAGGCTGACCCTCCTGCACAACTTCCTCGATCACCGTGCCGGTCCTGCCCGACCGTCGCTGGGAGCGAGATGCCGGCAGCAGCTGGGGGCCGTATTGGGAGTTACTAATTAGATGCTCCATTAAAACGATTTGCTTTGGCAAAAATAGCAGAGCCCTGAGACAGTTCCGTTCAACTTCCGAATGACATGACCCTCACTCAGAGGAGCAGGACGTTTTGCTGATGAAGGGCGTAGATGCCGGATCCTCCGAGATAAAGATCGCCGTTTCCCATTGGCTCAGTGCAGGAGTGGTTTGCTTTCTGGTTCGGCAAAGAAAGCACCGCTGGGTGGGTAAATACCAGGCCTCCTGCCCTTGGGCTCCGGTTCAGCAAAGCACTTACGCACCGACTTAAGCTCCATCAAAGTCAGTGGTGCTTAAACCGGGGCTTAGGTATTTCGCTGACTAGGGACGTGCTTAAATGCTTTGCTAAGCCGAGGCCCCAGCAGCTGAGGCAGAGAAGTCAGAGAATGAGCCCAACTCTGCACACAGGCCCCAAACTCAGCGCTATACACTTAGCTAGCAAAGCACCTTCCAGGTGCGACCCTCCGAGCCGACCTGAGATCCTACCTGTCGCCTGCCTTCGGCTCCTCCTGCCAAGGGGGGGCCTGCACTCGCACAGATCCATCCAGCTGAAGGCCGGGAGGGACCATGCTGATCACCTGGTCTGACTTTGTGCATAGCACAGGAGAGAGCCCTGCCCCGGTAATTCCTGTCCCCATCGCATCACTGCTCTTCGCACTCCCGCCCGGCCCGGGTGTCAGAAAGGACTCCAGACTTGACTTACGGACTCCAAGCAACGGAGGATCGCCCACGTCCCTCGGGAAGTTGTTCCAATGGGTAATTACTCTCCGCCCATTTGGGAATCAGCCCGGGAGCAATTCAAACGTTTTCAGAAACGTGTTGGTTATTCAAAGCCACCTTCCCGACTATTCTCTCATTGAGTGACTGAGCTGACATGCTTTGCGCATGCTGCCGCGGTCCAAGCTGCACGGTCAGGAAAGGCTCCAGCTACTGGAGCTCTCTGGCTCGCACTTTCCCCGCAGACCACATTCGTTCCTGCACGTTATTTCCCCCCAAGCTCCTTTTCCAACAGATCTGTGTGGCAGCCACACTGCCGTTCATCCTGCACGTGCACTCGTGACTCACTAAAACCCACACCCTACAGCATCAGCCTCAATCCGGTGGGTTTACTCGGGTCAGAATTTGCCGAGGACACATTTTCATGCACCCACTGCTGCCATGAACAATTGGCACGGCCTCTACCCCAGGCATGTGGGGACAGAAGCAGGTTATTTACACAGAAATAGTCTGGTTCTCTCATTCTCTAGGCACTCCCAACAATTTCTATTGTCTCTACCCCAGGATTTAAAATCTCTGCCCTCGAAGTAGCTTGGATTGAATTTCACTTCAACTAATTTAATCAGACCTTTGGGAATGGTTTTCTGTCCCCTCTCCCCACAGGCCGGGGGTCAAAGCATGAGACGGCGCCTGGGTGCCATCGTGCCGTGAAAGGACCTGAGCACCTGAAAGGGCGCTGAGCGTCTCCGGATTTGGCCCAGATGACCAACCGGGCAACCCACTGCATTTTTAGCAGCAGCCGGCAGATTGCAACTTCCTGGAGGTTCCTGACAAGTCACAGATTTCTCCTCAGACCTGGGGTCCGCAGGCTGGGCCTGCGCCCCACTCGGTGAAGTCACGCTCCCCTACACCACAGCTGGTTGGGGCCAATATTCCAAAGTCCCCCCCCCATCCCCCCCCAGGGAACGGGGTGTGGAGGTCCAACAGAAGGCCCAGATCCTGCCACTGACTCCACTGCACGGCTCACTGCAGGATTGGGACCACAGCAGAGATCATCTCTGCAATGCGCTGCCCTTGACCTCGGGTCAGGGATGGGGGCACTGGGTATCCATTCTGAAGCCGTGTGGAACAACCCCCCCTCCCCACATCTGCGGCTGATACGTGGAGTAAATTCTATTCTGCTAATGCTCCATGTGACTCCCCCTTCGCCACTCCTTAGATAGTGAGTAACAGCTGCTCTCTTCCCTCACCTACACATTTTAGAGAGAAAACAAACGGTAGCAAAGTCTGGTCAGTGGAATGCGCTCATGCCAAGAGCTGAACATTCAGTGCAAAATCGCTTATGATCTTGCAGCTATTTCACCAAAATATAGTCGCAATCTAGCTGATATTAACAGCTATAACGGAGACCAGGGCTGGGGACACGGCTAACTCAATTGCCTCTTTCAACGTGGACTGAAGATTGAAATCCTTGGTTTCGTTATTCCAGACAAGTGGCTTTCCATGCTTCTGCGCAACCCAAGAACATGCATCCTCCAAGCTAAGAGTGTGTTCTTCTGCTCTGAAGAGGGACTCTGACAATTACCCCGGTGTTTTATTGCGTCTCGCCACCCATATAAAATCCAGTGAGTTGAGAAGGTAAGAGACTTCCCTTCCCACCCGCCCAGCTGCCACATCTGCAAACTCCACCTTGGGAGCTGAAGTTAACTTAGGAAATTCCTTTTTCATGCATCGTCATCAATAATCAAGAGCAGGCAGGTCAAATATCACCCGTAGTGATGACTCTGCAACCAGAATTTGGGCTCATTGGGTTGTGTGGGTATAACTGAGGAAGAATTTGAGCCAGCTGCGTCTTTCTCGCTGGCCATGATGTGTGAGTCCCACAGGACAGAAACGGACTGTCGGATCCTAGTGGTAGGTTAGGGACACAACAGTGGGTTTTTTTCCTTGTAAGCTGAACAATTCTGATCTGGAGAGATCACTTCTGCAGAGTCACTTTTCAGAATAACCTTTTCAGAAGCTACAGAGACGAACTGGTGCTGCATGTTCCACCCCAGCAGGCGGCTCGCCGGAATCCAGGAAGTGGGGTACACAATGAACCTCGACCACTTTCCAGCACTCAGACGGCGTTGGGTTTTTGTCAAGTTTGGTCCCGCTGGCAGAGCAAGCCCCTGATTTTTAATCTGTTAAACACAAACCTCACTTCCACATATGCATTAAAGTTCACCAAGGCCCCTACTCTCCTTTAGCTAGCGTGTTCACGAGCTATCCTGAAGGTTCCCCGCTCTGAGAGGAGGCGGAGGGAATACCAGGCCACACACTCACAGAAGAGCAAACGCTTCCCTAGGAAATGCCTTTACCAGCTTGCTGCAGAAATACCCAGGGAGAGAGGCAGAAGTCAAGGGGCAGAACTGTGGAAGCTTTAGGGATAAATACTTGGAAATTCACAGGCCCCATTGCTCTACTTGTGATGATAATCCCTGATGGCACCTTGAAGTGTTACTCTAAGAGAGAGAGAGGAAGGGAAGGGTGATTTTGTGGGTAAGACACTGGACTGGGACTCAAGAAATCTGGGTTCAGCCACTGGCTTTGCCACAGACTCTGTGACCTTGAGCCAGTCACGTCATCTTGCTGGGCCTCAGTTTCCCCATCTGTCAGGTGAGGATAATATTTAAGGCATTCAGATACTGTAGTGTGGTGACAAGTGGGGTATAAATGTAGGAGCAGAAAAAGACAGACAGGGATGGCAATGACCTGCCCTGCTCCATCGCAGATAGTGCAGCCCTGATGAGCCAGTGAAGCGTTACACCGAACCATTGTCCCCCTCTGGAGTAACCCAAGGATTGTGACTGTGAATTCAAGCCTGTTTAGAACCCAAGAATGTTTATCATGGTGGAAACAACTTATTTCGGTAGCCAAAAGTCAGAAGTCTAAGCAGACTGCAAGATGAATTGTGTCTCTCAATATCACAACATTTCTCGTCACCCAGCCTGGGTCTTTGTTTTAGTTACAAACTCTTCGGCGCAGGGACTTTTTCCCCCTAAGTGTCTGTACACCCAGTAGCACAATGCATCCCTGGTTTCAACAGAGGCCTCTTGGTGCTGCTGGAACACACATAATAACGTAGCTAAACATGAAAAGGATTGTGCAGTCTGAAGGGTTTCACTTGCTGGATGTATTTTACAAGTATGCAGCGTTGTAGCAGCTGCTTTTGGTCCCAGGATATTAGAGATAGGGGGGGAGGGGGGAGGAAATATATTTTATTGCACCAACTTCTGGTGGTGAGAGACACGAGATTTCGAGCTCCCACAGAGCTCTTCTTCTGGTAGGTGAGGTGACTTTAAGAGTGGCCGTTAGGAAGTCCCCTTGTTTGTGCGGTACGTGAGATGGACAGCACAGCAACGCAAGCAGATTTCACGGCTTGTTTTCACTGCAAGGGAGAATGGTGCATAGCCCATTGCAGCGCCGATCCCTGACACGGAGAATCAGCATCTCAACAAGACCAGGTCGCCGATTTACGTATAGGGCTACGTACAAAGTGGTGCAACTCTATTGCACTCAGGAGTTACACGCACTCGCTCTCGGACTGAATTGGGCCTAATGAGGTAGCGAGAGCTGGATTCTTAGGCCTGGTCTACACCTCCAACGTAGGTCCGACCTAGTTACAGCACTCAGGGTGGTGAAAAATGTTGCATCCTGTGTGGCATAGTTAGGGTGAGCTAAGCCCCACTGTAGACGCAGCTAGGTCGACGGACCCAGCTACCTCTCGAGGGGATGGACTGACGACAGCAAAGGAAACCCCCCTTCCGTCACGTTAGCAAGTGTCCACACTAGAGCGACGTAGCTGCAGCAGTGCGGCTGTCCCTCTGTAGCGCCTGTAGCGTAGCTACATCTACAGCCCCCGAACTGCTGGAGGAGAAATACCCCACTGAAAACAAGTACAGGATGGTGATGGAGAGACGCTCACAGGGACAATGTCAGGGCTGGACCCCCAGGAACGACACTGGGGAAGCATCAGGCATCACCCACTAACACTGGGAGCTCAGGCCTGATCCAAAGTCTGCTGAAGTCAATGGATAGATTCCCACTGTCTTCACTGGATCCCTAGTGGAAAAACGTGCACTGGTGCATGAAACGAGGGCAAGGTGATGGCTGCCGGGAAAGCACAAGAGGCTTGGTTCTGCCTGGTGGTGACAGGGACGGTGCTGCTCAGCATGGGAACCTGGAGACGTGTGGGATTTATGACCTCCTAGTACAGCTAATCTTGCCCAAACCCTTTGCTAGACGAGCACAGCTGTGCACAAGCATTAAAATGACATGATACTTTAGTCGAATGTTTTGACTTTATTGCAAATTAAAACCAGTAATAAGGGTCTTCTCCCTCTTCCCTCCCCCACAGTAAGAAAAACACGGCAAGTAAGGTAAGGTAAAAACAAACATAAGCCCATGTAATTAACAAAGAGGACACATGGCATGCAACACAGACTCTATCCGGCCATGGTTACGAAGGTTAAACGCTTGTGTACCGACCCCATACGGATAGAGGAGCCGTCTTACCCTCGACTGTCCCGATATCACTCACTCCAAGGTGAGGGAATGTTTAAAAAAAAAAAAAAAAGAATCAATAGAAACAAACCTCAAGTTTGTCCGTAAGGTAGATGTTACAGGACATTTTCTTTGGTTGTAAGATTGCAGAAGGCTTAGACTGCAACGGAAAGGTTAGGGACTATGCATTGTTCTGAAAAGACCAGGAATTCCTGTTTATTATTTTATTGGACCCCTGTAAATAATTTATTCTGTCATTGCAAAAAAAAAAAAAAAAAAAAAAAAAGGAAAGTCCTTTTAGATATCTTTGTATTTTAACACTAGGAAAGTTAAGATATATTTATTTAATATATATCTATATTTATATAAATTTATATATATACACAAACATATATACACAAGGATGCATTTAAAAGTTACTATTTCCTTGGTGATTACAATATCACTCTCCAAATTACTTGAATTTGTAAGGATCATGAGTTGATTCCAACACTAAAAATATTTTGTGCTATGTGCAAGGAATTTTAACAAGACACTGCTAGGCATGATGAGATGTGTGACAGAGCTAGAAAGATATGTCGTCTCTTCAGTGTTCATTCTCTAGGCTCCAAAGAGAAAAAATTGGATATTTTTTGCAGAACAGAACATCAAGAGAAAGCTGCCAGGAACGGTGTGCGTAAGCAACGTTATGTTTGAGCTCAAGATATGAGATTTTTTTTTGAAGGAAAGATAAAGTGAATCTAAACAGAATTTGAAATTTAATAGTGTGGCTAAAAACAGCAGGAAAAATGGATATTAAACATTTCAGCCAATTCAATCAAATTTCTTTTGAGATAGCAGGACCGAAATGAATTTAAGAAAAAGCTCCCTTGTCCTGCTTCAAAATAGGACTTGCTCAAAAGCTCCCAACGCCGAACAGAACACTCTTGCAACATTTCACATTTAGCCCTAGATTCTGGAGCATGTTCGTGTGGCTGGCTGATCAGAACTGATGGAAGAGGGGAGAGTGGCAAAGCAAAGGGAAAATCATAATCATGAGAACAAAACAAAACTCAACCCTTAGATATTCTTGCTTAAATGTAAGGCCTCACACCCTATCAGCAGGGTAACGTTATCTTGGAGTCAAAAATATTTCATATTTTCACAGTCAATCACCCCAAAAGGTGGCTTAGTTTTCATCTTATTGAACCTGTGCCATGATGAAATCGGATTCTCTCAGACTTTCGTAATACTCAATGGCTAACGCAAAGTCAAACTCGTTAATGGTGGGCCCGTCTATGGCGATCTTCATGAAGTTGGACAGGCCGGAGTCCTTCGCGTAGCGCCACTGGCTGCGTTTCATGAGTTCCCGGCCCCGGTTGATCTTCTCATAGAGCACCGAGCCAAGAGGCAAGGCCAGAGCAATGGCAGCCAGGACAGCAAAGTCCGGGAAGAGCTCGTGCATTTCGGAATGGCTGTAAACCAGCTTGACGCACAGGTCCTTGAAGGATAACTGGCCAAGGCTGAACACTATCCGTTTGAAAAGGGGGAAATCGTTCAGCGCCCTTTCACTCACCACCACCCGGGAATAAGCCTGCAAGAGGAAGTTCAGTTCGGTGATGCCGTAGCTGCCGATATCATCCAAAGACTGGGGGTAGCACTTGGGGTTGAAGATGGCGGAGAAGGAGTTGATAGCCTCAAGCACGTGGCTAGGGAACCTATCCAGCAAGTTGCCCCGCACACTCTCAAGGTACGTCTCCTTCAAGTGCTCAAAGTTCTTCAGGTGCACCTTGGAGCAGCTGGCGAGCTCCACCCCTTTGTAGTAGAAACGGCTCTCGTCTTCCCGGTCCTCTCGGGGATGCTCATTCATCTCGTTGAGGAACTCCTGGAAGTTCTGGCCGCTCGTGGTCTTCTGGGCCTGCAGGGTGGTGGCGGTGGCAGCGACGATGGGTTTCAGGATGGAGAGATCGAAGTCCTCGATCTGGAAGAACCGACTCAGCTTCTGGAAGATGGGGAGGACATCCAGGAGGATCTTTGTGAAAGCCACGAACTGGAACTTCTTGAGCTCTTCGCAGAGGCCAAACGCCACGGGGGACCTCTCCGACTCGCTCTCCAGCAGAAGCACCAACGTAGGCCATGAAGAATCAATTGCCTCCACAGCCGGGAAGATGGAAGTCCAGTGGATGGTCTTGGGGCCCTCCAGGTCTATCTCGCATAGATCCAGGACACTCTGCAGCTCCTGGAGGCTGTTGCTCTCCCCTTTGAAGTTGGAGTAGAGTCGGTAGACGGCATCCACCGTGGTCTCGTATTTCCGGACATACTCGATATTAATGACACTCTCAGCTGGCAGCAGGGAGCTCCTGTGGGACACGCAGTGCATCTCAGTGAGAAGAGGACAGATGGACTTCAGCTTGGTCCCCACCCCATTCAGCCTATCGGCCATCAGGGAAGAGCCGTCAGAGCTGAGCCATGTGATCTTCATGGTGGGAACGCCAAAAGAGTGCATCACCTCGACCGCTTTGTCCGCCACAGTGTAGGCCTCCCCAGCTGGCAGCTCAAAGCTGCCCAGGAATGTGATGGAGGTCTGCCCGTCGCACGGGGAGACGGTGGTTGTAAACATGACCAGGTTCCTGTGCTCCAGAATGTCGACCGTCTCGTCCACCACCAGCCCAACGAACGGCGAGGCTTTCATCTTGTGCCTGTCCTCGTTGTGAAGGACTTTGACGATCGCTGCCTGTGCCAGTTAACGAAGCAGCATCGGGGTGGGCAGGGGGGAAAAAGAAATTAAAATGAATTTCGAAACATGCTTAAAAATATCCCTAAAAGCTGCAAGTCGTCCTGATTCTGCTCTCACTTAACCCAGTGTACAGCTCTGACTCAGGAAAGCATTTCAACATGGGCTTCACTTTAAGTCCCATTGACCTTCCATGAGACTTAGGGTCAAATTTTCAAATGTACCCAAATGACTTAGCCTAAATCCCATTTTCAAAAGCACACACGTGACTTAGGAGTCAATGAAAATCAATGGTACTTGGGCACTTTTAAAAAAAAAAGTTGCTCCAAGATCCAGATGTTTAAAGGGAGTTAGGTGCCTAAATTGCTTTAAAATTGTGGCTTAAGTGATTTAGGGGCCTGAACCCCACTGACTTTCAATGAGACTTAGGCTCCTAAGTGCCTAAATCACTTTTGGAAATGGGACTTTGGTGCTTTCAGAATGTTACCTTTTGGTTCCTAGGTCACTTAGGAGTCAATGAAAGACAGTGAGACTTAGGCAGATTTGAAAATTTTATTCTGAAACACATGCTCAAAGAGAAGCACATGCTTAAACTCCCTCCCTGAACAGATGAGCTTTCCTGAACTGGGGCCTAAATTTGAAGTAACTCCACAGGACTCCCTCCAGATTTACACTGGATTGAGCAGAATCTTTTACATGGAAACTACAGTGACAATCATCCAGGCAACCTTTATTTAAAAAAAATAAAAGCTCCAGTATCCTACTCTACTGTCTCTTTAGGCCTTGTTCTCCTTTCACGCCAGCGTCAGAGAGGTAAATCAGACCTACGATCCACTGCAGTGCTCTAGCGCTGTTCTTGCCAATTACTATAAAATACAGCAGTGTTATTCATTCATCTCTATATTGTGAGAGTGCCCAAAGGATTCAACTCGGCGGGGCCACACTGTTCTCGGTGCTGAACAAACATACAGGAAGTTGAAGGCTCTGTCCCAATTGCTTTTCCTTTTTTTAAATAAGGGAATTTGCTGCTTGTTTTGATAGCTTGAGTTTTCAAATACCATTTTAACACTCCTATTCAGGAAAGCACTTAAGCAGATACTTTACTTTAGGCTTCTGCTTAAGTCCCATTGATTTCAATCAACCATAAGCACATGCTTAACATTAAGCACCTGCTTAGGTGGGATCCCAAATAGGAATGCATTCCTGAATTTCCCCTCTCCCCCTTCACAGTGACTCCTGAATCTCATCCTCATTAGAGAATAATTAGCATACCTAAGACCTGCTTTTTTATTTTGTTATAATTTCATCAATTACTCTCCTGCTTTAAAAACAAATCACACACTGAAGAAGTCATAAAACTTCATGGTGTCTTTTTCTCCTTAATTCCATTTGGCCCTTTTCATTAAAATACCACTGATTTGAAGAAAAAAAATCCTTATTTTTTTTCCAAATGCTGCAAGTACCATTAGAGGCTGAGGAATCTAATTAGTGGGTTAGTCTAGCTGCAGTAAAATAGGGTTCTTTATTTAGCTAAATGACTGGCAAACAGCCAAGATTCACTACAAATTAATTTGATTTTAACAGGCATGAAACATTTGTAAAATTAAGAAAATCCTCTCTGAACTCTTTGCCTTCAACTTGATCTTCCTGAACTCCCAGTTTAGGGTAAAAAAAAAGGACAACCCCCCCCCACCCCAGTGCTCTGGTGCTAATTGATCTCTTGAGCTTTTATCATTAAAATATTCATCATTAATTTACTGTGAAATCTGGCACATTCAAACAGGAGGGAGGAAAAAAACGTTTCCGATTTAAAAAATGGATTCTTTGCACTTCCTTCTAAAGCCCATATGCATTAAAAGCACGTGAATGACAGAAGGAATGCAAAACTCCCTGGTTATTAACACAGGCCAGTCTTTGATGGACTTTATCACTTTCTACTGGCTCCTAGGAAAGCCCACCTTGCCTAATTAGCTGTCGACACGAACCAGACGTTGCATCAATTTTTAATAAAAAGAAACTTGTCTTAAGCCTCCACCCCACGGGAGCACCAAAGGAGGATCGCCAGCTACACGTGGTTTGATGTGAAGGTTTAGAGCAGACCAAGGCCACATGGCTTAATGGACTGAGCTAATGGGTGACCCCAAGCAACTCATAGGTTCTTGTCCCAACTCTGCCACTATTCCCCAAGGGGGAATTCACCCGTTTGCAAGAGCCCAGCAAACAAGACCAAATAAGCCCAGGCCTTTTGCAGGCCCTGAAAGCTAAGTGGCCTTGTGCAGTTGCATTAACTTGCCCGTGCCTCAGTTTCCCAACTTGTAAAATGGGGCTATACTAACTACTTACCCACTTCCCAGTGAGTTTGGTGAGGACTGATTAGGTAACGTCTGCACAGCACTAGGAGAACACAGAGCACAGTAAAAGTGCCAGGCATCAAGATTAACGGTTCATAAAATTATACTGGAACCGATTTGGTGGACACCTTCAAGTCGTTGTTTAAGACAGGAGGCTCTTAGACCCTGGTTCAGCAAAGCACTTGGGGACTGGAGCGTGTGCTTATGGCTCCGATTCAGGACTGCTCTCAAATGCTCCTGTCCCACCGGTTAGGTAAAGCACATGCAAAGAGCTTGTGTGTGCAGGGATGCTTTTCCCAAATTGGGTCCCAGGTGCTTTGCTGGAGATGGATGTCAGCCCTTTGCTGAACTGGGGGCATTAAGGTGTCTTTACTGGTGGGCATGTCGCCAGCAGGGGGGGCAGCCCAAAGCCATTGTGATCAAACACAAGGACAGAAAACACAACCGAACAGTGCCCGGCTCTCACACACACCTGCATCTCTTTGACGCTGCTGGGGTGGTAACAGTCATTGAGCTCCGAGGTCAGCAACGCTTGGCAGAGATTGAACTTCTGGAACTCAAGCAGCGAGGAGCACTTCTCGTCCGGGATCTCCTCCTTAGCCATCCAGTACACGGTGGTGAGGATAGCTATCTTGGCGGGGTTCACTTCCACCTTGATCACGGAGCGCAGCTCTTGGTGGTTATGGACGCGAGCTTCGAAAGCCAGCTGCTCTCTGTTCACCGCCAGCGCCTGGCGGTGAGCTCCAGAGGTGACGTGCCGCAGCAAGGCATGACGCTGGAAGTTATCCGTGCCCACGGTAAAGGCATTCTCCGCTTTGCCGTGTTTATTCTTCACCAGCGCCTGGCGACATTCTATGCAGAACATGAGTTTCCTTTCATAGTCAAACTCCAGCCAGGTAAATTCTTCCTTCCAGTGCTCATTGAAATAGCGCTTACACTTTTTATTGGAATTGGAAGTTTCCCCAGCTGGCTTTTTCCCTGGAGGCACCATATTGCTGTGGCTGGGAAATCAAACACTACGGATGAACTGAACTTTTCCTTGGAGGAGCAGCCTCTACATTTAATTTAGTAAGGAAGGTCTAGTACCACTCTCCTGGTTCGACTGGAGACGAAAGAGACAAGGGGAGAGGGATTAGGGCGCTGGCAAACCTTTGTCTTTGCTAATTACTTAGTCTTGTCTTTTAACGCAGGGTTATGGCGGCACTAAACGACCGCAGAGAGCGCCCAACCGAGCATCAGCCGCCATTGGACAGGCCGACAACTCGGAGAGATTCCTTTACACTTCTGTCCTCCTTGGCCGACAGACCCTCCTCCCCTTCACCATCCAAAGGTGGCGAAGCGAGGAGTGATCCCCAAGCCCAGAGCATGCTTTGCACTGCATCCCCAAGGGCGAGCTGCAGGCTACCAGGGCTTCATCCATACTAGCCTCCCCCGGCCCATCCGTTCCCTTGGCTGCTGTCACGGCAGCTCAGGGTAATAATGGCAAGAGCGTGAGCACATGGAAAGGTTCCATCAAATTGTCTAGACCCCTCTGAGCCGGGTTAGGGAACCCGGGGGTTAAAACTCCATGGGGCGGCCTAGATGGGCACCCCCAGCATTGCTACTAGCTGTGGAGCCACACCCAGCAGTAGGAAGTTCATGCAACGCCCCCCCCACCAGGTCATGAGATAATGCAGCCCAATGGCTGGTTCTCATTGCCATGAAAACGGGCCCTTGAACAAAGCGTATCTGGAAGCCCAAACAATCCAGCTGCTCCTCCCTTCATCCCCTCTGCATCAGCCCCCCCTCGGCATTCTACTGCCCCAATGGGCACACGCTGCTTCAGTGCCTTGGGAGGCTTCCCACCCCACCCACGGCAGTGACGATCGGCTCCTTAGAGCTGTTCACCGTTCTGGGCGACCGGCCTAGGTTGTTATGTGTGAGCAAGTCAAAGGCAACTCCGAAGCCTTAGCAACCGCTTTTAGTTCCCACCTCTGTGGAGGGCCCAGACGCGGCTGGGTTCTGTAGTTCTGGGATTTTACAAACAGCTGCAGAAAGGTACAAGCGCAAGAAGGAAAGTCTTCTCTGCAATGGTCTAGTTCTCATTTCCTACTGACACCCTTGCAAAGGACGCCTTGTAGCTAGCGGGTGATTTCTCAAAAGGCAGCGAGAGCAGGTTATCCCACCCATTACTCCCCCTCACTGGGTGCTGACTTTACTTCATTACAAAGAGAAAGGAAGAAGCATGGGGAACGAAGGAGAGACGGGAAAGGGAACTGACGTTTTCCTCAAACCGGCAAGCCCTGCCTCCAACCCTGAGCCCACGGGAGAGGAGAGCAGGGGAGAGTCTCCAGCAGCAGAGAGGGCGTGTCCCAACGTAGCATCTGTGCCACAATGGTGCACGCTGGCCACTGCTATGGACTGAGCAGCCCCCCATCCCCTTCCAGACCCCACTCGATGCCAGGTGGGTTTCAGTTTCTCCTTGGCTCCAGTGAGGATGCTACTCCAGGAGACACTAGGCCGGGCACTGTCATTTCCCCTTGGCTCTTCGCACTCTCTGAAATCCTACGCCAACACCGAACTAGCCAGTCTTTCCCCATTGCTGTATATTTCTTCAACCATTTCCTGTCTGAAACACAGAGGGCCCCAACTTTTTCAGACTCGCCCTCGAATCGCCACGGCTCCTAGGGGCTCCTGGCACAGAAGCATTTCCTGATGGCAGCCAATTGTGCCAAGGCTCCAGCTACTCTAAATTTCCCCCCGTAATCACCCTGCTCATCAGATCTGTTCTTTGTAACATTCCACTGCTCTCTGCTCTCCAAGCAGCTGTAACCAGCTCAGCCCAGCCACGAGGAGGGGGAAGTACATGCCTGGAGCCGGAAAGCATCCCAACTGTCTAAAGAAAGGAGTCCCTTGCAGGAGGGAGGCAGAGGGGCAGTACGAACTGAACTGAACTGCAAGGAGATTGCTTGTCAGGGCCGCTCGGAGCGGTCAGCAGCGGGACCTCGGCTGGCCCACCTGGCGCAGTGGCAGGCTCTTGCGCTGCCAACGAAGAGAGCCAGGTTTGTGGGGCTGGACGACTGCCACAGCTGAGCGTGCCAGAGAGGCGCGAGGCATCCTGCGGCACAGGTGAGTTGCGTCACCCAGCCGCACGGACACTCGGAACGGAGTTAGCTACAGCAGAACCTGCGCGGACAGGGAAGGGGCGAACAGAGGTGTGGGCAAATGGGATGAGCACCAGACTGGAGCCAGGAGTTCCTGGGTTCCAATCTTGGCCATGTCACTTCCTCCCTGTTGTGACCTCACCTCACTTAGCAAACCTGCCTCGGTTTCCCCTATGTGCAGCATGGTGAGAACAGTACTTCCCTGCCTCCCTTTGGGGTTTGGGAGGATGTCTGTGAAGAGCCATGCACCTGCTAAGCACTATTAGTCCACCTGTGCTACGGGTGAGACCCAGGTCTCGACACGTGGCCATTCCAGCCGGCCAAAAACATTCAAACCAAAGAAAACTTTCACACTGTTCTACTCGGGCAGGCAGAGGGACCTGATCTGTCATGTTCTGCCCCATCTTTACCCACGCTGGCCTCAAGGCGACCTGGGAGCCTGTGTGCATGTTCTGGGCAGGAGTCAGAGCAGAATTTGGACCCTGCTTCTTAATGGCCCCTCGTGCTGGGGAGAAAGTTCCTAACCCTTGGTGCTCCTCCTCCCTGTTCGAAACCCTCCCACCCAAGCACATGCCTCCTGCAACTGCCCACCCACCAACTGTACCAGGAACAATATTTACCTGC
This sequence comes from Platysternon megacephalum, assembly GCA_003942145.1. Classification (NCBI taxonomy): domain Eukaryota; kingdom Metazoa; phylum Chordata; order Testudines; family Platysternidae; genus Platysternon; species Platysternon megacephalum. The sequence continues at coordinate 10,766,321 of QXTE01000039.1, forward strand.
CTTGCGTCTAGACGCGTCCGGCACACGGACTGTCCCCTCTAAGGGCCTGATCCGAAGCCCACGAAAGCCAGCGGTGTCTTTCCACGGACTTCACTGAGCTTTGGATCAGGCGCTAAAGCAGGAACAAAGGATCTGCCAGACTGGAGCAGAGTAGAGTCCATCTAGTCCAACAGCCTGTGTCTGACAGCGGTTGGCATCAGATGCTTCCGGGGAAGGAAAGAGAAACCTGATACTTGGCCCACCTGCCCAGAGGGGAGTTTCCTCCCCACCACAGGGTATTCGTGCCTTGAAGCATGAAGGCTGATATCCTTTTAAATCTAATGTCGCCATCCTGTTTCCTTCCAAGACCGAGGGTTCCTTGGGCCAGCTCCTGTCCCCACCTCTGCCTGGTGCAGCCGCGAGCACACAGGAAAAACCGCTCCAAAAGCAGGAGGCTCTTCTGCAAAGTTTGCAGCCTTCCTGCCCAGCTTAAGCCCAAGAGCCTCACCCTCAGCTCCCCTGGGAAGGAGAGAGAAATGTCTCCTCCTGGGAGGCCGTGACGGCCCTGCCTGGCTAAGAGTCAAAGCCAAAAGCTTTGCTAAGTGTCTCCTCGGCCACTGCCAGTCAGACAGCGCCTGGGGAAGCTCCACCAGGTCTCCTGTTTCCAGCTTCCTGGAGGCCCCACCAAGGCTCTCCCTGAGAAGCAGCTGCTCCCAACCTGCCCCAGGTAACTCCTCTTCCCTGAGCGGGACACAGCTTTTGCATGGGATGCAGCGGAGGAAAGACCCAGCAGAGTGGGGGCCGGTAGCCCTGGAAGAGAAGGTCTGGGGTCCTAGATCACAACCACAGCCACGCTCACAGTCCCCACAACAGCCCATGCTCCCCCTACCCGCCGCTTTCCCAACAGGGAGCATCACTGCGCACCGTGCTAACACTCGGGCCGTCATGGTAAGTCTCCGCCCCAAAGACCCTGATCAAACTCACTGAGCTCCCAGAGCACTGGTCCCATCCACTCCCCCCGCTAGTCTGCCCTGGCCTCCTCCCCTGGGATGGTAGCGTGGGCCGTGGCTGGCTCTCTGAACTCCCAGGGGGTGTGAATGCATCGACCCGCTTCCCTAGCCTCAGAGGTGTCAGCAGAGCTTCGGAGGAGGAGGAACAGGTGACGTAAGAAGAATAGGGGAAGCTGAGCCCCCAAGACTAGAACCCCAGGTATCTCCCTACACAGCGGGACCTGAGCTGCCCTGAGGAGCTCTAGAATTCTGTGCTACCATAATACACACAATACATAATAATCACGTGTCACAAGAAAACCTTCCATTTTCTCTGCTCTCCCCCAAACTCCAAAACAAACAAACTGACTTCACAGCCTCTCGCCCTCTACAAAGAGCATCAAGCAGGTTGCTTTAATAAAACAAATGACTATCGTAAAATAAAATGTCATAAAACTCTGTTCAGAACTGCCCCTCCCAAAGGCAAGGATCAGCCAAAGAATTTGCCTCTCCAATGCACAGAGCCGGGGGCGTGTAGGGGGGACGGACACCTGAGCTAAAACATGGGTAAAAAAGCATCCAACCATTTCCTTGCTAAAGTGAAAGCGCTCGGAGAAAGCGAGGGGTGGGCAAGGTGCAGTGAAGAGCAGCAGCTGTCCTGGGTGAAGTCCAGGTCTGCTGTGGGCTGCTCGCTCCCCTGACTGCTGAAAAGCTGCGTTTCCTTCTCAGGGAGGCTGGGGTGTGTGTCTGGGGAGGGGGGAAGAAACCAAATTCCTTCCCATCCCCTCCTATTTCACCTGGCTGGAGAGAAGTTTGAGCAGATGTATTTTAAAGACAAGAAGCCTCTCCCCTGACAGCCAAGCCTCAAAGACACCAGCCAAAGCCCAGATTACAAACACATCCTCACAGACCCACCCGCCTCCTGATCTCTGACCAGGTTGGGATAACTGCTTAGAGAAGAGCAACATCCCCCACCCCACTGCAGCCCCCCCCCCTCCTGCATAGCCAGCCCCCCAGATACGTACCATTGAAAAGCTGCCATAGGATTTGGGATGGGGGGGAAAAGGGGGCTCGCAAACCTCCCAGATTTTTTTTTTTTAAATAGAGAAAATAACAATCAAACCAGCCCACCCCTTGTAAACCAAAAATCCCCCCCCGCCCCAAGCCAGCCACTTCCCAAGGCATCAGGGGCAGACCCCTGCAGGCTGCTGCTGCCAAGCCCCCCCCCCCTCTCTCCTCCTGCCCCAAGGAAGCGGGGCCAGGGATGTGTGGAGACAAAGCCCTGCAGCCCCTGCACACACTCACTGGGACATGGGAGCAGCCATCTTGCTCTGTGGACTCTCTGCTGCTCAGATGCTCTCAGCTGCCAGCAGCTGTAGTGGCCACTAGTGGTGGCCAGGGATGGATGGGGAGAAGGGGGGCTGGTGGGAGGGGGGATTTACTGGAGGGGCCTGTCTCTCCCCAGGTGATTTATTCCCCCCCAAGCCACAGGCCTGACCTCCTTCCAAAAAAAACCAACCCCTTGGTCCTTTCGGGCTGAGGCTGGGGCTGAGAAATCGCCCGCCCTGTGAGCTGCTATTTAGATGAATGATGTGCAATGTGAGAGCACCCAGACAGCCCAGCTGAGATGGTTGCCAGCTGCTGGACACGGTAAGAGGCAGCGCCGGGCCCGAGGCGCTTACAGGACAGGCAAAGGGAGGGTCCCCAGAGACGCCAAGGGCCAGTTTGACCGGCGGGCCGCTCCTATGTCAAGCAGTCCTGAACGAAGCGGCTCCCTCGTGGTGCCTAGCTGTGCAATGAGCTCTTTGGAGAAACCCAGCTCCGAGTTCCCGGCCACGGCACCTACAGGTAGGATTTGAACCCTGGGCTCCTCTGCTTTACAGAACTACCCATCTCTGCAGCGGCTATACAGCTTCCAAACCAGACTCCTGCCCCCTTCCCCAGCCTAAAACAAATCACACCCAAAGGAAATGGCTTTTAACCTTCACGCAGGCAGGTCTCATCCCCCCCCGATTTGTGTATATGAGGCTGGTGCTACAGTGCTGGAAGCAGCAGAAAAACCTCAGCAGAAGGAAGCAATCGAAAGGGTCCCAATCCCATTAACTGTTTATTTGTAAATTCCAAAGGATGAAGGTTTATTTAAAAAAAAAAAAAAACACCCAACAAAACAAAACAAGACCAGACCAGACCAGACCAGACATCCTCCTGCAGTGTTTCCAATCCAAACAGGGCACCGTTGTTGGCGACCTGAACCCAAAAGGGGAACATGGAAAGTGGAACAAGGAATGGCCAGCGTGGAGCAGACCCCAAATCCCTCTGGTCCAGGATCCTGGCTCTTAACAGGCCAGCACCAGCTGATGCCAGATAACAGAAACGGATCAGCCTATGTTTGAAACTAGCCTATTTCCCCCCCCCAACTATTATAGAAACTGACTCACAAGTCGAAGTGAAACAGACTAGTCTGTTTTTGTTGTACAAACAATGATGGGTCAAAAGGAAGTTTTAATGTTGTAAAGGTCTGTCTGTCAGTGAGCAAAAAAACTAGCATGCACAATTTTGAAAACGACACTGCTCCTTGAGACCCGAAGAAGAGCTCTGTGCCAGCTCGAAAGCTTGTCTCGCTCACCAACAGAAGTTGGTGCAAAGAAGATATTACCTCGACTGCCCCTTTAAACAATGAAGTCACCTCCGGCTCTCTAATACCATAACAGATCACGCTGTATCATGGGCAGATCTGCCACATCTCTCTTGCTGGAGACTCTCGATAGAGCAATAGTTCAAATGTCTCCCCTCTTGGGATGAAGAATTCCGCAATGTAATTCCAGGAGACATCAAAAATCTCCAATCACATTGGAGGCAACACAAAACAGGGGCTTACCATGGAAACCGTTAGGCCACCTTAACTACAGGCATTGCTGCTGCCAGCACTGCCTAGAATATGTAAACCTCACTCATTCATGTTTCCCCCAGCTTCACAGCTCGGAAGGAGGGAGTTTTTAGGTACGACCCCGGTGCGGATGCAGTTATACCAGCCTAAAAGAGCCTTTTACCAGGAGAACAACAAGGACTCCGGTGAGTTTATTCTCCTTCCCATTTAGGTTTCGCTAGACTGGTCTAAAGCATCTTTGTAGGGTGACCAGACAGCAAGTGTGAAAAATCAGGACGGGGGGTGGGGGGTAATAGGAGCCTATATAAGAAAAAGACCCAAAATCGGGATTGTCCCTATAAAATTGGGAAATCTGGTCACCCTAGCTCTTTGGGGCAAGGAATAGGGTTTTTGGGGCAGGGCGGGGGGTGTATTATTTTGCACAAGGGGTCCTGGTCCATTACTGGGGCTGTTAGGTGCTGCTGTGATACACCTGGTAAGTAAATAATCATCACAACATACGGATACGACTGTGTCTGCACTAAGGAGAGCTAGACTAGCCTGCCTACACCAGGACAGGTAAAACACGACGACTTCCGTGTCACAGGCATAGACTTGACTCTGCCAGACCAGGGGTCCCACTGAAGTCCCCCAGGATGACTCACCAGTGTGAAGACAGGCACATGGCCCATCCGTTTGCAAGGTCAGAGCCTGATGCTGAAACTAAAGCGTCACAGTCGGCTACAACAGAGTACCGGGTTTACAATGGCGCCAATGGGAAGGGGCCCATTACAGCCCCGTCTAACCCATCCACACAGCTGGGTCTGGCCCCTCGCCCGGGGCAGTCCAGCGCCCAGGCCTTGCTGTGTGAGTGGCTGCCAGCCAGCAGGTCTCACTCCCCCGTAGGGGGCTTGCCACCCAGGAGCCGGGCTCCACCATGCGGGCTGGGCCACGGGGCCAGTGGGTGCAGCTGGGCCAGGCAGGCTCTCGGGGGTCGCGTCCCAGAGATCTGCCCCGCTCCCCAGTGTGGGTCCAGCTCCCAGTGGTCTCTGCTGCCCACCACCTGTGGGGCCCCGCTGGCTTCCCCGGGGCTGAGCCGCCTGAGATAGGTGCAGACGCCAGGCTGGTCTTGGCCAGTGGAGGGGGCAGCGCGGGGGGCTCGGGCAGGCCCCACCAGACAAGTGGTCCTGAGGGAGCCTGGCCCAGGCAGGCCCCACTCCTGCTCCGGCCTGGCTGATCGCACTGCTCCAGAGGGGCCAGCCCATGTCACATTGCCGGCTTAGCCGGGCGGACATGGTGAGAGTGCGGCCGAATGCAGGGCAGGGGGGAGTGGGTCTCGGGGGGGGGGGGGGGGGGGGGGGGGGGGGGGGGGGGGGGGGGGGCTGTGTGGGGTACTGTGCAGTTGTGGGGGGGCTGTGGGGGGGCGCTGGGCAGTGGGGGGGTTGTGTGGGGTACTGTGCAGTTGTGGGGGGGCTGTGGGGGGGCGCTGGGCAGTGGGGGGGTTGTGTGGGGTACTGTGCAGTTGTGGGGGGGCTGTGGGGGGGCGCTGGGCAGTGGGGGGGGTGTGGGGGGTCCGGGGCAGGGGTGCGGGGGGGGTGGGGGGCGGGGGGGGGGGGGGGGGGGGTGTGGGGGGGTGGGGGGGGGGGGGGGGGGGGGGGGGGGGGGGCTGTGTGGGGTACTGTGCAGTTGTGGGGGGGCTGTGGGGGGGCGCTGGGCAGTGGGGGGGTTGTGTGGGGTACTGTGCAGTTGTGGGGGGGCTGTGGGGGGTGCTGGGCAGTGGGGGGGCTGTGGGGGGTACTGTGCAATTGTGGGGGGGCGCTGGGCAGTGGGGAGTTTGTGGGGGGCGCTGGGTATAGGGGTCTGTGGGTGGTGTGCAGGCGCTGGGCAGTTGTGAGCGGTCCGTGAGGGGGGTCTCTGGGCGGGAGGGCATTGGGCATAGGGGATTGGGGGTTGCGGTGTGGCACGGGCCTGCCCCCAAGGGCAAAGGACCCAGAACATTCTCCTCTCCTTACTGATGCCTGGATGGTTGAAGGGGGACCAGCTCGCATTCTAGGACTCCTGACCGCTCTGGAACGTTAACAGCTGGAGGGATCCCCCCACACCCCCCCGTCCCAGGGCTTATCCGTCAGGAGAGGAGCCTGCATGTACCTGTTTTTACCTCTCCGCTGCCCCGCTCCATCTGTGTCCAGCCCCGGTGGAGTGCTGAGAAGTGGCTCTTGCCTCCTGCGTCACCTGTTCCTGTTCTGGAGCCAGAATTAGATGAAGGGAGGTGGGGAAATGACTTGGGTGGAATGTGCCTGGATTAGGAGCTGTATTGTATCTGGCTGAAGCTGGCCCTTGGAATGGGGAGGGGAAGGCTGCCAGCCCGGAGAGCGAATTCCTCTCTCTCAGGGTTTTTTAGAGATCTGAGACAGGCTGGCAGGAGACGTCAGGTCCCAGACCGTTCTCACCCGGTTACCTTAGCTCCCACCTAGCGCTAACGGGCGCTGAGATGAAACCGGAGACGGGGGCTTGGTAGATGAAAATGTACTCGATTTAATTTTGTGCTAAGGCACGTGAGACAGAGGACTTGGTCTTTTGAATCAATTTCGCTGCACGAAGCGCTCTCCTTCTCCAGTCTCACACGAGCCCAGATTAGAACTTGAAAGGTCATTTGGCTCCAGGGCTAGTGAACAGAAATGTCCAGAGGACCCTGCTGGCTGGGAAATAGAGGCGTCAAGAAGCGCAAAAGGCTGACCCAGTTTCCATCAGACAGCAGGAAAGATCCATCTCCCCTCTTCCTGTCCTTGCACTGAACCTCCTTCCACTAGGACCCACTGCCAGGGATGGAGGAGCCTGGTCTAGCCAGGAAGTGGGAACCTGGGATCTGGAAAACGGTATTCAGCTACATTCAGTCCTGCAGGCTATTATGCATTCCATTGGCACGTGGGAGGGAAGTGGTAGTTAACAGGGTACCAGATCTTAGGGGAGACCCTACTGAAGACACGCAGAGTGGGTGGACAAACAGCACCTAGCAATTGCCAAAGGGTCCATCTAGGCCCCGCGCTACTTCAGAGGAAGGTGCAAGAAACCCTGCTGTTACTGGGTAATTTGCTCCCAGGGGAAATTTCTACCTGGCCATCAATAGAGAGAGATACGGGCTTGTGCCCTGAAGCAGGAGAACTTCTATCCCCTCCAAAACCCTGGGACAACTCTGGAGCTTTTTGGTTACCCAGCAACCCCTGCCCCCCATCCCAACCCCTCAGCAAGACTCTCGCACTCCAGAATGACCCCAGCAGCAACACCCCAAACCATTGACATCCGACTGACCCACCAAGGGCTGTATGTGCTTAAGCTGAATTTCGATTCGATCTTATTGCTGCAACCTCTCCGCCTTCCTTCCCATGCCCCTTCTTGTCACGTTACATCTCCTATCTCACTGCGAGCTGTTTGGGGCAGGGACCTTGGTCTCTCCGTTCTGTAACGTGCCTGGCACATTTCTGGGCACGCTACATGTAATAAACCATTCTAACAACAGATGGGCTGCATCTCTCCTTGGGACAGCAGCAGGAGTCTTAGCAGCCTTCTCAGGAGTGCACCTGCAATTTAAACTCGTTTCCAAGCATGCAGAGATCACGACTGCTCAAAGGGAAGCCCTGAGATGAGCTAGTGAATTGGCCATGGGAGATTTGTGTTTCTAGCTAGGCCTCCAGCTGCTCCCTCTTATCATCACCGATTGGGTTTCGGCACCGTCACATGCTCTACAGAGCAGGAACGTGAGTTGCTCGGAGAGGTTCCCAGTTAGCCCTCACCAGGAGAGCAAGGGCATTTTGGGCACAAGAGTCAAGTTAAGATTCAGCACAATAAACACGGTTTATTACGGCATTCCCTTCCATGTGTGCTCAGGAACCAAGGGCACTGCTGCTTTGGGGCCCAACGCTGGAAGATGCTGATTTAAGGCGCAACGCTGGAAGGTCCTGAACACTTCCGAGAGGTGCTGAGCAACCCGATTTCCAAGGGCTCAGCACCCATCTCTGGGGCCAGACTTTCAGCGGGCATGTTGGGTGCTGGGCTCGTTTGAAAATCTGTCCACTTACCTTGGTAGTTAAAGGGGCACTGGGTGCTTTGGAAGAGCTAAAGAAATGACCTGGCCCCTGTTCCCATGGTACCTGAGAACTGCATAACCTGGGATGTATTTATCCATCCAGCACCCCGGTAAGGTAGGGAAGTACCATACCCATTTCACAGCTGGGGAACTGAAGCACAGAGAGACTAAGTGACTGCCCCAAGGTCACACAGGGAGTCTGTGGCATGCCCAGTCCAGTGCCTTATCCACAGGACATTCCTCCCTGCTGCTGGTTGGAAAGGAGAAAGGGGAAGTAAAGAGGCGTGCGGGGACAAGTAGGAGCCATCTTTTCATAGGACGGACTTGCCACGTACGAATCGCTTCAAGCTGACAGGGTTTCTAAACAGCTCTTGGCCAAAGCATCCTTTTACCCTAATTGGACGGTGTTTGGATGTTGGATAGTTTGCAGAATAAACTTCTCCTCCCCAAGCTCTGATGATAGGCAGTTTTAATAATAAATCCTGTGTTTTTCCATATGGGAAAAGTTCCCTTTCCCCAGGAATTCCCAGCCTTTCACAATTCAGGGGAGGGACACAGACACACATGGCACTGCCATCCTCTCAGCCTGCACAGCCCCCTCTTCCTCCCGTCAGCCTCCTCCTGCTCCCTCCGTGCGATACGGTTTAGAGGAGCTGGATCTTTGGGAAATCGCTCCCATCACCGAGAAATACCTGCTGCCCAACATGCTCTGTAGCTCCAGGCAGGACCCGAGCCGAGAAGCCCTCTCAGCTGTCCACACAGGCTCAAGGTTACAGATTGCACGGAGGGATTCTTCCCAAATCAAAATGAGAACGACCTGAATCTGGCGGAACAATGTTCTCAGAGACAAGGACCGGCGGTTACACTCCCCGTCCTGGGACACGGTTATACCCGGGGAGCCTACAGGGAAAAATAAAGAAATGAACCGAAGGAGAGATGGAAAGGGCTGGGGATCAATGTCAGACAGTCACAGGGTTTTGGAAAATTGTATTTAGGGCCAAGTTTTAATAGAGTTCATGGCCAGGTTTACAAGGCTCAGCTCCTATTCGGGTAACTAAAGAAGGGCCAGATTCTCTACGTGCTCGGCAGCGGGGCGGCTTGAAAATGTTGACAAACCAAACACTCATGGCACGCGGCTGCAGCAGCACCTCAAATTCTTTCTAAAGGGACCTGAAGGAATGAACACACACACACACACACACACACGTCACCTTGCTTCGATATAATCACTGCTTTATTCTCCCCCCAGGACATGCCTTGAAAGCTCCAACAGGCAGGCGCCTTTTCTATATCAGAGTGAATGTACCATCCTCAGGATATGATGGAGCTGCCAAAGTCAGAGTCAGCTGGAGTTATGAGCCACAACTTCCACTTGTGCACCGTGCCTTTACCCCCTCCCCACAAAGAAAATAATACATGATCGCTTTGATGTGGAGGAGTGGGTGGACCCTGCGTGGGAGATGGCAGGGCTAGTGGTAACGTGGCAGTCGTCAGAACTCCTGGGTTCCACTCCCAGCTCTACGAAGGGAGCGTAGCTAGAGCAGGAAAACGAAAATCTGAATCCCGAGGTTCTGATTCTCTCCGTCCTGAAGACAGGAATGAAACCGGGTAACAGGCTCCCTGTATGAACTTAAATAAAACTGCAACTCATAGCACAGGCAGCTGGCAGGCGAGAGAGGCCTGCAGGTGGTGGGAATCTCCAAGAGCTGCACCAGGTTAAACCAGGGAGCCCGGATTCCTGGGTTCTATTCCTGCCACTGACTCCCCCAGCCGTCGGGCTCAAGTCAGGTCAATGTGTGGTATTACAGCTCACGCCACTTCATTGGCAAATGGAAACAAATTCACATACGTTTCCAGCATTTTACTAGATTCTGCTCTCAACCAGAATTGGGACAGTGCTGGCTTAGATTCCCTGTGTGGATGGTGCCAGGCGATGCTTAAGCTAATGGTTACATTTCAGAACATACAGAATACCAGCGAGCAGTCGGCACCTTGCGTGTGATGGAATCAATCACCCTAGACGGTATCTTATGGTGGAGATAGGAAGATGCCATCTCCAGCACATAGATTTACTGTGAAACAAATGCAAGGGGCGAAATTCTGGCCGTGCTGAAGTCAATGGGAGTTTGGCCATTGATTCCAAATGGGGCCAGATTGTCACCCACGGTTGTAACTCTCAGAAGTCTCACAATATCTGGTGTCTCGCTAAAAGCCCCAGCTCATGGAGTCATGTTGTTTTGTGACAAATTTCCTGCCCTGCAAAAAAAAATTTCCTCTCCTGAATTGGGACAAAAAGTCCAAATCTCAAAATTTTTCACAAACCAAAAACCTGAATTTTTTTGGGTCTTATGTCAATCACAACATTTTGTTTCAATAAATCTGAACTGTTTTGTTTGGATTTCAACCTTTTTATTTTAAAAAAATTAAAACAGAACATGGCAAATGTCTATACAAAAAGTCATTTTGTAAAGATCAAAACGTTTCATTCCACAAAGTGTCAAAATGGGACATTTTGACATTTTCAAACTCCCCCGCCCCAATTTAAAAAACGAAACAAACAAACAAACAGTTGACACTGACACGTTCCCGTGGGAAGTCTCGGCTTTGACAAAAGGGTATTTTCCGATGAAAACCAGTTGTCGGAAAACTCCCAACCAGTTCTAGTTTCTAGCCCTTGTGCTTGCAGAGAAACACACACACACACCCCTCGCAAATGTGATCTGAGTGTGACCTAAAGGTTCAAAATGCAGACGGCAAAAGGAAGAACCCCAAACAGATGAGTATTTTTGACAAAATCTCCGGGCTTTTGAAGACTCGGCGGCAGCGATGCTGGAAAGGTGCCTCTTTCTGAAGCCGTTAATGGCAGTCAGGTCTCCCTTTATTTCCTGAATGAGTTAAACCCTCTCTCTTTTTCTTTGCTGTCACCCTTCTTCCCTTTCTGGGTCGGAGGCGCCCTGCGATCGACGTAACCCGAAGTGACCCGGGCAGCAAGCGCTCCAGCATGCCCCTTCTCAGCAGGCATTACACGCTCCAGTCCCCAGCTGGAACGTCGGCGCATCCTCTGCACCCCCTCGCAGCCCAATCAGAATTCTTGATTCCCCGACACCCCAGCATGACAGAGCCCCCCAACCCCCCCCCCAAGCACAGCAAGATGATGTCTGTCCCCTAGCCCCGCGCGGGGATCACAACCCGGGGGAAGGTCTGCTGTGCAGAGCGGTGTTCGTCTCTCCCCAAACCCATGTGCTGTCCCCACTCATTTCCCTTGCAGGGGTTTTTCCAAAGGGCAGAGCCAGTGACCCAGAGTTGTGGGAGCATCCCAGTATAGCCACGAGGCCTCCTGGCTAGCTTCTGTCAAGCTGATGCAAAGAGCGCTCAGCCTCAAACGCAGGCTGCTTTGACACGGATTCTCTGCGTCCTCTGCCCCTGGCCAAGAGGCGTGGGTGAAGCGTCACTGGGGAGCAGGAGAGAAGAGCTGGCAGGTCCCTGGTGGTCTCTCAAGGGCTGGGGCTGCAGCGGCGCTGGATTTAATGATGCGCTCTGCCTGTATATTTTATCTGGCAGCTGGTTGTTTTGGGTCAGGGTCTCTGATGGTCTGTACTTAGCCACCTCCGTTAACAGACTAAACAAACACGGGGGCATGAGAAAGGCGGCTCCGTAGTGCTGGGAAAGCTCTATTGCCCTCCCACCCCCCTCTAAGCCCGCAGGGTTCCTACAGACTAGGGGTACAGCTGGCACGATGGGGTCCTGATTCATGACTGGGGCTCCTAGGCGCTACGGGAATAATAATAATGATAAATGCCTTGTTACCAGCTGGACTTCCACCTCTGTTCCACTGCGGGGAGATAAAGTGTCAGAAAATCCCACATGCTGATGAGCCAAGTTTATTGGGTAAATAACTGGAGTGGGACCATGGGGTGTATTTAGAGGGGTGGGGATACTAAGGGAGATTGGGGACTTTCGGTTCCCCCTGCCCTGTAACATGAGAATGGGACACTCAACAAAATTAAAAGGTGGGAGATGAAAAATCGATAAAAGGAAATACAACTTCACCCAGCATGGACTGCGGAACTCAATGCCACAGGAATTTGTTGAGACCAAGAACTCAAAACGATTCTAAAAGGTACTGGGCATTTATATGGCTAATGAGAATATCCAGAGTTCTTATAATTAATTACAACAAAATTTTTGAAAGGGATATGAGACCTCGTGCTACAGGGCTTACGCCAATATGTATTAGAGACCAGGATAAGACCTCCATGGAGGGCAGATTATCCCACAACTGCCTCCTTCGGCTGAACTACCTGGTACTGGCCACGGTCAGAGGCAGGATGCTGGAGCAGATGGAGCTGGGGTCTGATCCAGACTGGCAACGTTTATGGTCCTACGCACCCAAACCCTTGTGATGTGCACATGCAGCAAGCGATGTAAAACACAACACCGCCTCACTGCATAACATCACCAACTGTGGCCGACGTGTCTGTCTGTTGGGATCAGGCCTGAGATGCCTCTGTCACCTAGGCACTAATAAGGGATAACGAGCGGCGCAGAGATCAACGCTCTCTTCTGCTGGAGCTAATTTACATTTTGCGCCAGCGGCTCTCTGGGAAGAGGGGAAGGCGTGAGCATGTATGCCAGCGGTTCCAGAGTGCCCAGTGTGGAGGATTTCTGCAATGCCACCCCGCAGCCAGTGACAGGAAGGCTGCATCCAATGAAAGCACCCCAGGACATGCACACGTTACCCAGACGCGCAGCGCGGCCAGAGCCCTTTGCTGGGCTCAAACCTTTTTTCATTGCGCCGATGCAAGCCTGCGGCAGCTGTTACAAGGGAGGCGCTGCTGGCGCCTGGCTGAGGAAGTGTGGTGCAGTGGTTAGGGCTGTGGTCTGGGGCTGGGGAGACACAGGGTGAGTTCCCTGCTCCACCAGACTCTGGGTGTGACCCTGGGCCAGTCACTTGTGCTATGTCTCAGTTCCTCATCTGTAAAATGGGGCTGTCTGCCACTCCCTGTTGGCAGGACAAACACAGTAGAGCGGCTCAGATCCTGTGGTGTCGGGAATCAGATAAGCTCCTTGGAGAGAGGTTATTGGGCAAGCGTCCTGGTTCGCTACAGAGTCCACCATCTCGCTACTGCAGCTTCTCGGAACCAACCTCCCAAGCTCTTTCGGAGCATCGCAGTCGCAGTATATGTGATTAACCTGCCTCCTGACAGTCCTGCTCTGCCCAAAGCCCAGGGCCTGTGCAGGCAGCAGGACGAGAAATGTCCCGTTGAGAGTCAGATCTCCCAAGCCCTGACCCACTCAGCCATCTCCTCCAAGGGTCGCCAAAGCATGGCCCAGCGGGATTCTCGGAGGACACGACTGGCTGGGTTCATCTTTGATACAAAGCTGCAGACCACAGAAGGCCCAGACCCCAGCAAGCTACACTCCCTCTTCGCTGGTACCTGGCAGCAGGCAGAGGCTCCAGTCAAGGCCCGGGACCCACTGCGCTAGGCACCGCAAGTACGCAGAGTACGAGACTCTTCCTGCCCTGCGGGAGCTTAGCACCCCGGCCTGACTCCCGCACTGCATGCTGGGATGCTGCAGCGGGACCTCCTTGCGCAGGGAGGAAGGCTGGTCTCGTGTCCAGGGCACTGGACTGGGGGTCAGAGAGACCTGGGTTCCGTTCCCAGCTCTCCCATGGACTTTCCCACGGTCACACGGGGTCGGTGTGCGCCTCGATGCCCCAGCTGTAAAACGGAGCTGGTACTTCCCTCTTCACAAGGGCGTGGGGAGGATTCAATCCAGCCACACGGTGAGGTGCTCAGCAGAAGGCCTGGTAAGCCCCTAGACAGAGAGGCTGCAGCTCCCTTGCCAAGGAAGTGGTAGCTGCCATTACGTCCCATGTGGGGCCCGAGGGGAGCACCCTGTCCATCCCCGTCCTCCCCCCGACCTGCACAGCCACTAACCAGACCACGCTATTGTCTCTTATTTCATTCCCTTGCCAGGCTCGGCACCGCCTTTTGCTACTGACGTAACGTGACAAGGAGGAAGCAGTGAACGAAGCTCAGATGACGTCCCAGCTAACTCCCAGGCCATGGCCGCAAACAGGGCTAAACATAAAGGAAGGAGGAACAGGGGCTGGGGTGTTTATTTCTTCTATCTGCTGAAATGCCCGGACTTTGCCAGCGACTCCTGCCCCGACACGGCCGCGATCTCATGACACTTCGCAGATTGCCAGAGGGGCCTTCTGTACCCCTCCTCCTCCCACCCAAACCCAGACATTGCTAGAGTAATGAATCATATTCGCCCGTCCTAGCACTTCATCGGTCACGGAGCTGGAGCCAGGATGTACAGTCCTTGCGGCGCAGCCCGGCAACGAGGGATCAGAGGGAGACTCAAGGGCCGATAAGATCATATCCTCCCCTGCACTTCCTCCCACTTCTGTCTTACTCCCAGCCTCACAACTCCTTACGGGCTCTTGCAAGGCAATTCGCTGCCTTTGCTGCCCCTGCAGCTAGGGAGGAGTCTCCGGCGTTCTAGAGCAAATCGTAGTTAGGAATAATATAGCCAAAAAATGATTATCAAAAATCAGCTCAAATCTCTTTAGATCTAGGAGTCTCCTCTCTCAAAGTGCAGAATAAAGCCCCGAGAACGCCCCTTTTTGATTGCCCATCTTAATTTGTAACCACGGCCATTTCAACCACCAGCTAATTAGTTGGAAATTGGCTTTTAGAAACGCATCCCTAAAATCAACCCCCCCCTTCCCGGCACCTGGGCAGGGCTTGGAGTGCCTGTGTTTTCAAGGTGGCCCCCGGCCTGGTAAACCAGGAGTTCTCTGGGATTTCATCCCAGATAGCCTCAGCATGTGGTTTCATTCCCTGCATTCACACAAACCACTGGTGCAAAGCTCTGACTTGTCTCCTCAGAGGAATGCAACTTTGTGGCGGGTAACGAGCTTCTCACCAGAAGAAAGGAGCATGGCTAATCCTGACCTGGGGCAGAGTCAGGAAGGAGGAGGAGGTAACTCAAATTCTAATTCTGTCTCCTTCACACCCTGAGGCAGGCTCTCCCCCCTCCTCATCCCCCCTCCCCGCTTTTTTGTCCCTTTGTGGAGGGGAAGGAATGTTTCATGGAAGAATGGAAAACAATCCCCTGATCAGTTCAGCCTCTATTCCAGGCTCGGTTTAATTTATAAATTCTAACCGAGTCCAATTTGTTACAGCCAAAGAATAATTGACGGAAATTAAAAGGGAGGAAAGAAATTTAAATTGTGGCTCTTTCACCGTTCCGGTGAAATAACTGATTCTGAGCAAATTAAGCAGGTTCCTTTCCCTCCCCACCACTTTGGCCTGCACCTGTAGGAGCAGGCAGATCTCTTGCTGCAGCGCCTTCTCGATTACCTACCATTGTTAGTCATTATTTCTGTAGCACTCAGAGGCAGTGCAGGGGCTAAGCAGTGCACATTCAGCGAGAGACAGTCGTTTCCCCAAAGAGCGTTAGACAAGACTGAGTGGGAGGGGAAACTGAGGCACAGCCAGGGGAAGTGACTTGCCCACAGTCACACAGCAGGTCAGTGTCAGAGCCAAGAACAGAACCCAAATCTCCTGACACCCAGGCCGGTGCCCCACCCACTAGACTGCAGTGAGTCTCTCTGAGGGGCACACACTGAAAGAGACCCGTGGATTTAGAACGCGGTTTAGCTCAGGGTTTCTGACTGTCCAGAGAGGGGCCAATGCAGCCCTGCAATTCCCTCCTCACTGATTGCAGGGGGCGGGGGACATGCCTGCAGACTGCACTGGGCAATGGGGCTCGGGCAGGCTGCCTATGCTGCATGCAAGCCCAAGCAAATTCGCATGGGCTAAACCTGGGGTGTGAAAACCTGTCTGTGCACGTTTAGAGACAGAGGATGAAAATCTGCCCCTAATCAATGTCTGTCTCATGCTTTACATGCGGGGTCGGGGTGTACGGACAAAGCACCAGTGAGAGGTTTTGTTGTTACTTGTCCAGCAGCTTTGGCAAGTAATGTTCCTGAATGACAAGGTGTCCTGTACATGGCATGTGCTCGAGGTACGTGTACACTGTCCAGTCACCGCTCAGGCCAGTGTCCTAGCAGTCTAGCGCCATTGACTTCAATGCACTTCCAATTTACACTGGTGTAAACAAGAGGAGGCTCAGCCCCATTTACATGCTACCGTTTAGTTATCTGCAGGGCAGGGTGCAATTCGCCTGGCAATGGCCCAGCACTAAGGAGCTGCGTCAGGTGCGAGACTTCCAAAATGGCCCAGATATTTAAAGCAAATAAAGAAATCCCCTCCCCCCACAACACCCCCCTAGCCGATGGGGAAAGGTGACCGGGCAACAGGACACGCAGAACAAGGCAGGACCATATAGCTGCACTTACTCAATGTAGCATGCACTACGATGGTGATGCGTCCATCTCTTCTTCGCTTGCTATCGGCCATCATGGACCTGCCCTGCTCTCAGCCACAGAGCAGAGGAGTGTGGAACAGGGTTCATGCCAGTGGAAGTGGACACAGGCGGCCTCAGAGGCGTGTATGTTCAGGAACAGACGTTTAGAACAGAGCATCATTCTGTGCCTTACCGGCAGGGCTGCTGCTGGTAACACTATGACGTCGACACCCTAAACCAAGGGTAGGCAACCTATGGCACGTGTGCCGAAGGCGGCACGCGAGCTGATTTTCAGTGGCACTCACACTGCCCGGGTCCTGGCCACCGGTCCGGGGGGTTCTGCATTTTAATTTAATTTTAAATGAAGCTTCTTAAACATTTTAAAAACCTTATTTACTTTACATACAACAATAGTTTAGTTATATATTATAGACTTATAGAAAGAGACCTTCTAAAAACGTTACAATGTATGACTGGCACACGAAACCTTAAATTAGAGTGAATAAATGAAGACTCGGCCCAGCACTTCTGAAAGGTTGCCGACCCCTGCCCTAAACCATCAACCGGCCTAGATACTTGTCGCACTCAAGTCCCCAGCTCTTCCAATAACTGCCTGAGTTTCTTCTCCTCCTTTGTCTGTGTGTCTATTTAGGCTGGAAGCTCTTTGGTGCAGGGCTGTCACCTACGCTGTGTGTCTGGACAGCATCCAGCACAAAGGGACCCTGGTCCTGACGGAGGCCTTTATAGGCACGGCCGTAAGACACATAATAAAGTATCCCAATCACCAGAACCAGACACGGCAGCGCCCCTTGAATCCCGCACTGTGCCTATGAAAAGCATTCCGGGTAAGTTCTTTTTGAACAAACAAACCAACAAAGGAGGCTTACAGGGGAGGGGGACGAACAGAAAAATTAGAATACCTTCCCATCATCAGCTCGGACTTCAGCTACAGTGGCACACAATGACCTGGGGCACCAGCCTGCAGAAATTTCATTTTAAAATATTTATCTGTATTACGGTCGCATCTGGAGGCCAGAGCTCCATTGTGCCAGGCGCTGTACAAACATACAATTAAAGAGGCAGTCCTTTCCCACAGCAGGGGGAGCTCAAGAAAACCATGAGATGATACTGGTCAGCATGAAAAGCAATGGTCACAGCTAACCAGCTGCCTAGCCATTGTCCAGGGCTGTCCAGGCATCACAGCGGAGAAGAGACTGAAGCAGGAATTCGAAAGAGGACCACGCGGTGGCTTTGAGAGTCTGTTTCAGGGTTGAGACTTCCAGAGGGCGGAAAAGACCTTCAGACCCAGGGAGCCCAGCTCAGTTCTCCCTCTGACTTGTAAAACAGGCAACAGCTCTTCGCTTTTGGAATTTTTCATCAAGTTTCTGCCTAGAGCCACTTTTCACAGAGCCTTGAAAATGGGGTTTGTAATGGCTGCACAATTATATAGCACTCCTCTACGCTCGCCCCAGAGCTAGACGGGCCATGGTCAATGCTTGGAATCAAATACACATTTGTCATTATTATTTCATTGGATTTTTATTTCTAGTCCTAATATTTCATTGTAAATCCGCCCCTCCGCCTCCCGCCGACTGTACTGCCATATTCACCTAAGACAGACAAACACGTAGCAAGACTTCCTTTCCTACCATCTAGCTCTGAAGAGGCAAAAGAATCCAAGAGATCTATTCAATGCATAATTCCAGTTATTAGCTATAGGTTTAACAATCATAGCTCGATGATGAAATGGACCCACCTAAGAGCAGGGCCGGATTAACTCTCCTGTGGGCCCAGGGCTATTTGATTTTGTGGGGCCCCTGTATACAAGTCTTTTTCCTAATTTAAAACAAAATGATCACAATTATGTCACTGAGGCTATTAACGCTGTACTAAAGTTGCCTTTTAATTAACATAAAGCCGTTCTGTGGTTACATTTCAGTCTTAAAACATATATAACATAGTTAAATTAATTCACAATAGCCTACTTCTTACCTTAGACCAGCTGTTATATTAGTTTCTGTCTGGGAGGGAGTCTGGGTGCAGGAGGGATTCTGACTTGGGGCAGGGGTTGGAGTGCAGGAGAGGGTGCGAGGTGCCGGCTCCGGCCAGGAGGTGCTTACCACAGGTAGCTCCCAGCCGGGGGCGCAGTAGGGCTCAGGCAGGCTGCCTGCCTGCATGCCATGGCCCCACCCCACTCCCGGAAGCGGCCGNACAGCTGTTATATTAGTTTCTGTCTGGGTGCAGGAGGGATTCTGACCTGGGGCAGGGGTTGGAGTGCAGGAGGGGGTGCGAGGTGCCGGCTCCGGCCAGGAGGTGCTTACCACAGGTAGCTCCCAGCCGGCGGCGCAGTAGGGCTCAGGCAGGCTGCCTGCCTGCATGCCATGGCCCCACCCCACTCCCGGAAGCGGCCGGCTGCTGGCACATCTCGGCGCGCCCCTGGGAGAAGGGGGACAGCGTGTCTCCGTGCGCTGCCCATGCCCGCATGCTGTGGGGATGGTGCTGGGGGCGGGGTCAGCGTGCGGAGCCGCCTCCCCCTCACCCCCAGGGGCTGCAGAAACGTGCCAGCAGCCGGCCGCTTCCGGGAGCGGTGTGGGGGCCACGGCATGCAGGCAACCTGCCTGAGCCCTGCTGGGCCGCTGGACTTTTATGGCCAGGAGATCGCGATCGACTGGCAGAGGCTCCAGGATAGACAGGTGGGTGACCACTGAATTGTCTATAATTATGGATTTATTTTTGCGGGGCCCCCCTTAGCCCGAGGCCCTGGGCTGCAGCCCCTAAAGCCCCTGCCTTAATCCGGCCCTGCCTAAGAGTGTTACGAGACAATCACAGAAACGTGGGGCTGAAAGGGACATCAAGAAGGCATCAAGTCCAGCCCCCCGCGCTGAGACATGACCAAGTAAACCTAGACCATCCCCGTGCTCTTTACACCAGCCCTTCGCATGTCTGCAGACTGTGATCAGGTCCCCCTCAGTCTGCTTTTCTCAAGACTAAACACACCCAGTTTTTAACCTTTCCTCCCAGATCAGGTTTTCTAAACCTTGGATCATTTTTGTTGCTCTGCTCTGGACTCTCTCCAATTTGTCCACATCTTTCCTAAAGTGTGGCACCCGCCGCCCAGAACTGGACACAGGACTCCAGCTGAGACCTGACCAGAGCAGAGTAAAGTGAGACAATTACCTCCCGGGTCTAACCTACAACCCTCCTGTTCATACACCCCACACTGAGATCAGCCTTTTTCACACCTGCATCATGTTGGTGACTCAGATTCAATTTGTGATGCACAATAACAGGGGGGAGGGATAGCTCAGTGGTTTGAGCATTGGCCTGCTAAACCCAGGGTTGTGAGTTCAATCCTTGAGGGGGCCACTTAGGGCTCTAGGGCAAAATTGGTCCTGCTAGTGAAGGCAGGGGGCTGGACTCAATGACCCTTCGGGGTCCCTTCCACCTCTATAAGATAGGTATATCTCCATTTATTATAACCACCTAGATCCTTTTCGGCAGGACGACCAGTTAGTCCCCAGTTTGTAGCTGTGCATTTGATTTTTTCCTTCTAAGTGAAGTACGTGGCACTTGTCTTTTTTGAATTTCATCTTGTTGAATTCAGGCCAATTCTCCAATTTGTCAAAGTCGTTTTGATTTCTAATCCAGTCCTCCAAAGGGTTTGCCACCTCTCCCAACTTGGTGTCAGCTGCATATTCTCCACTCCATTATCCAAATCCTTAATGAAAAATATTGATTGGTACCAGACCCAAGACTGACCCCTGCTGGACCCCCGCTAGATACCAGTTTGACTGCAAACCATTGATAACTACACTTGGAATATGGTCTTTCAACCAGCTGTGCACAATTGCATCTAGACCAGATTTCCTGAGTTTGCTTATGAGAATGTCATGTGGGACTGCATCGAAGGCCTTACTAAAATCAAGACATATCACGTCTATTGCTTCCCCGCTACCCACCAGGCCAGTAACTCTGCCAAAGGAGGAAATAAGTTTGGTTTGGCATGATTTGTTCTTGACAAATCCATGTTGGCTATTCCTTATAACCCTACAATCCTCTAGGTGCGCACAAACTGATTGTTGAATAATTTGTTCCGTATCTTTCCAGGTATCAAAGTAGGGTCTGTAATTCCCCAGGTCCTCCTTGTTCCCCTTCTTAAAGATAGGAACTATGTTTGCCCTTCTCCAGTCCTCTCGGGCCTCACCCATTCTCCATGAAGATAATTGAGATTGCTTCAGCTAGTTCCTTCAGTGCTGGGAACAGTGGGAGAGGGCTCTTCAATTTGCTATCAGGAGCACAATTTATTAAAAATTTCAAAAACGTTCAGGTTTGCTTGAAATATGTATGATTAGAAATCCATTATTATCCATCACTTGGCGTCTTTAAATCAAGTTTGCTCTAGCTCAACCAGAAGATATGGGCTTGATGCAGGAATCTCTGGGTGAAATCCTCTGGCCTGGGTTGTACAAGAGTCGATAGTGATCCCCCCTACCTATGAAAGGGGCTGCCAGCAGAGGAAATGTCAATAGACTCACTGGCACAGTCTTTTAAGATGCCAGCTGAGTGCTGAAATTAGCAAATGGATGTTCTCCCCGAGACTTTTCCAAGAGTTATCCCCCTCTGATGGAAGTAACTGCTGGGGAAATTCACCCCAAAGAATATCAGAAAAAGCAAGGTTCCAGCATTTGATGAAGAGACCCTGAAAACCAAATCCCGCAGCTGAAATGGGATGGAAAAAGATGCATTTGACATTATGCTGAGAACACATCCAGATTAATTCTTTCCTCCATTAAATCCTGGCAATGACAGAAGAGCAACATACCCAGGTTTTTAAGGTAGCTAATAATGGAGAAGTAAAAACAGAAGCCATTTGTGGGGAGATAATAGTGGTGGTTGTTTTTTGCGGCATCCACACATAAAGATGTTCCCGAGGAAGCGTTATAACTGCAGGCCCTTTTGCAGATGGATAGGAAGATTATTGGTTTAATGAGACATTACTCTTCTGGAGAGAACAGAAAGCATTAGTATGCAGTCAATTAAAAGCAGCCAAATAAAATATGGATCAATAAACCCCGAATGTTTTCAGAACCCAAGCATGACGCCACCCAGCCATTTACAACATGGCTTCCTGCTACCACGCGCCAGCCATCTCCGATTGACCCCGTCACAAAGGGGTAGTGCTGCCCTCAACCATACTCCTAGACACTCCCGTTCTACTGCTGCCTTTTCCAGGCCAGATTTCTATAGTGGGGGTCCAGCGACTAGGGTGACCAGACAGCAAATGTGAAAAATCGGGACAGGGAGTGGGGGGGTAATAGGAGCCTATATAAGAAAAAGACCCAACAATCTGGACTGTCCCTATAAAATCAGGACATCTGGTCACCCTACCAGCGACTGCGCCAGCTGCACCACTGCAAGCCCGCAGTGTAAACGGGCAACGTTTCACTTTGCATCAGTTGAGCCCCCCCCCGCTTGAGACCGAGGTAGTTAGCTGAACTGCTGCAAGCTGTGGCTTCCCTTGTCTACACTGGTTCTGCTCATGCCAGTTGCTGGCCAGTGACTGCTGAATCCGGGCTAATCCCAAGTACACGTCACACAGTGGTGCAGTGGCACGGCTGCAGTGTTTTCAGCGACGACCTGCCCAAAGCCAAAGTGCCTGATTCAATGTGCGCTGAAGTCAACGGGCCTCCTTCTGTTGACTTCAATGGACATTTCAGCCAGGTACGTAAGGAGATGCCTGTAGGCACATGGGTGGTCCCACGGGAGTCAATGAGATGCACTCAAGTCCCTGGTTGGATTGGAGCCTCAAGGAGGCGCGGTGCTGCTGCTGCAGAGATCTTCATCACAAGCCATCGGCTTGAGCACCCGCACGGGCAGCACAGCTCATTCAGCCACTAGCGTGGGGCAATCAGCCCGAACGGCGGCCTGCCCGGACACAATGGGCCTTAGCGTCATCTCGAGCCTGAAGAGAATTTAAAGTTTTGCTGACTTTGGGTGCATTTTATTTCATATTCTTTCTATTAAAAAAACCAACACGGATTTAAAAACCTGTTGAAGGTTCCTGCCTGCAGCAGTCAAAACAAAAATCAAAGAGAGTCAGCGGGGCAGATCCACAGCTAGTGTAACCTGTCGCCGCGCCTCTGACTTCAGTGGAGCGACGACAATTTGACCAAGTGGTAACAACGACAAAGCCTCGTAAAGGGTTCAAAAGCCTTACTTGAAATGCAGCTAATAATTCCCACCCTGGTGGAGAAGCTTGCAGAACCCATGCATCAATAGAGGCAAAGTTACTCCTCACTTAGGCTAATTCAGAACTTTCATGGCCAGCTTTTAACTCCACATGCTAGCACTTTGGCCCTAAAATGCCCTAGAGGGAAATGGAATTTTTTTATTCTAATCCTTTAGATATTCAGAACATTCTGGCTTAGAGGTTTCACTCTCCCTCTGTGTGCTTTAAAACACCGTTTCAGAAGAGGAGGACACTTTACACACGTCAGGAAGTAAACAGAACTCGAATAAATATGGCCAACAGAATATATTCTAACAAAAGCTTTGCAGTCCTGGACTTTTCCAAAATTTCAGGGTACCCCAGTGGAATACGATACTATACAAAGGGTTCCATTAAACTACCAGGCATTGACAGGATACAGCACGTTACTGCTCAGTGCCTTTTGGTGAGACATTTTCTGGAGTAAAATTATTCTCACTGTTTTGTCATTTGAGATGGAATACTGAAAAATTAGAGAGTCAAAGGAAATAGAAAGTAGAACAGGCAGGTGGTGGCGAATAAGGGAAAATATCCAGAGGAAGTGTGTTATCGTGTGCCAGGATACAGAAGAGTTTGTATTTTGAAGTTTAAAAAATAAAAATATAGAGATTTCAGAACATTAGTTACATATTTTAAGCATCAAGGGTAAAGGCAAGCTGTATTTTTTAAACCTGCGTTGGCTAACAAATATCCTAGATAAATATCCTGAGAACTGTTACTTGTTCCAGAAACACAGGGGAAGACAGCTCATGAAAGATGGATTATGTTTCAAATGATTAAAAAAATTAAAGTGATCTATGCAAGGCAGCTGACAAGCAATGCCGTAGTTCAAAAAACCCAGCCAGATGTGCCAGTTTAATAACATCCGTGTTTCCGTGGACGCAACCGTCTTATAAAACACACACAGACATAAACATGCACATGTATGTGATATAGTAACAATCTATAAATATATATAGAGAGGGAGAGAGAGGCAGAGAGCAGGAACCATCCTATACGTACCAGCTGTACAGACATCCATAACACTGACGACAAAAACAACAACATAAGACATGGGAGTGAAATGAAAATGCAAAGCTGGGTCATTTAACGGCATGGTGGAAAGTTAACAATGATAATAATAAAAGCACAGAACCAGGGCTCCTACGTCTGTAAGCGAAACCAGGCTGTACACAAGCGTTCCAGTTACACTTTATTTGTCGCTGCAGCTTGACTCAATGAGCCTTCTGCAGCCAGAAAACACCAACTAACCAGGAGCAGCAGAGCTTCTTGCAAGCTTTTGAACTGTGTTTTCTTCAGAGCCGTTGCCGGTCTTCTCCCCCACCAAACCTCATTTCATATGAAGAGCACAACGCACTGGCATCATATTCCAGGATGCGCCAAAGTAAAAGCTGACCCCCAAATGAAGAGAGAGGACAAAATAAAGCTCACGTCAGCATGCAACCTGTTTCTCGTAGCCCTGGGAAAAATCAATAGGCTGCAGTGAATCAAGCCCCAGCTTGAATCCCACCGGTAATTAAGATGAAAAAGCTGGGAGCTGAACAAACAGGTTGCGCGTGTGTGTGTGTGTGTGTGAGGGGGGGGCTGACCATTCTGAGGGCGTACTGCCGCAAGACTTAACCGGTTCTAATAAAAAAGATACAACCTCCGTTCAAATGGGTTCTCAAGGGATGGAAATGGGGAGGGATATGAATCCACTTTGCTTGTAAATTGCAGTTTAGGATTGCATAGTGCTGATAGAGGGGTTCAGAGAGGATCCTACAGGTTTAATTAGGCAGAGGATATTCAGGTATCATGCTCCTATAACCAGGCACCATTTCCAAGCCAGGACTTCATAAGTTCCATGAGTCTCCAAGGCTCAATAGTTCGTCTCAATATCTTTGTCACTATTGACCCTCAAGCCTTTGGCCAAGCTCCCGAGGGGAACACACTTCGGGGTCCGTAATCTCAGTTGAACTGGCCTCAGGTCGAGAGGAAATAGGAGAGTTTTTACAACTTGCACCTTGATTTGATTTCAGATTTCTGGGCTCAAGGGACTCTAAAAAAGCCCTTTGCAGGTGGCTGTGATTAAAGGCTGCACCGAGGAGTGCACCTGGGCCGGTAGCAGCACAAACATGCGTGGACTTTCCCGAACCATTCGCAGGTACACATTCGTGGCGCGCTTCCTAGTTTGATTTCTTTGCCATCATTGCTGCAAAACCGGCCAACCCCCCAGTGCTTTGTGCAAGGTTTTGTGACCTCTGCGTAACACGCGCCCACGAGAAGCTTCCCTCGAAACCTACCCTCGGTTTTCAAGCCGTAGCACAAGCGGAGCTCACAGCTTTCCCACTTCCCGCTGATTAAAAATCCGACTGCGACAGGAACCTGGGGAGGGGACTGTCATGCTTTCAAGTCCCCGTTACATAAAAGACCACCTAGCAGGCTGCCCGTTGTTGGAAGCATGAGGAAAGGAAAGTTGCATTTCACTTACCTAAAAGCATTTTGCTCTGGCTGCGCTGCCTCCTCGCCGCTGGTATTCCCCTGCGTGTGTATTTACGAATGCAGCTGCATGGATCGCCACCAGCCGTCTGCTCCAGAGCTGTGTGCCGCGCAAGTGGCCCCCTTCCTTGGACTGATACACTTATACCTCAATTAAAAGCTTAATGCTCTACCGAGCCGTGCCCTAAGGAGGGAAAAGCCCCACTCCCGCGTTCACTGGCCCTTCCTTAGCCCAATCACAAGCACAGATGGGAAATTAACAACTGTAGCCTCTCCCAGCTGAGGTCCCGGCACACAGAGATGAGGTATTAACATGAAAATTGGATGGGAGGGGGTATCAGAGGAACTGGAGTGAGAATGCCCTCTCTCTCTCTCTCTCTCTCTCTCTCTCTCGGGCTCACTCACACTCTCTTCTTTCCTTTCCAAGAGGAGAGAACGCACAAGCCGTCTTCTCTCTCCAACACTGGCTCGGAGTAAACCCCGAGGCTGCCAAAGCAAAGAAACTTTGAGCGGGAGAGAGACACACCCCCAAGAATCGCTCAGTTCCTCGCCCCCTGCTAGCGCCCATCACATCCTCCTCTTTTAGGGCTTGTGTTGCTCCGGGAAGGCACAATGGAGAGGCCAAGGGCAGGTGGTCAGATTCCAGAGTCACCTGCGAAGCTTTGCTCCCTGCTCCCTGCAGTGTTGCCCAGTCTCATGAGTTTGTCATGAGTCTCATGATAGTGATTGTTTTCTTTAAAGCCCCAGCTCCTGGAGTCAAGTGGATCTGTGATGATTCCAGCCTTCATTCTTAAAGAAAAAGTACATTTCCAGCCCACGTGGCTGTGGAGAAAGCTTCAAAATGTGACCCCAGTGCCCCATAAAGGCTCAAAGAGCAGAAGGCAAATAAAAGAACACCACATCTATTGTTGTTACAGAATCTCATGATTAAGGCTACGATTTAGTCGGGTATTTTTAGTAAAAGTCCTGGACAGGTCACAGGCAAGAAACCAAAAATCACAGCCTGTGACTTATACCATAAATACCCCATTGAGTCTTGGGTGGGGGGCGCTGCCGGGGGGAGCTCGCGGCACCAGTGGCGGGGGGAGCCTTGGGGGGGGCCCCACTGCCAGGGGGGAGCCCCGGGGGGCCAGCAGCTACTTTGGCCGCTGCTCAGGTGGTCCCCGGGGCCAGCTGCCCGGGGCAGCCAGAGCAGCGGCCGGTGCGGCTGGCTGCGGGGTTGCCCGAGCGGCTGGCTGCAGAGCCGTTCCAGCAGTGGCCGGTGTGGCTGTCCTCAGGGCCGACTGCTTGGACGGCCCTGGGGTCAGCCATACTGGAATCCGTGACTTCCGTGACCTCCATGACAAACACGGAGCCCTACTCATGATTTTAAAACCCATCTCATGATTTTTGAACAGCTGGGGTTGGCAAGGCTGTCTCTGCTCAAGAGCCCAGGAATGGTTTGGGTTCAGGTTCTTCCACAGCAGAATCCAAACCAGTCTCCTGAGCCCACCACCACTTCCATGCTGTGGCTAGCGGGTGGGATTACTCACAGTGGGCAACATGAAGCAGGATGTATTTGCAGGATGTAGGGCTTAGCCTGTGCACTCCCTGGGGCACTGTGTTTGTGCAGCGCCTGGCACACTGGGGTTGAGACCTGCTCAGGACTAATTTCCAAGCCCCACCACTGCGCCAGGCCAGTGGTTCCAACCTGCCCGCTGGGAGCCTTTGCCAACATTTGCGCCCTGCGTCAACCACGCACACAGAGGACACTGGCTGCCCGCCATCATCTAAGGCCCCGTCGCCTCCTCCCTCCCCTCTGTTTGAAAGGCTGCGTCCAAGAGTCACTGCAAAGATAAGACGAGGAGCAACAGCAGGTGTCCCCCTCGCCGCTCCCCATCTGCCAGCCAGATGTGCTCAGGATCTAAGAGACGAAAGGCAGGGACAGAAGCCAAGAGGAGGGGTTTGGGCTCAAAGGCTGAGCCGGACGATGATTATTATTAGTGCCTGCGGACAACTGCATGAGATAACTGCTGGCAACGTTACCCAGCGACCCCCAGAGCAGCTGGCTGGCTAGTGCCCCCCAGGACACCTGTGTGCTACCAGCGACAGGCCAACGGCTGTGAGGATCTGCAGGCAGCGCAACCCACCCACCGAGCCTGAACATAAACCTGGTACTGAAGGGACCGGCCACAGCTCGGACTGGGACCACTTCCCCAGACACCGGTGCCCTGGCAGGGTACCCAGCAGCTCTGCCAGACACACACACACTCCCATGCACACTGCTTCCGGCTGCTGTCTGTGCAATGTGACTCAGATTCACGGCTTCATCCCCTTCGAACTCCTCGAGGCGCATTTGTGCCCACCAAGGCAACACCTTGAAACGCCCAGCAAAGAAAACCCGACCGCGGAACCTTCATTCAATTCCACCCTGAGTCTCTCTCCAGCACGCTAAGATTTGCCTGATTATCAGTGTCTTTGGGGCGCACGATTCCCCGCTAACCAGAAAGGGAATTAAAGCCAGACACGAGTGGGTATCAATTAACCTACCCAGAGATCATTAGAAATGATTGTCCTTCAGAGCAGCAGGAATCTGTTCCCAGGGCACGGTGTTCTGATACATCCCACGCTGCCTAGTGTCCAGCTCATCACGGCCACACGGGGCCTGGTTCTGTTCCCTGCTGCAGACCCAGACACTTCAGTGGGCCCCTGAGGACGCATCTAAGGGCAAACTGGAAAAGGGTGTGAATCAGTGGCACCGGAGAGTGGGCTGGTGGGCAAGACAAGGAGACAGGAGAACTGGATTGTACTCTTGGCTCTGCCACTGAGCTGCTGGGTGCCCTTGAGCAAGTCCTTTCTCCCCGCATTGTGTCACAGTTTAAAAACACAGGCCTAGCCAGAATGAAACAGATCTGAGGTCCTTCTGATCCAGTAGCCCGTCTCCAGCAGTGGCCAGCACCAGATGTTTCAGAGGAAGGTGAGCCCTACCGTAGCAGATGGGGGTAATCTGCCCCCCATATTATGTCTCATCTTAGTCTTTAACAGAGATTGGCTTCAGCCCTGAAGAACAAGGTTTAATATTCCTTCAACATTTTTGTTAGCTTGATTCTGATAACTCCAGATATTCTTGCTATCCATATGAACGTCTTGACCCTTTTTGAATCTTGCTTCGTTCTTGGCCTCAACAACTCCCAGTGGCAATGAATTCCACTGTCTAATTATGCACTGCGTCGAAAAAGTATTTCCTTTCACCAGTTTCTCCATCTGTAAAATGGGATGATGACACTCATCTTCTTTTGCAACAAAGTGCCTTGTGATCTAGGAATGAAGAGCACGAGAGAAGAGCTAAGATTTAATTTTTTTTTTTTGGAAGATCAGATAATTGGGAGAGTTTGGTGAAAATGTGCCTCTGTCAGTTTAAAAACAAATGCAAAGAAACAACCAACCAACAAGAAGCCAAACCCTTTTCTGAGGGCATCCATGGATACATGCAGCTTCATTTAGAACAGGTCACATTTTAATGCAAACGCTAAAATTATTACATTTTGTAAAATGCCTGCAGCCACTAGAAACATTTAGCAGAGTGCAGTGCAGTTTGGGTGTCTCTGGGGTTTCTCTTTTCTTTAACTCAACCAGGCATCCAGCTGATATTCGGGAACCGTCAGCAAGTTCAGATGGCAAATCCAAGCATTGCTCTGTAACAAGAGTTCATGGCAACTAATTGCTGAGGAATGAATGCAGCAGCATACTGAGCATTAGTGCATCCCATTGACACATGCTGACTAAGGCAGCCGTGATTATCAAGCGCTGGGGACCGATCTTGACATATGAAAACACAGGCAGCAACTGGTCTGAACTTCGGGATCATTCACACTTCCCCTGCCTGTTTTGCAGGGAACTGGGTTCCGATGTAAAAAGCGTTAAGAGCTGGAACTGCCCCAGGACTGAATCAGAAAAACGTTTACAGGCTCCTGTGTGCGCGGCTGTACACCCGCACGCACGTGGTACGCACGCACAAGAGTTAGTGACAGTAAATTTAGACTGGATACTTGCTAATCTTCCACTGACAGCTGGCCCCTGACGGCCTGTTACCAGGCCCTTGTTGGGCTATTTAAGTTTAATATTAACTTGCTTCATGTCATCAGCAGGTTGGCAATGACTAACGTAGGCAAACACCGAAGCTGAAAGAGGACGCAGAGAGTCATAGATTTTAAGGCCAGAAGGGACGATTATGGCTTTACAGCCCTGTGGTGTCTCCAGCTTTTCCATGCTGTGATTCTACCTTACGCGAGATGATAATGGAGCTTCCTGCCATCCTGCCACAAGGAAAGGGAGTGGGGGTGGCATCCCGCCCTGGACCTCTTCATACCCGCCAGGGGGTTGTGACGCTCAGGGTGACAATCCACGACTCCTGCCTCTCACAGGCCATAGCATTTCACCCCACAACTCCTCTGGCAGATGGTATTTCTCTCTCCTCCTCCCTAAGCGAACGCGCAGCTTTGGAGTCGGGTATCCACTGGGACAAAGGCTGCAAACCGGCCCTCGGCTACTGCCGTGGATTTTCATCTCCAGCCGAGATGCGACTTCTAGTACGTTTTATATTTTTAGGATATAGCTTTGGAATTGAGGATGGACTTGCTTTTTGTCTGGGGCCATTCACTGAACTGCGCTTGTCTCCTGAGATATTTCATACCTAGATAGAGATTTCCTCTCTTGCCAGGGCCTGACTGATTGGAATTGACTGAATGTGCTTAAAATGGATTCAAGGGCATCACGTGTGCGTTTGGGGAGGTGGGGAGGGGAGATCATAATAGGACAAGGCTGCGTTGAAGGAGCTGGACTCTAAGGACCAGCTGCAGAAACAAGCCTATCACAGGTAACAGTTTCAGAGAGTTATTTTTATCACCCCTTCTTCTGGCGCCAGCATGACCAGCCATGGCCTTGCAGGTTGGCGTCCCAGTGAAGGACAACTCATTCATGCAGAGTTTGGGCACATCCTTAGCACCAGTCTTGGAACGAGACAGTCCAACAGCAAGCAGGGTGATCCCCTCTCCCAAAAATCTCAGTCCATCCCCAACCCCCAGGTCCCAGGCAACAGCTGCGCTTCCAGAACTGATCCTAACCACATCCCAAGGCGGAGAACAAACCCTTCACTACCCACACAGCTTCCTCTCCCCCAAAGCCGCCTCCTCACAAAAAAGGTTATGTAACCCAAAAACTTAACACAACGGCTCAGATCCTCAAAAGTATTTAGGTGCCTAACTCCCCTGGGAACTGGGCCAATGTCTGAGTCAAAACCAGCTCACACAGCAAGGAAAGGAACTTGGAAGGCTATGTCTAACAGGGCCACCTGGAGATGCTTGCCATAACGTTATGGAGGCAGCAAACAAGCGAGCCGGGGCAGTGTGGGGGAGACAGGATAACAAGTAATGGAGGAGGATGAGTACAGGTTTTAGCTGATCAGTAACAGTGAGATTCGCAGCTCTCCCCCTGCCCAGCAAACATCATGTTGCAGCTTACTGTCTGCATTCTGGAAGAGGGGAATTTTGGGATTGGGGTAAGCATTTGCAAAAACACCCCCAAACCTCACTGCTTTTCTAGCTTGCCTAAGTGCGTCTGTTACAGAGGAGCCTGAAATCCGGGCAAGCAAAATTCAGACAAAATGGGGCAGGGGGGAAGGCAGCAATGAAACGTTTCTTTAAAATGTCAGGGAATTTTTGGATGAAATGAAACGGTGCCTCTTTGCTCATCTCTAGCCACGTGTCTCTGCGTCTCAGCGGACAGCACGGCTGTCACCAAGGGTGCGTCTGCACTCTGAGCTGGAGGTGTGAACTGCAGCTCGAGGAGACGTAACTAGTTCAGAATAGCTCCCACGGCGTGAGCAGCAGGAGAGGCTAGCGGCTAGTGTCTCGGGCACGTCCGTACTTGGGGTGGCTAGACCCTGCCCCTGTCACGGCTAGCCTGTTTTCAGGGCACCAGCTCAATCAGAGCAAACACAGGGCTGGCTCCTTGGGTTGGGAATTACACCCCAGCTCGAAACGCAGACATATCCACAGCCAGAGAACGGCTGGGGCCGGCGTGAGCACACTGGGGGCGAGGGGGGAGCCAGTTCAGCAAAGCAGTGCGTGAGAACAACACCCCCCTTGCACGAGACTGACCAGCTACTGTCACTACAGTGGGAAGACAGGCTGGGATGCATATGAATTCTTACTGACGTTCAATTCCGCAGGCCCTCAGTGACCCCCACGGACTGCTGTGCAGTTGCATGGGGGCACAGCTGCCGACAGCCCTTGGAATGAAAGTCACATTTTGCACTACTCTACATGGGGAACACATCTGGAGACGTACCACCACAGCGGATAGTGCCGGGAATACATTACCAGCACATTGTAACGGCACTCGCTGTACGGAGCATGCTGCAGAATGGGGCTCTCCTTGACTGCACTGAGGTGACGAGCAGCCTGCGCGTGCAGCATGGCCCCTCTCAGAAGAGTGCTGCACACACAGCCTCATGCAGATAAACACGTGGAGCACATGCCCTTTGCTCTGCCCTGGTCGGCTCCCTTGGGCATGCACTGCAACACAAGCATACAGGGCCGGTTAACGACCCGCAGGGGCAGATGCTGGTACCCTGCTCCCAGGGAGTGCTCCTCGTTTCATGGGCAGTCCCAATACGTCAGCGGTATAAGGACAAGCAGGAGAGGCTCAAGAATGTGGGGTGAAATTCTGGCCCTACTGAAGTCCAGGAGAGTTTTGAAATTGACTTCAATGGGGCCAGGATTCTACCCTGAATTCTTCATTTTCAAATGCACCTTCAGGTAGGAAATCCGGCAAATGTTAACTGCAGACCCTTAGATTCTGCAAAGAACTTGCAAATGCAGGAGCAAAGAAGGGGGGAGGGGGGGAATACCCAGCCCACAACTTACTCCGGTTCACTAGTCCCCCTCCAGGCGAATTTTGTTATGTGAAGAATTAGGGTATAATTGGGGAGCGAAAGATGTTAGATAGCATCAAAATTAATAAACCTGAAAGACGTGTATAGTTTTTCCTCTTTGCCTCTGTAATTGGAAGCTCGGTCATAAGCAAAACGACTCAGGCGTGGAACAAAATGCTACAGTCTTTGATCACTGAAAGGCCAGGAAGCCAGACGGTGACCTTTCCTGCTGGAGTGTAGACCAAGTGTTTTTAAGATAACATGTATTAAGGGTTGGGTTTCCCCCCCTCTGGGGATTTCCCACACAGAAGATGAAGGACCAAGCTCCCTGGATTCCCAGAGGCCCTGCCAACTCCCCTTTCTCCCTCAGGCACCTCCCGGGGTTTGTAGATTGATGGGCTTTGAGTTTTTGAATGCTTTAATCAATGTCCTATGACCAACTCCTTTTCCCCTAGAGTAGATCAGTGCTCCGCACCACCAGACCACTTATGGCTATTAATGTTCTGGTTATATTATAATTAGTAATAGAATTATTTATATGACAGCAGTGCCTCAAATAGGGGTTGCAGCCGCATCCCACTGGGCTCCATACCTAGAAGATAGATAACCCTTCCCCCCTAGGGTTTGCAGTCTGAAAGTTTCACTAGGTGCTAGGGCTGCTGTCCCGGCCAAACTTCCAGATTGTCTCATTACATTCTGCCTCCCTAAATTCTCTCTGCAGTTTTAAGAGCAGCGTCTCTTTCTCTGGTAAATGGAAGCTTGATCCAAATCCCACTGAAATCAACGGAGACTTGCATGGACTTCAATGGGCATTGGATCAGGCCCTGCTGTGAGTGGTTAAACACTTGTCATGTTTCACCCCAGAGGTGGCCGCGGTAACCCCAGTAAAAAGTGAATTAGGGTGAAAGGCACTATATTAATGTTAGATTAATTACATTTATGAATTAAGAATTAAAGTTACGAACTGAGAGGGAAATGGGGGACATTCCTTTTTCACAGTAAAAGCAGAATTCCTTACTGGATTTACGCTGGTTGAAAAGGGGATTCTCAGCTGCGAGAAGCAAATTGCATGAGGAAAGTTAATGGTGGGTTTAGTTGTGAAGTGAAGAGTTGGACTATCGCTGGCAGCAGTCTTAGGGCAAAGAAAGGTCTTTTGTTTAATGCTGAGTTTTGACATGATGCCAGGTACCAGATGGGAGAATGTTCTGCTGGGAAGGTGACGTTTAGCCTCAATTTTCTCCATGAAGGGGTGGTCTGGTCATGCCATTGTTGGTTATTTACTCTGGTTTTCCAAGAACACTCAGGGTTCCCTTTTGAGAATTAGTATTCTTGGAATCTTACCTCTTTTAGGTGTGGAGAACAATGCCCCTTCCCCCCCATTAATTGGGATTCTTATGAGAAGTCTCAGCCTTAAGCAACGAGAGAATCAACTAAAAAATTAAGAACTTTTTCTGTTCTTTTTTCAGTGAGGAAAGCAGTTAAAACAGCCTTTTTCTGTGATTTTGAAGGGGGAAAAAAAGGAAACTTTTTTATCCCTCATTTTAAAAAACATCTTCTCAGAGATTTAATAACAAAATTACCATAATTTCTGCTTGGGTTTAAAATATAGAATAGTAACATCAAGCAGGAGAGTCATGTCCTTGAGTCTTGGGATTTTAAATAGAGGCATTCATCTCCTGGGTATCAGATAGATGCCCCTCAACCCCCTCTAGTAATGCACCTGAGAGGTTACAGGATGTGTGGCAGGTTGCTGAAAGACAGAGGCTGCTCAATGTATTATCCTGCTCAAACATTCCTCTGCTATGAATGAGCTCCTCTGTGTGAGTATACGAGGCAAGACGCTCGCAAGAAGTCTGCCACGACTAGGGTCCTGGACAAACAAGTTCCATTTCAAGGAGGGAGTCTTCTCTCTCAATGGCATATAGCACCCGGCCTTCAGAAGCGCTGAGCACCTGCGGCTCTCATTGAGATCAACCGGAGAACTGAGTGAAAACCAGGCAACTGGTACACTCCAGGGACCACTTTAAGACAAGCTATGGGGGGGTCAGATCCTCAGCCAGTGTACATCTTAGCAGCACCCATCAAATCTGGCCTGCTTCATCTGCTATTGTTTAATCAGATCCTTGCAGAAAGAAAATCCTTAAAAGGAGAAGTGTAAAGAAGGTGGCCAGGGCATCAGAGGAGGCTTGCGAAGGGAATGAAGAAACTGACATAATAAAATATTTAACAAATTATGAGAAGAAGGGATGGGAATTTCACATCCAATTAGAAAACCTCAAAAAAGAAAATCACATACCGTCGAACCTCAGAGTTATGAACCCCTCGGGAATGGAGGTTGTTTGTAACTCTGAACAAAATGTTCTGGTCGTTCTTTCAAGTTTACAGCTGAACATTGACTTAATGCAGCTTTAAAACTTTATTATACAGAAGAAAAACTCTGCTTTCCCTTTATTTTTTTAGTACTTTACGTTTAACACAGTACTGTACTGTATTTGCTTTTTTTGGGGTCTCTGTTGCTGCATGATTCCATACTTCCGGTTCCAAATGAGGTGTGTGGTTGTCTGGTGAGTTCATAACTCTGGTGTTTGTAACTCTGAGGTTCTACTGTATTTTAAAGAGGCCCTTGTTGCCAAGAAGGCTAACGGCATTTTGGGCTGTATAAGTAGGGGCATTGCCAGCAGATCGAGGGATGTGATCATTCCCCTCTATTCGGCATTGGCGAGGCCTCACCTGGAGTACTGTGTCCAGTTTTGGGCCCCACACTACAAGAAGGATGTGGAAAAATTGGAAAGAGTCCAGCGGAGGGCAACAAAAATGATTAGGGGGCTGGAGCACATGATTTATGAGGAGAGGCTGAGGGAACTGGGATTATTTAGTCTGCAGAAGAGAAGAATGAGGGGGAATTTGATAGCTGCTTTCAACTACCTGAAAGGGGGTTCCAAAGAGGATGGATCTAGACTGTTCACAGTGGTACCAGATGACAGAACAAGGAGTAATGGTCTCAAGTTGCAGTGGGGGAGGTTTAGATTGGATATTAGGAAAAACTTTTTCACTAGGAGGGTGGTGAAGCACTGGAATGGGTTACCTAGGNGCTCAGAATCATGTTCTACGTGCACCAGCTGCCACCCACGGAAAGCTCGTGGCTTAGTAGAATTGGAACAGGTGGCAGGTCCCTCATCTGGTGGCAGGCCTGGGACAAATGAGGTAAATCGCCCCCTTGGGCAGCTGATTACTATTAGACGCAAGGAGCCAGGGGACCAGAGAGGAGGAATTCAGAGCAAGATGGCAAAGACCCCTTTTATACACAGAGAACATCTCTTCCTGTAGTTTCATCCATTTTAAGGCCAGAAGGGCGCATCAGATCATCCAACCCGGACTCCTGCGTAACACAAGCCAGAGCGTCTCATCCAGTTCCTCCTGTACTGAGTCCAAGAACCAACTGAGCCCAATTTGAAAATAGAGATGTGCCTAAGTGCATGATAAAAACCTTCACACAACACCGAGCACAAGCTATCTGCGTGCTGGGCAGAGAACCTGATGCTTTCTTTTAAATCCTGAGCCTCTGAGATGCTGCGGTGACTTACTGCCTCAAGAATTCATAAAAACAGGAACTGCCAGAGAGGATCAGACCCAACGTCTCTCTACTCTAGTAGCCCGTCTCTGACAGCCAGATTCCAAGGCCAAACGGGACCATTGTGATCATCTAGTCTGACCCTCTGTGTAACCCAGGCCACAGAATTTCCCCAAAATAATTCCTAGAGCAGAGCTTTTAGAAAAACACCCCACCTTGAGTAAAAAATTGTCAGTGATAGAGAATCCACCACGACCCTTGGTAAATTGTCCCCATGGTTAATTACTCCCACCATTAAAAATGTAGCCTTATTTCCAGTCTGATGCTTCAGAGGAAGGTGTACGAACCCCGCAGTCGCTGATGTGGGATAATCTGCCCTCCACAGAGATCTCACCCTGGTCTCTAATATTAGAGATTGGCTTAAGCCTTGAGGCATGAGGTTTAATAACCTTCCAGATATTTTATTGTCATTTACTATGACAACGCTGGACGATCTTGCTATGCCTATAAATGGGGTGACCAGACAGCAAGGGTGAGAAATCGGGATGGGGTGGGGGGGTAATAGGTGCTTATATAAGAAAAAGCCCCCAAAATCAGGGCTGTCCCTATAAAATCGGGACAGCTGGTCACCCTACCTATAAACAATAATTCCCTTTTGGAATCTTGTTAAATTCTCGGCCTCAACGGCTTCTTGTGGCAGTAGGTTCCACAGGCTAATCCCACATTGTGTGAGAAAGTCTATCCTTTTATCAGTTTTGAATTCCCCCCCTTTCAATTTAATGGAATGTTCTTGTGTTATGAGACAGGGAGAACAGAAATTCCCCATCTCCCTGTTCTCTAGACCAATTATTACTTTATAGACTTTTATCATGGCCCTTTTATACGTCTCCTTTCAATCCCAAGTTTTTCAATCTCTCTTCATAGGATAGTTTTTCCAGGCTTTTGCCCTGTCTCACTGCTCTCCTCTGAGCTCCCTCCGGTTCCACAATACACGTCAGCCCATTTGAGAGCTGCTGCACTGACCTGACACTTGCAAAACCAATTTACTTTCTCTCCCCCTTCCGCTTCCTAGGAGCATCGAATCCTTCTACAGCGAGACCATAAAATGCCGCAGGCTGTGGCTACCATTCTCTTTCCTGCAAAGGGCAGCCTGCGGAGACCACAGCACCCAGCATGCCACGCTCCATCTCCTTGGAGCAGGTGGAAAAGGTACATGCTGGGTCTGGAGCTCCTCGGTACTGAAGAGGATGAAGGCCTCTGAGCCACGCTGATCTATCCAGAGGCACCCGGTACCTGACAGTGTTCTAGGAGTCCAACAGGAGCCCAGGGCCCTCGCCCCTGGCAGCAGCAAGTGGGGCTGCCTAGAGCTTTTCTTCTCTCTGTTCTTTTCATTGGGTCCCTGTCAGGACTTCGCCCCCCGCTCCCCTTCCAGCCCGGCTGTGCGTAATCATCTAGCCCTGACTGCTCAGATTTACCCAGGGGCCAACTCCAGGGGAGGGAATGGAGTTAAACTGGTGTTGAGGTGGCCTATGCGAGAGGCGAATCAGGCCCTAGAAGAGTGCTGTTTCCCCATCCATCCACCCACATACCCCCTGCCACACCTCCTTATGGACCGAGGCAAGGGCTGGCAGTCAGGTGCGCCAAGCACTAGGCCGCTCATCCCGCCACGCACCCTGTTACAACTGCCATCTCTGCGGCGTCTGAGTGTACACGGTGCACATTTAACGCGTGTTTATCCCTACAGAGAGGTGGGACGCACCGCCACTGCCTAAGGCAAATGTATCATCTTGCTTAAACCTTCTAGTTACGAGCTAGGCAGCTGTGACACATGAAAGACGTTCAGCAGTTCCTCCCCGGCGTGTTAGCCTGGATCACACCCCCAGGTATTTATGTCTAGGCTAGCAGGGCACGGCTCTGGTTTGTGGCAAAATCCCCCTGCGAAGCCTCCGCTCAGGAAGCTCCCGTCTTGCAAAATGTTTGACAAGATGCACTCGCTCGTTTGCTTCATAGCTTCACCCCTCGACCCCACACCAGGCAATTGCAAGCTTTGGATTATTATTTTTTTGTAAAGTTCAAGGGGTCCGACTCTCCAGCTGCCTTGTGTTGTCATTTGCATTGTGACCAAGTTGTGTTAATACACAACCTCCGGGCAGGGCCCGCGGCTTCTGGTGCAGAGTGCCTTGCTGATCAAAATAAATGAGGTTCCCATGCAATCACGTACGAGAGGTTTCAAATCTCTCGGCTCCTGGAACAGGTCACTATCGCTTTGTCCAGTTACCTCAGATATACCGTATGTCTCACCCCAGTTCCTTATAACAGCTGGACATTATCGTCAATAATAAAACCCACAAAGGTGTCTCTCCCTCTCTCTCACACACAGACACACACATCCTCCTTCAAACTAAAACCTCTCCTCCGTTAACAGTCACTTTTGCAGTGGAATGCCGCACAACCACGGTGAAGATAAATTACTGCTCTCTAAGTGCGTGTAATTAGCAGTCATTATTATCACATGGGCCCTTAACAGATTTCAAGGGTCAGTTATTCAAATCCCACACATTGGGCAGTATCTTCCTGAGTGAAGGGGTTGGCATGGTAACCGCCTGGCTGATAACTACCTTCTGTTTAATTAACCAGGGGTAACACCAGCAGGATCCACCTTGCCCACCAGAGTTCTCCAGAGCCTTCCTATGCCTACTGGTTAGTGGGACCAAGGCAACAGCTGGGGTAGGTTTCTCCTTCTCACGAACCGCAGGATGACCCTCTTGCTAAACTTTCATTCCTCCACACCATGGGGGCTGGAAGCAAAGAGGCTGGGTGGCCGGGAGGACGGATATACTGCAGGGGGAAGGCAGGAGCCAAGGCAAACCTGTGTCATCCTGGGACTCCGCAGCTCCCCCGAGGAGCGTGAAGAGAAATGGTGGAGTTGCACAGAGAGAGAAGACAGGGTCTTTTGTGCAGCATGAGTGGCTGGTCTGTGACAAAATGACCGACACGGCCTTTAAACCGGGGCCACTGAAATCAAGTACACAGTCAGTCTCCCCTTTGCCCTGCCCCGTGGGGAGAGTGGCTGCCATTCCCCGTGCAAGTCGTCCCTAGCTGACGCCCGCGTTCCTGCCCCGCCGCTCGGATTCCCGCCTTGACACAGCTTCACGCCCAAGAGCCCGTGCACGGACTGAAGCGAAGTCGAGAGGCGTGGTGCTCGTAGATGTGCAGGCCACAGGCCAGACGATGCATTGCAGGCACCCATCGGTCACGGTTTGTGAGGTCGCAGCTCTTCTGCCAGCTCCCCCTTAACGAGCAGCATCGGGAACCAGCAGCAGGCAGCGTCTGCCAGCCGTGAAGCCTAGAGCGAAGGTGGAATGGGAGGGGAGCGGGAAAAGCCCTGCACACTAGGGCTGGAAAGGATCCTACAAGGGAAGTTAGTCACACTTAGCGTCCTACTGACTCGAAACCTGGGCTGCTAGCGTCCCCTTGCAAAAATGCTTTGGGGTTACGGCTGTGGGGCCGGATGCAGTCGAATCCCCTGAGTAAAGCACCGACACAGACCAGTTCCTCGGCCAGAGGAACAGCACCTCTGCAGGGGTTTCTTGCACCTTCCCGTGACGCTGTTTGGACTAGCCGCCGTTGGGACGGGAGCCTGGACTACATGGATGGTGGCTGATCAGGACTGGCAATTCCAACGCTCCTGGGAATGGGGGGCAGCCTGCACAGGGCCGGCTCTATAGTTTTTGCCGCCACAAGCAAAAAAAAAAAACAAAAAAAGCCGCGATCGCGATCGGGAACTCTTACGCCGCCGCTTCATTTTTCGGTGGAAATTTGGCTGTAGGTCCTTCCCTCCGACACGGACTGAGGGACCCGCCGCCGAATTGCCGCCGAAGAG
Source organism: Platysternon megacephalum (assembly GCA_003942145.1). NCBI lineage: Eukaryota > Metazoa > Chordata > Testudines > Platysternidae > Platysternon > Platysternon megacephalum. The sequence continues at coordinate 10,805,737 of QXTE01000039.1, forward strand.
CCGGAGGTGCCGCCCCCTTCCAGGGGCCGCCCCAAGCACCTGCTTGCTGGGCTGNCGGGGGGCAGCCTGCATTTAGCCGGTGTGAACTTGCTCACAAAGGGAGGAAGAAAGGAAGAGGCCCAGGTAAGGGAGGAAGGCGATTACGATCTGGATTACGGTGGAAGCTGGCAGCTCCAGTCACGGACCAGGACCCCACCGCGCTCGGCGCTGTACAAACACAGAACAAAAAGACCCCACCCCAAAGAGCTGACAATCTAAGTGTTGATGGAGGCAGAGAGGCTCCCGAGGAGAAGGCAGTTGTATCAACATCATCGTGTGGAGGGGCCAAGAGGGAAGGAATGAGGCAGGGTGAAAAACATCAGTGTCTTGCTCGTCTGGATGTGGGGGCAGGGAAGACGCTGGCGCTTTGGGCGACTATCGGGAAGATCGGTTTGTATGGGGACTTGGATACTATGGCCAGGGGCGTGGCAGAAAAACCTAGAGAGAGGGAGGGAGAAGAGGCTGGAACTGGGAGAAGCGAAGGAGGAGACCGAGAGGAGGTGGCTGCAGTTCTGACTACTGGAAAGGTTGGGGGACTTTCACTCGTTCACAAGAGCCAGGAAAGGAGGAAGGCAGCAGGTCTAGTGGGCAGAGCACAGGCTTGGGACTCAGGATCAGTGTCTAATCCCAGCTCTTCCACTGGCCTTGGGAGGGACCTGAGGGCAAGTCCCGGCCCCTCGCACCCCCGGCCCATTTAGACTGTCGGCTTTCTGAGGCAGGGACAAACCATCGCTACGTGTACAGACAGCGCCTGGCACAATGGGGCCTGATCTCGGCTAGGACATCCAGGCTGCTAGAGACTGCAGCAGGCAGGCCGCCCAGTATGGCTACCTACGCAGTTCTGGACAGAACAAAGCCCTTGTGTGCCCAGGATGGGACAAGCCAGACGCCCCCTCCCGCTCCACGTGCAGCAGACTTATCGCCAATTGAATTAACATTCCCCGACCATGTGAAGAGGCCACTCAGGAGCTCAGCGGCACTCGCGTCCTGGCTTCGATTCTCACTTGGAAGAGGAGCAGCTGCAGAAAGCTAACTTCTAAACCACGGTGCCCTACATTCCGCCGAGCACGAGGGGCCATGCTCAGTGTGGTTTAAATGGAGCAGATGGCGGCTGGTCTCGTCATTAATACGGCAACGTGGCCAGTGGAGACAAAGCTTCACCCTAGTCCAAGCAGCCTCCACTCAGAGTGAGCCGGACCTGTGGCTGCTGGGCTGCTGGGCTGGATAGAAATCTGTAAATAGGTCGCCCCTAAAGGCCATTATGTCCCAGGCCCCAGCAGGTCCAGGGGGAAGGGCGTATGTGGCTGCCACCTTTACCTGCAAGAACCTTGTTGCCAGCCTGTGAATTCATCAAGCAGATGCCCCCTTGAGTCCAGACAGGACATTGGCACAGGCTGGGACTGGGAGCCGGCCGGGGTCTCTGTAAGAACCGTGAGGTCACGCTGGTATCACCTTCCTCTCCTACGGGCAGATCCAGCGCTGGAGACTCGGCCCTCGAACTCACGTACCCGAGGGCAGCAGGCGCCGATGCACCTGGATGTCTCTTAGGGGCCCCCTCCCGGGGGGGGGGGGGGCAGGAAATACAAATGGACAAGCATTAGGCCAAGCTGCTGCTGCAGCAGCAAACCCTCCCTGTGGCTAGGCACCGTGTGACGCACCAGAGAGCGTAGGCAGCTGGACTCTTGCTCTTATGCCATTTAAACAGACGGCGTTTCCGGGAGCTGCACTGCCCTGCTCAGTCACCTCCCAGGAGGCCTCTGGATGGCTCCTGGGGTCAGTGTTGCAGACAGTAGGACCCTGCTTTCAGCACAGCCGTTGCTGGGACCCTTGTGCTATGAACCTGGAGCGCTTCCCGGATTGCACGTCTGTCCCTCCGGCTTGCACCTCGGAAGGGGAGGCTGGCTAGCCAGGCACAGCTGATCGCCACATTCAGTGGCGGCGGGGCAGAGGGAAGGCTGCTCTCTCTGCGTCAATCGCTCTGTCCCCTCCGCATCCCCCCAAAAGAAATTGGGCTGCCGGCTGATTTAAGCAAATGCAAGCGGATGCACCTATATGGCATCAGCATACAGCTGTGTGCACAGCTGCTAACCCATCTGCGCCTGGCTGCCTCTTGTCGTGTGAGCGAAGAGTGGGAGGGGGAAGCGCAGCAGCGTTCAGCAGCTCTCCTCTCCTCGGGGGTCTGGTTCTGTGGTGTGGCCATCACGCCACAGTCCTGAGTGACGCCCGGAGCCCGTTTAATCCCATTTCCCCACCCTGGCACTCTTACCCCTGGGCATGCAGCGGGGAACCCAGTGCGTGCAGGGCTAACATACTGCGTGACTTCAGTGTCCACACTCTGAACTAGGTCACCGAGCTGAACGTTCACCAGACACCAGTGCAAGTGAGAGCAGAACCTGGCCCCCCGCCGGCTCAGGAGAGGAGAATATTGGAGCTGTCCAGAGGGGCCTAGAGATGACAGAAAGGATAGTTCAGTTGTTTGGGCACCAGCCTGGAACCTGGAACACCTGAGTTCAATTCCCGGCTCCACCACAGACAGCATGTGTGATGCTGGGCAAGTCATTTACCCTCTGTGCCTCAGTTTCCCAGACTGTACAATGGGGATAATAAAGAGGCGACGTGTGGGGGGAGCATGCGGGGTCACATGTGGCTTGTACCGAGCATGCTCACACAGACTGAGCGTGCTCAATAACACTGCTGAAGTCGGCTGCCCTCACTCTGCCTCGCCACTATCGCCAGGCACGGGTCATCCGCCCCACCTCACAGGGGGTGTTGAGGATAAACACAGTAAAGGCCCTGAGGCAACGGGGGTGTCCCTCCCCTGTCTGGGTGTGTCCGGTGCTACACAAACCCCGCAGTAGAACCACAGTGTGGGCAGGACAATACCAAAGAGTGCAGTCATAGAAATCATAGGGAGGAAAACAAAGTGAGGCTACATTTGATAATACAGTGATTAATCAGAGTGTAATTACACCGCAATTCTGCTTTGATAACCTCTAAATGCTACCGATTCCTTACAGGAGAAAGCTAACGGCATGCTTGAGAGTAGACACAATGAACCTGGATAAGGTATGACACTGAAGAGATACAAGTCAATACGTTATGTTTCCAGTTACAGGAATGAGCAGCAATTTGTTACGACAGCACAACTGCAGTGTAACTACGGTCACTGCGTATAAACTGCAGCTTAAACATGGATAAGAGCAAGTCTTGAAACCTCCCATACCAGCAAAAATGCAAGAGTCACGAATGCAGGCTCAGGGTGCAAACATCCAAGGGTCATGGTTGGACCGTGCACACGGTCCTCCACTAAAAGCGATCCCAGCATGAAGCCTTGAACAACCAATCCGGGCATGGGACTGAAAGGGGGGAGGTGAATGGAAGGGACACCTGCTCACCCCCTCCTCCTGCCCAAATGCTGATGGGTGCTAGGGACCCAAATCAGGATTCAAAAGACAGTTTTCCTAGGGCTGTCAGAAGGAGAGAATATGGAAGAACTGCAATCCTCTTACGGGGATTACTGTATCACAAAAATCAAAATAAGCAGCATTTCTGGCCCAGATTGCTCACGCTGGATTTGTTACGAGAGCATTTTTACACCCAAGAGGTGATAATGCCGGGGAGCAGCTGAGGCAGAGAAGTCAGCAGACACATTTTAAATAAAAATATGGGGCTGAAGGTCACAATGACAGACCAGCTGATGGGGAGAAGGGGAACTAGGGAGCGTTCTTTCCAAGTGCCAAGGAATCCAGTACAGCTCAGTGAAGGATAAGGAAGACTCTGGTCTCAGCTTCAGTGCGTCCATGAGACGCAGGAGACAAGTCAAGGATTGAGGGGTCTGATGAGCCCGTCTTTGCAGGACAACGGATACAGACGGTATTTGGTAAAGTAAAACATGGAGCCTGTTAAAAGGCTATTGAAGGTGACTGTCTCTGCCATGTTATATTGCACATGAAACACGACTGCCTCCCCTACCCCATGTCCAAATGCACATGAAAAACAACTGTCTCTGTCACGGGATTCTGCACATGACCCATAACTGCGTCTATTAGACCAGTGGTTCTCAACATTTCCTATACCCCATGTTACAACAGAAAATACAGTTCTGAACTCCACTCCCATGATGGAGGAGTGGTCACCCCGGGGGAGAACCCAGGGGCTTTGTTATGAATCACTCCGATCGAAGAGCCCCTGAACGTCACTGTTTTCATCCAAAGTAGATCTCATTCGTTATGCCCATGCAGTGCTCCGAGGCCTCCTGGATGCTGTTGTCACACAAATGGTGCGGCGAGCACCTGCCAGTTCAGGGGAGGAGAGCGCCAGGCGGGCAGACCATGAGGCACCGTAGTTAACCTTCAGCTGGGCTGTTGTTGCATCTGGGAGCGGGGCTGGCTTAGTTCGAGACACGTAGCAGGTTGCTGAGGGGGACCATGGCGCTGGGGCCATTCTCTAGCTGCAGAGAAACCAAACCAGCACAATGAAACGCTCTCGCTTTCTCATCTCTGGTTTGTCCAATGAGAGCATCCTCCTTGCCGTTCAGAGGGTGAGTCAACAGGGCCCGCGCTGCCCTGCCCCTTCCTACGCACGGGGAACAACGAACCAACGGGGCCACTGGGGAGAAACCCCCCTCCCCTCTGGACTCCGGGGGGGATGAATAAGATGTTTGGTCAAGAGAGCAAAGCAGCGCTACCCATCACATCCCAGCTGCGTCTCTCCCTGGAAACCCAGACAGCAGCTGTCACCCGCCTCTAAAGACAAAGACACAAAGGTACAGCCGTGCCCTCAGAGCGGGAGCCGTGGCTATTCTAAAGCACCGTGATAACCCAACGGGGACAAGTCCCAGGCAGGGAGCGGCACAGGCCAGGGCGCCCAGGCCAGGCACAAGGCGCCAATGCAGACGTTGACAGCACCTCCCGCTTGAGCGTGGCAGGACCCACGCTGGGTGGTGGGCCTGACAAGGCAGAGAGGAGCTCCCAGCATGGCTGCCCTTCCTAGCACGTGGCTGATCTGGAACGTGGCTACACATGGAAAGGGAAAGCGGCTGCAAGGGAGGTTACCGAAGGGAAGGGCCTCTCCAGTCCCATTCCCTCCCACCTGGTGTGACCCGTACCCATAGGCGCCAGTGGGTGCCCACGCCCCCACCCCCCGTCCCTTTCCCCGCCCCCATCCCCAAAGTCCCCTCCCTAACTCCACCCCCTCCCTGCCCCTATTGGATCCCTTCCCCAAATCCCCGCCCCGGCCCCGCCTCTTCCCCCAGCGCGCCGTGTTCCCCCTCCTCCCCGCCCCGCAAATCAGCTGTTCTGCGGCGCAAGCGCTGGGAGGGAGGGGGGAGAAGCAGGACGCGGCGGCGCACTCGTGGAGGAGGCAGAGGCGAGCTGGAGCAGGGGGGCGGGGCAGGGCCACGGGGAGCTGCCGGTGGGTGCTGAGCACCCACCAATTTTTTCCGTGGGTGCTCCAGCCCCGGAGCACCCACGGAGTCGGCGCCTATGTCCATACCCCCTGCGTGTGGTGCTCTGTGTGCCTCTAGTCCTGGCTGGGCCACACAGAGAGGTTGATGAGCCTGGATTGCTCAGATTCACAGTGTGTAAGGCCAGGAGGGACCATTAGATCAGCTCGTCTGACCTGTATATCACAGGCCATCAAACTTCAGCCAGTTCCCCCCGGCACTGAACCCAGTAACTTGTGTCTAGCTAAAGCATTGTCCAGAAAGGAGCCAGTCTGGGTCTGCAGACCCCCGGAGACGGGGAACCTACCACTGCCCTGGGGAGCTTGTTCCAGTGGTCAGTCACCCGCCCTGTTACAAACCGCGGCCTTATTTCTAATTGGAATTTGTCTCGCTTCAGCCTCCAGCCGCTGGTTCCTGTTCTGCCTTTCCCTGTTCGATTAAAGCGCTCGTTAGTGCCCAGTATTTTCTTCCTGTGCAGATACACATATCGGATGGAGCAGGGTCTTTTAGCTCAAGAAGTAGCTGTTCGTGCTTTTAGCTCAGAGATTCAATCCTCATTGCTAACAACCCAGCCAGGCATCACACCAGCTGGAAGCTGTGGTTGTTACCAAGTGCTTCTGAGCTGCGTTGCTCTACTTTGGGACCTAGGAGGGTTAATAAAGCCAGCCCCAAGGAAAAGGACTTGAACTAACTTATAAATTGGGAGCTTTGTTTTCATCTTCCCCTGCTGGTGAATCTGCCCACAAGCTCAGCAGGCAATTAGCTCCCTTCCCCACTGCAACCTCCCCTGGGATCCCGTAACTCAGAGACGGCTCCATGAGCCTCTCTCCCCCATGGCAGGCAGAAGCATCGCTCTCGGTGGCAGCCAAGTGTCTGGAAGCATCAGGACTTGTCTACACGCAGAAAACTTGCACCAGTTTAATTAAATCCGTTTAGTTAAACTGGTGCAAACCTCACATGTGGACGTTTTTATTTCAGTTTATCTTAAACCGCAATAAGCCACACTCAAACCAAAATAAGAGTGCCCATCTAAACAGGGGCTTGCCCTGATTTAACCAAATCAGTTTCAACTCCCTTCTTTCATTACCCCAGTGCAAATCTCTGTGTAGACAAGGCCTCAAGAATATGATTTTAAACTGGTTTCACTGGACCTGTTCTAAAGGTCACGGGGACACACCTAATTCAGTTTAAACCAGGCTTATTTCAGTTTAGCTGACGCTCACTTGCTGCGTGAACCTATGCAAGTCACATCTCCTGTGTACGTTGACTCCCCTTATCTGTAAAATGGGCGGATTACTTCCCAAGGGTAATTTGAGTTTGCAAGGCTCTTTATAAAGGCTGATTATGGCTGCTGACGTGGCAGGACCGGGGCCCACTGTGCCAGGCATGGGCAAAGACACAGGAGGATATTCCCTGCCCTCATTAGTTTAAAAAACTCCATTAACAATAGTCATTGCAACAGCAGTGTGTCAGGAGGAGAAGGGAGGCCCAGTGAGACTCTGGAGACGCAAGGTGAAGTTCCTCCTCCTTGGGCCAGACACTTGCCCAGTGCCGTGAAGCTGCACTGCCTGCCCCTCATGGGGGCTGCGGGGACAAAGGCAGTAACGATTGTGAGGCTCAGACATGGGCCACCTGAGACAGGTCACCTCCAGCTAAACATTTCTTCTTTGCAAGCCCCGGCTACGGGGCGACAGGACACCAGGTTCCTGCGCGCTGTGTTGGCGTGAGCTCCCCAGCCCACGGAACCCACTTTTCTCCCCTCTGCAGGACGATGCTGCGATAGCGTCATGTCATGAGAGGAGAGATCACCCTGAGAAAAGCGACGGAAAGCATGACTAGGACAGATCATCCCTTCATACGGAAACTGTATATTGCTTACGACTTGCTGTCTGTGTGCATGAAACAGTTTAACTAGCCAGGCCTAAATCACAGTGACAGCTTTACACTACCCACAAATCTCCGCTCGTGCTTCCCCGAGTCACTCGTCCTTTTTACCTACCCCCGCCCCAGTTTGTGTTAACGCTTGCCTCCCTCCCCTCTGAAGGGCACAGCCGGAAACGTGTCGGAAAGAGGACAAAGGGCCGAGCCAGTATGGTCCAGCGGATGAAGGCGCTGCACTGGGGACTCAGGAGACCCAGGGCCTAGCTGACCTACAGGGTGATCTTGGCCAAGCCTCTTCCCCACCCCCTCCACCTCTGCATCTCCGCCTGTCTGGTCTGTTTAGACTAGAAGCTCTTTGGGGCAGGGACTAAAACGCAACTGCTCTGCTTCGGCAGCATGGTGCACGGGGGTTAAGGACAAGATACAAAGCTGGAGACCAGCAGGCTCAGGTGGGTACAAATGGAGATTTCCACCACAATGACCTGCCCCCATTGGGGATATTTAGACTAGGAAGAATGGCTGAGGTTAGCTAACCCTGACCTTTCTCCTAGTGTAGACACAGGTAACGCTCTCCACCTCAACCAGCAAAACCAAGACATGAGGAGTTTCCTTGCATCTAGACTATGAAAAATTTGGGTTTGGGTCAAGGTTAACTCACCTTGATTAGGTCTTGACCATTTATCTTCCTGTAGACAGACCCCTTCTGTCCTGAGGGCGTGGTACATTTAGGGAGCAGGTGGGTGCATTTGCCAGTTGAACTCTTAGCAACAGTCTAGAATGGATTCCCAGGTATTGGGAAAAATTCATGCCTTTTTGTTATGTCATGTACATTAACAAAGCACAGAGCAGCCTCTGCTTCTCCGGGATCAATAGTTCTCTCTCGAGTCTATAAATCTTGATAGGGCCCTGAGCAAATGTCAATACTGATGGACTGTACCTACTTTATTAGTAGGTTACTTGCTATGCACATTTCTGAAGGCTTCCCCATCACAGCAGGGTCTGCAGCCCAGGATTTAGCCACAGTCTAATAGAAAACCTCTCTCTATTTTCTGAAGATGCACCTATGAATATACAGGTATGGCCCCTTTCACCGCAGTATCTGACACATCCAGATTTAAGCAATTTGCCTTGGGGCAGGTGCTGTCTTCTTCACCTAAAACCATCTGTTCTTCCAAACCAGTGACAAGACCTTACTGCGAGGATCAGGCCGAGCCCACTTCCCCCAGGAATCTCCAAGCACTTTGCAATCTGTAGGTGGGACTCCCCACACCTCTGCAAGGTAGGAAATGATCAGAGCCACTTGACAGGCAAGACAGAGGCCCCGTGAATTCGGCTGGTTCAGGGTCACAGAGCGAATCAGCAGCAGGGCTGAGAATGGAAGCCACACGCCCAGTAACGCGCACGCGTTGCAATGCCACGCTGGCCTCTGCCTAACTCCTCCCGTGGTGTTCTCCACCACGTGCCGGGGGGACCCACAAACCCCGAGCCCAACCCTGCCTCCTCAGACTCTCCAGGTGGAACAGCCCTAACTCTCAGATGACATTCAAGAGACTTCATGGGGGTTTTGTGAGCGATCTCCTCCTCTCTGGAATCAGAGGCAGCGATACAAACATTGAGTGTTGCTGGAGTGAGCTCAGACGCTTGCGGGAGCTCTCAGACCTGTCACAGCTTGCTTGGCTTTCGAGTCTTTCCTCAGTCTGGGAAGATCTGAATGACACCAGTTGTCTCTTTCCAGCTGTGTCACTGACGGGCGGCACACCTGCAGACCTGTTGTTTTTATTCTTTTCCTTTCAAATGCACCCCGGTGCTAACGGATTAGCCTTTGCTCCCTCCTCAGTCACGAATGTCGGCCAGTGACTTTCCCCTTTATTCCCCATATGTTAGGGAATTCTGCATAAAGACGGAGGTAGCAAAAGACTTGGCAGAAACGCTGCGATTCCATATTTACATGCACTGAACTGTCTCTGACAACAAGCAGCCCTGAGAACGATCTGCGTCCCTCCCGCATTCGCAGAGCTGTATTTTTTCCCATCTCGATATTTACAGTTGCTTGTCACCTTTCGTGTCACCTTCAGGTCTGTAACCAAGCTAGGAAGAGCTTTTCCTGATATTTCTCAGCGTCCCTGGAGCGATTTTCTTTTTTTATTCCCAGCCAGCAGCTTTGTAAAGAGCAGAGTGAATTGCACTTTACANAGATGCACCTATGAATATACAGGTATGGCCCCTTTCACCGCAGTATCTGACACATCCAGATTTAAGCAATTTGCCTTGGGGCAGGTGCTGTCTTCTTCACCTAAAACCATCTGTTCTTCCAAACCAGTGACAAGACCTTACTGCGAGGATCAGGCCGAGCCCACTTCCCCCAGGAATCTCCAAGCACTTTGCAATCTGTAGGTGGGACTCCCCACACCTCTGCAAGGTAGGAAATGATCAGAGCCACTTGACAGGCAAGACAGAGGCCCCGTGAATTCGGCTGGTTCAGGGTCACAGAGCGAATCAGCAGCAGGGCTGAGAATGGAAGCCACACGCCCAGTAACGCGCACGCGTTGCAATGCCACGCTGGCCTCTGCCTAACTCCTCCCGTGGTGTTCTCCACCACGTGCCGGGGGGACCCACAAACCCCGAGCCCAACCCTGCCTCCTCAGACTCTCCAGGTGGAACAGCCCTAACTCTCAGATGACATTCAAGAGACTTCATGGGGGTTTTGTGAGCGATCTCCTCCTCTCTGGAATCAGAGGCAGCGATACAAACATTGAGTGTTGCTGGAGTGAGCTCAGACGCTTGCGGGAGCTCTCAGACCTGTCACAGCTTGCTTGGCTTTCGAGTCTTTCCTCAGTCTGGGAAGATCTGAATGACACCAGTTGTCTCTTTCCAGCTGTGTCACTGACGGGCGGCACACCTGCAGACCTGTTGTTTTTATTCTTTTCCTTTCAAATGCACCCCGGTGCTAACGGATTAGCCTTTGCTCCCTCCTCAGTCACGAATGTCGGCCAGTGACTTTCCCCTTTATTCCCCATATGTTAGGGAATTCTGCATAAAGACGGAGGTAGCAAAAGACTTGGCAGAAACGCTGCGATTCCATATTTACATGCACTGAACTGTCTCTGACAACAAGCAGCCCTGAGAACGATCTGCGTCCCTCCCGCATTCGCAGAGCTGTATTTTTTCCCATCTCGATATTTACAGTTGCTTGTCACCTTTCGTGTCACCTTCAGGTCTGTAACCAAGCTAGGAAGAGCTTTTCCTGATATTTCTCAGCGTCCCTGGAGCGATTTTCTTTTTTTATTCCCAGCCAGCAGCTTTGTAAAGAGCAGAGTGAATTGCACTTTACAAGAGGGTACAGGGCAGATTTGTTCCAAAGGGACGTAATTCTGCATCAGGGAATCGCACCCCTCCTTACCGTTTCGCTCATTGAAGGAAATGGACCCTTTTACTTATTAATTATTGTCTAGGACAACAGCATCTCGAGACCCCACCCGAAACCAGGGCCCCCCTGCGCTAGGTGCTGCATATCCGTATCATAAGAGACTGTAAGCGCTTTCAGAGTAGTAGCTGTGTTAGTCTGTATCCGCAAAAAGAACAGGAGGACTTGTGGCACCTTAGAGACTAACACATTTATTGTAGCATAAGCTTTCGGGGGCTACAAAGTGAGCTGTAGCCCACGAAAGCTTATGCTACAATAAATGTGTTAGTCTCTAAGGTGCCACAAGTCCTCCTGTTCTGTAAGCGCTTTGTGGCATGGACTGTCTAAATAGACAAATCAGACAAACGCATTTAAATCATGAGTCAGTCTCCCAAATAATCATGAGAAAGGCTTGAAAACAGATTAAAAACCCAAACAGCTTTTTTTGGGGGGGGGGGGGGGGGGGGGAGGAAGGACCTTCTAGGCTGAGCCTTTAGGTCACACTCCGGTTTTTAAGGTTTGCTCCACAACCACAAGGGCTAGAAACTTCTTCTTTTCCAGCTGAAAGCCAAGACCCCTGGCTCAGCCCACGCCTCCAGCAGCTGAATCCGTAAGACAAACACCAAATATCACAGCACTCTTTTTAGCCCCATTTTACAGACGGGGAAGGGAGGCGCAGACAGGTGAAAGGACCGGGGGGAAGTCGTGGCTGCACCAGGAACTGAGCCCAGCTCCGCCGGCCTCACAGGCCAATGCCTTCACCCCAAGACCTCCCTTCCCCTCGCTTCTTCCACTCTTTGCGATGTTTTTGATCATCACCAGTGGCCGCAGCACTGACAGCTGGTATCACAGAAACCAGGCATGGCCAGATACAGCCACTGTGGGATCATCCTGCCAGGAGCATAAACCGTCCGCACAGGGTGAGCTCTCTAGGGAGCTGTGGCATGCTGGACTGGCTCCTTCCTCCTCAGATCCCGCTCTTTGTGGAACACCTCCCGTGGATGGAGCTTTGCGCAAGGCAGGATTCGATCACACCGCACGGGCGTTTTCAGGCGGTCACCTGTGCACAGCACCTCCTACCATCTAGCCCATCATGCCCTGTCCAGCCAGCCCAAACTATGCTGGTGGTAAGCGGCAGCTGGTAACTTCACTGCATCTTCCTTGGCCAACACATTTAAAAGCCAAAGACAGTTTATGAACTAATCTGTACCGGAAAAGCCTCTGAAATGATTAAGCTGAAATCCATATGCGGAGAGAAAGAGGGGCCAATCTCCTGTGCAACCCGCTGTACAGGAAGAACCTCCCAGCACACGTCAATAGCTAATCAATGTATATTTTGGTATATCTGAAAATCACTCTGCAATACTAAAACGGAAGACAAATTACGACGCATTTATTAATTCATCAGAAATAAAGGACAGGACTTTGATTAGGGTTTGCAAAATTCATGGGACATCTGCGGGGGAGTTAGAGAGCAGAGGTTCAGCATAACGCCCAGGAGCTAACTGGGTCTTGAGTGCTGTGTGGGGCTTACCCTGGCCTTCTGCAGAGGGGTCTGCCCCAAAGAGGGTTTGATTCCAGTTTGGTTTTCCTGTAACAGTTTGTGGAGAGGTTCCCTCTCTTCAACCACAATTTGCTTTCAGGAAGCAATAGAAGTTAATTAGCCTACACAAGCACAATCACACCTCTGATTGCGGTGTAGCTATGCCGTGTGTGTGCGTGCGTGTGTGTGTGTGTGTGTGTGTGTGCGTGCGTGTGTGTGTGCGTGTGTGTGTGTACGTGTGTGTGTGTACGTGTGTGTGTGTGTGCGTGTGTGTGCGTGTGTGTGTGTACACACAGCACCCCACACAATGGGGTCTCATCTCAGTGAAAGCCACCAGGTATTACCATACTGCACATAATAACCAGGAAAGGAAGAAATCCCACACAAGAAAAAGAAAGGAAAATGAACTGTGAGAGAACATCCATTTCCCCTACAGAGATTCTAGGCTGTTCCAACTGATCTGGAAGGTTATTTTCAGATGTCTTTGCTTGCAGTTGAATGGAGCAGCCAAATCTATCGGAGCAGCAGAATTCTGTACATTTGTCCTTCACGTTTACAGCAGCTTAAAATATAAGCCATGGTGACTTGCGCTCCAAACTGAACCCACCAGGAGTTTGATGCCCAGACACTCTACGTGACTGGCCCACGGACACACAGCCGGTCCTGTGCCAGAGCCGGTCTCCCCGTTCCCAGGCTGCAATGACCGTCCCTGGCCCAGCACACTCACAAGCTACCAGACAGACGGGAGGAAGGGGCAGGGTGGGGGGCCGAGGTGACCAAGTGAACAGAGCTGAGCAGAAGTCACAGCGAGCTGCTTGCCAAGGAGTGCTGGATGGGGGGCGAGGGAGGATCCGTAGCCATCGGGGAAGAGGTACGTTTTAAGGAGGAATTTACAAAAGGATAATGCGGCAGCTTCACTTGGTCTAGGGAACCCAGTCCCTTCGGAGACCCCGCTGCCCCATCCCCATTCATCAGCCATTCCTTTAGGTTCCCAACTGTTCTTTTTGCCTTGGTATCTATAACTAAACCTGTCAGCAGACATCATAATCACAAACCCGCTCAGCCAGGCCAGGCAAATGAGCGCTGCGAGCATGTCTCAGAGGCCAGCTGTACCCTTTGCGCTTCCTGCCAAATTTCTCAAACAAGTCCCAAAAGCAGGAGAGCAATAACTTATTGTGGGAACGGAGGGAAGCCAGAGAAGCTAATTTTCCCTACTGAAGCCTCACCGGACGCGTTTGCGCCTTTGTCTTTGCTCAGTTGGGCTTGGGCTGTTGGCGTCTCAGAAGATGGGTTTCCAAATGTCAGCAAGGATCTGTCACGTCAGGCTCCTGCGCCTCTCTCCCTGCACAGGAGCAAGACAAAACCCATTTGGATCTTTCTGTGGTGCAGCTCCAGGCTGTCACATGGTCGAGCCCAGCAAGTCCCAGAACACACGTCCGGGCTCCCTTCCCCGCTCAGTTCCCAGGAAGCTTAATGCAGGGGGCTGATCCCTGAGAGCTCTGTCTGCGCAGCCGGTTTTGCTGTATTGGTACATTCCCACCTGACTCCCCGGAGAACAAGGCTGAGCCAGAGAGCCAAGGTCGCAGGGCAGAGCCCAGGATGGGAATTTCAGGCCAAGGGAAGGGGTTTATTTGTGGCTTCATTAATGTCTGCAAAGCGCTGTTGAGATTCCCGGCTGCAATGGGCTGTAGAAGGAACAGATCCAACCCCCACTCAAGCCAATGGGCGTCTCTCCTTTGATGCTAATGTGAGTTGGAGCAGGCTTGTTAGTACAGACAAACCAAACCCAGAGCCCAGCACCCCCTGAACTCGGTAAACGTTCACATTCACACCCCGACTATCCAGCCCAGGCTTTTCTCAGGGCTGGTTGGGATTCTGAGAAACCCAAACCAGGGTTGGGTTGGTTCTGGGTCCAACTGTATGTGAACCCTGGACTTCCAGGGGGGTCTGGTAAATGGTCTCGACTCTGGTCCGTCACTGTAACTTAAGATCAGCAGGACCTTCTGCTCCCCCAGCATCGCCGATATTCCCCAGCCCGGCAGCCAGGGCACACTCAGGATGTATTACAGCTTTTAAGGACGCTGTTTGAATGGCAAATCGTGGGTGCTTTGAAGGCCTCATTTACCAGTTAGGGTGTAATCCTGTACCTTTGCATATTGTTTAAATCAATGCATTGGGTTTGATCACAGCCGGTTAGAGCACATGAAGCCCCTGCTGTCTATTAAAGGCAAGTAACTGGCTGTCCATAGGGGGAATAAAACCAGTACACTGGCATTACTCTTCTTGGTAGGTAACAGCTAAAGTGACCTAATCCCAAAGAGGGACATGGTCACGGCTGCCTTCGGGCGCCTGGGGCCTCAGACGCAGATCCAGCGATTGTAACCCCTGGTTTCCAACGCCGTGTGGACACTCAAGCGCCAGATTGGAAACACCGAGTCCACAAGCCCGGGACCCCCAGACCAGGGTTCACCCTGAGAGATTAAGTGACTTGCCCGAGGCCAGGAGCAGGACAAGTTGTTGAGCCCAGATCTCCTGAGTCCCCATCCAGTGCCTCAAACACACAAAGATCTTTCCTCTCCAAGCCGCATCCTGATCCAGAGTGACAAGGCTGCCTAAGGCGTTCCCAGCCCCCCTTCCCCCAGCAATCCAGCCTCTGTGCTTTGCTGAGGCATTTTTGGATTCTCACCTCCAAAACTTGGGCGCGTCAGCAACTCAGCAGGCACCGTCAGAAGCCCAGCATGCAAGAGCAGAGTGGGATTTGGGGCTGTGTCTGCCCCCAGGTTCATAGGCAGGTAGATTTTCCAAAGAGATTATCTTCCCCTTGGGCACCTAAACAAGTGGCTGAATTTCCAAAAGAGCTCAGCACCCAGCCTGCCAACAACACGCTGAGCTTTGGAAACAGCTGATCTCACCGGTGAGTGCTGAGAGAACAATACAACGGAACAGAAGATTGTTACTCCACATACAGAATTTGTGCAGGCACGAGCCCCCATCCCACTCCTGGAACTAGGGTGGTAGCTGGAGCGTCACGGGGGCTCACTTTATACACACAGTATCCAATGGCCCCACGACCGTTCGTGCAGAGCACCAGTGACACGAGCCGTCACATGGATTTCTTCACTCATCTCAAACTCCGCTGCCCTGCAAACGAGCCCTGACAGACACTTTGACAGCTAATTGGAGAACCCCGACCGCTTTCTCTTTGTCAAGGGCAAGTAAGTTCCATGCTGTATTCCCATGGAGCACGTTAGGAAACTGCATCAAAGGGGAGCGGAGATGCCACGAGCTCTGGGAAGCGAGGCTGGGCCCTTCCAGTGCCTTTGCGTGGGCGAGGAGGAATTCTCCCCCCGGAGACCGCAGCAGCCTCAGCTCTTGGGGGAGCAGAGGGGACGTGAATTGAAGGGGTTCACCTGGCAGATCTGTGCACGGGACTCAGTTCACTTACCTGGTGAGTCGACCCTGCTGAGACATTTGGGGATTTCAGACCCAAGATAAAAGTCGCACAACCCCACCCCTCCCCGTCTGTGCAGAGTTGAAGGCGAAACTTCCAGCTTGGAGACACGCCTGTGCTAGAACCAGAAGCGTAGCCATGGCAGCAGGAGCTGCAGGAGGGCACGATCCCGTCCGAGACCCTGGGTACGTCCTCGGGCGGCTCACGCTGCCGGGGCTACGCTTCTATTTTTAGCGCACCAGTTCAATCCGAGCTGGCGCGGCGAGGCCTGTCTCCGGCTCCACGCGGAGACACAGCCTGGGACAAACCTGGGCGGGGAAGAGTCTGATTCCAAAGCACCTGGGGGCCAGACCCCGACTGGGGCAAGAGGGAGCAGCTGTGCTGAGTAGCATGGACCAGCTGCTATACTGATTTGCACCAGTTGGGGACCTGGCCCTTGGAGCAAGAAGGATGCCCCAATGCAGGTGCTAACAGCTCGGACGGGTTCTCAGGGGGCTGGAAGTGGGCAACGCCAGCAGAGTGTCAGGTAGGAGGCAGCCCAAGGCAGAGAGAGGACGCTCCTGGAATCGGAGGAAAGACACTGGATGGGGCCTTATTCCAACGGCTCAGAGGAAAGGTGGTTATTTGTTCCCTCCAATATCCAAAGCCGAGGGAGACAGGATACGCTCCCTGTCATTTTGCATCTGAGTGGAAGGGCCGGTGGAGGAGAATGCTCCGTCTCGCTGCATTCCAGCAAGATGGGAGCTGACAGGGCCCAAGGGACGGCTGCTTTGGGAACTCGGCTGCAACGGCTGCTTCTATCCCATGACTTTTTTGGGACACTGGCAAAAGGGACTGTATTTCGGGAGCCAAAAACAGCAAGGGAGTAAATTCTGGGTCTGCTGGAAACGCAAGGCAGCTGGAACGCTAGGTCTGAAGCGCGAGGGCAGCATGTGTGTGGGATCTGTCTGCAAGGGGCTGCTCGGCACTGCACCTCCGCCCCGTCGATGGCTCATCATGCAGAGAAGGAGGAAACTCGCAGGGGGCCTGACCCGCCATTCCCGTGTCTTGTACCGTCATTCCCACCACTGCAGAGTGGGGGTCAGAGCCATGTTTTACATGCACCAGCCGTGCAGGGGTATAAAAGATGGCACAAAGTGCAGGGCAATGGAAAACAATCAGACCCAGCCTCTTTTATTCTTTGCGTACCGCTTTGCTGGGAACACACAGCTGTGCCCCGTCTCTCCGATTAGCTCTCCGTTCAGGGCGGGATACAGGCTCTGAAATCCCAGTTGGAGAATTGCAATTTTCGTACTTTGAACTGTTTACAACAAATCACATTAGCGTCAGCATCATTTGTACAATTGCATCTGGGCTGGGATCTGAGAGCACCTTCGGGTCACAGTGTGCAGAGCGCTGCTGCCACCCCCAGGCCAGCGCAGAAAAGCGGGCAGCTGATGCAGAAGCCTTTCGCTGCCCGAACCAGAGCTGGTATTTGACTGAACGGCAGCTACCGAGGGTCAGAAGATGCTGGAGCTGGACTCGTATCAGCACCCGGCAATGGATGCCAAGTTGGCTACACTGCTTGGGCAGACAGAGGATGCTGTGATATGGGGAGCCCAATGCTGGAAAAGCTCAGATCACCGTCAGGGCGAACAGACGAGAACGACAGTTCAGTGCACGTTTCGAATATCCATGCCCATGGTTTGTGCCTTGCTCGCTCTCCCAGACATGCCCGAACACCTGAGAGAGGACGACGGTGCTGTGGTTAGCGCAATGTCCTGGGCTATCGGAGACCAGGCTTCAATCCCCTGCTCTGCCACAGACCCCCTGTGTGACCCTGGAAAAGTCACGTCGTCTCTCCGTGCCTCTGTTCCCCATCTGTGAAATGGGAGCAATAGCCCTGCCCTGCCTGACGGGTGAGTTGTGCTATGGTGAAGGGGGGCCGTATAAGTGCCTTTGTCAGACAGACAGTTAACAGGGCAAGTCCTTGGGAGTCGTGAACGCCTGATGAGAGACCCAAGTCAAAGTGCAGCACAGATAAACGCTACCAACACCCCAACAAGTGGTCTCTGTAGCAAGATCCCCTGAATGTTCGTAAGAGAGAGAAAGAGCAACTAGGAAACTAAATGCACAAAGGATTTTCCTAATATTTTCCTCTCTTATGGCATCAACTTCCCAAAACCTGCCCAAATGGGAGGGAAAAAACATTCCCCTGGACCACGCCAAGCTCCCCTACAGCATGCCAAGCTCCATGCGTCCAAGTACATTACAACCCCCTGGAAATCAGTCCTCCCCACGGACACGGGGCAGGACAGAATTACAGCAGCGACTGGATACCACTCTAATCCACGTCTAGGAATCGGAAAGCAGCACAGTTTCTGTGGCCCGTTCAGTCCCCAGCCTCTCTGCTAACCCTGCCATCAACCGGCCGTTATTCATACAGTCTAAGGCCAGACGGGACCGTTGGGGTCGCCAATCTGACCTGCGCAGAGTAGACCCGAGAACCTCACTTGGCATGTGCCACTTTGGGCAACATAGATACAGGAACTGCTCTGAGACCCACCAAGTTTGTTTTCATCGGTCACGCAAGAGCCACCATCCAGGAGCAACGTGTGGTCTAGGGGCACTGAGCTGGGTTCTATTCCCAACGCTGCCAGAGACCTGCTCTGTGCCCTTGGACGAGTCACTTCCCCATCTCAGTTTCCCCTCCCGGCCTTTGTCTGTTTTATCGAGTTAGACTGGAAGCTCCTTGGGGGCAGGACTGTCTTTTGCACTGTGTTTGTACAGCACCTTGCACAGCAGGGCCCTGAGCTTGGCTGGGGCTTCTAGCCACACAAATAAAAATGGATGGGATTTGCAAAAGCACCTACGAGCACAAGTCACTTTAAGTCACTCCTAACCCAGGCTGGATTTGAACCCACAACCTAGGAACGAAAGCATCTCTCATCCCAACTTCCCAGCGTCTTCCTGCATTGAAATCCAGCGTCAGACAGCAAAAAATCCACAGTTTACCTGACAAGGAAATCCCCAGTGAATGATCATTTGATTTCGCTGGGATACTTTTGGGCGCAGTTAATAAATAGTAACAGTGCTGATTATCGTCTCTGTTTGCCAAGATATTCTTTCCACGGCGCTCTGCTGCACAACATAAGTGATTAGAGTCTTTGCAGAATTAATCCCAGAAGCCAGAGGGAGATCATGAGAAAAATCTATCAGTCACCATAAAAGCTACCTTTGATTTAGCTGCAGACAAGCCGTCTGCCAGGATACAATTCTGGCCCAGAAGGACATTCAGTCTCTGTCCAACTTCATATTATTTTATATCATTTATTCTCTCTTTTTTAAAACCTTCTGGTTTCGATATTTTAACAAACAAGCTGCATTCGAGTTCGCTCATTTCTTATGAAATCGCACTGGGTGAAATTCACCAGGTGTAAGAACCGTTCAAATCCCTCTTTAGCCTTCGTCTGAAGACTTAAGGGGCTCACACACCCTGTGCTGGGCCCTCTCCCAAAGGGACATCGTCTCGTCTCCTTACAGCTCCCCCTCAGCCTGATCTCACCTCTCCAAAAGGAGTCCTGCACCCTTCCCAGTCAGACACCAGCGCTGGGCACTGTGAATGCACCAGGAAGGATTTGCTCTCGAGGGTGATTCCAGTTCTGTCGTAGGAAACGCTGCCAGCTGGGAAGTTTAGTGCTGTCCAGCCTAACCCTGCAACTGGCTTGCATCCCACTGAGTCCAGCTAGCCCTCTGGGTGGTACCCAGCACAGCACAGGATCAGACCCCTTTGCACACTGGCCTCTTCAGTTTAAGTGCAGCCAGCTCCTCAGCTGATGTGAATCAGTGTCACTCCACCGACGTCCGTTTATACCACCTGGGGATCTGGCCCGATGTCTGGCGGAGAAGAAGGAGCATTTTGCCTTGCGCGGGTTTCCAGGTTTTTCCATACTCTGGTTTCAAGCTGCACGGCGGAGGTGACCCCGACAGGGTTCTGCACACCGGCGGGTTCGTAGCGTCTCTGGAGCGAGGTCTGGTGTGGGGGCCCAGTGGGCGCGGAGAGCACGGCGGAACCCTGCCATTCCCACTGCGGTTCTAGCTAAACCTATCAAATGAATCTGGCACGGAGCTGCCAGCCCTGAATCCTCACCGCATCCCCAGACCAGGCAAAGGGAGCACACACTGACCCTGCTTGCGCGGAGGGATGGGACAGGACGGAACCCGGGACCGGGAGCCGCTACCACAGGGGTCGGCAACCTTTCAGAAGTGGTGTGCCAAGTCTTCATTTATTCGCGGTAATTTAAGGTTTCGCGTGCCAGTAACACATTATACATTTACAGGGACCCCAGACTGGCAGCAGGCTGAGCGGACCGGTGGCCGGGACCTCAGCCGGCAGCGGGCTGAGCCGCTCACCCCACTGCCAGTCTGGGGTTCCATGCGCCAGCCCCTGCCAGCCGGGGTCTCAGCTGCCGGCCCCACTCAGCCCGCTGCCGGCCCGGGGTTCCGTCCATCCAGGCCGGCAGCGGGCTGAGCGGGGCCGGCGGCGGGGACCCCAGGCTGGCAGCAGCGTGCCACAGTAAATCAGCTCACGTGCCATAGGTTGCCGACCCCGCGCTACCACATGAGTGCATAGACTCATAGAATCCTAGAATCTCAGGGTTGGAAGGGACCTCAGGAAGTATCTAGTCCAACCCCCTGCTCAAAGCAGGACCCATCCCTGCTCCAGGACTGGAGCAGGCTGCCAGCTGGAGCAGGTTCTTAGCCTTTGTGGATCAACATGCTGAGCAGGGGGTTCCCACCGGCTACTCCCTCTCCTAGCCAGCCCCTCCCAATGAGCCTCCGTGACGATTTGGTAGGACCCCATCTCTAGCCCAGCCCGCCCAGGCTGGGGAGAAAGGGAGGCGATTGGGGGCTCCTGGCACAGCAACCCCTGCAGGACAGAATGTACATTACCTAGTTCAACCAGCGCCAGGCTCGAAGCCCAGAGCGACCAGCTCAAGGCACAGTACCGAAGGGAACCAAGCCCCCCACATCCGTCAGCTGGTTTACAGCCTCAATTTGTCATTTCCAGCCACCCGTCCCCCCGGCTCACGCTTCAGGAGGCTGGTAAAGGTTGCCGGCAACAAGGCTGGCGGTGACATTTTTAAACACACGTCAGGGAAAGGGAGGCGTGCGGGGGAAAGTCAGCGGATCCCGACGAACAGTCTTGAAGCTTCATGCAGAACTAATGGCTCCTCCCCCGGGAAAAGCCACTGATCTGTATTTATTATCGCCAGGGAACTCCACTTGGCCGGTGAGAAGGCGCCTCCCCACACTGACATATCACAGCCACCATGAGAACTCCTGAGAACAGCTGCTGAGACAGGAGAGGTGTGTGGAGAGACAGCACTGCCCAGTGGTTAGGAGTCAGACCTAGGTTCTGTTCCCAGCTCTGTCAATTACCCCCTGGGTGACGCTGGGCAAGTCCCTTCCTCCAGCCAGGAAATCAAAGACGAAGACCCTGAATGATCTTTTTTTTAAAGCAGGGGCTCTGTCCTGGTGCAGGGAAATGTATTCACTGAGTTATGTTGCAAACTGACAACTGGTTAATATGCAATTCTGCACCACTGCGAGCTGCTGGTAGCTGAATTATCCAGTGGACAGGTGACCCTGCGTGCCGGAAGGATTCTCTATGGTTTTCTTGCGAAGCAGACAATGATCAAAGCCTTTTATACTAATTAGACAATAAACAATTCCAGGAACTTGGACCTCCAAAAAGAGAAGCTGCTTAAAAACAACAAATTTTCTAAAGAGGTTCCATTTCAACGGGCAGCTGGGAAACACTCGGCATGTTTGAGAGGTAACATGGCCGCATGGATAACGCACAGGACTGGAACTCATGAGACCTGGGTTTGATTCTTAGCTCTGCTACTGGCCTGCTCAGTGACCTAGGGCAAATCAAGTCTCTGTGCCTCAGTTTCCCCATCTGTAAAATGAGGGTAATGATCCTGACCCTCTGTTGGAAAGCACTTTGAGACATAAAGATGAAAAGCTCTAGAATAAAAGAGCTAAGTGAGGACTGTGTGTCCGTACAGCTCCGAGCACAACGGGGCCCTGATCTGAACTGGGGCTTGTACAAATAAACAATATGAGGCACAGAACTTTCAGCCCCTCTGCCGGAGCGACTAGCTAAACATCCCCCTTCTTCCTCAACAGAAAGAAATACTACTGGCTGGTTTTGGTTGCAAGCGGTTTCATTGAAATCAGCTGAGGCAGAAACAGGACTTACACAGTTGGAAGCCACAACAGAGAAACTGCCGCACAAGCGCTGCCCAGACTGCGGAAAAATGGTCAGGAAGTTGCAAACACACTGGGTAAATGTGAAACCTGGGCTCTGGTGAAGAGCTTCATCTAAATGGATGCATTTTATGGGGAACCCACGTCTAGTGAAAGCGAGGAGCAGCAGGAAAAGGCCTTTGAAGTAAAGAGAACTGAGGTGCTCCCCATTTGCAAAACAAAATGAGAAACATGAAGTGACCCAACCGTACAAGAGTTTGATAGAAGAATCCTAGGTGGAAAACCAGGCACCTCCAGGCACTGTCTGACTGGGACTGTACAAGGAGCTGCTGCACATGATGGGAATTCTCTGCAAAGGACTTTACATCACAATACCATACGGCACAAAGTCTCATGTACTGAGCACAACCCAGTGGCCATCTGGACACGGAGAAGTGAAAGAGCAGAGCCCATGAAGTTCTATTCAGGACAAGCTGACGGCTGCCAGCTAAGAGAAGTTATGCAGCTGTGAATTTGGCAATAAATACAGGAAGCAAAAATGGAAAACATGAGCTCCCTGATAGCCCTGGGTCTAACAGGGGTGCAGAGCTGTTTGAATTAAATGGAAAGATTACCTCTTGGCTTTTAACTGAGCAGTTTGTGGTACAACATATCAAGTAACAATGTCACAGCAGGTCACAAATCACTGTTTGCTCATCATGAGACTCCAAATGAACTAACAACAGACAACAGCCCACATTTCACCAGTGACACGTCAGTGCAAACACCATGCCAGGCCCTGACCACGCACAGCCAAATGGAGCAGCAGAAAAGTCAGTACAAATGGCAAAGAATTTTATATCGAAGACAGCTGTGGTGGATTTAAGGGATCTACGTTTAGCGTTGTGTGAATACTGCACAGTACCTCACGGTGCTTTATTAGGTTCACCACTTCCGAAACCCATGGGCAGAAGGATTGCGGGTGAAACTTTTCAGAAGCGCCTAAGTCCTATTGATTTCCACTGACTTTCTGCATTTGAAAAGGGCCATTTAAGCAGGGTCAGGCACCTCTCGAGTGTCCCCTCCTGGCCAGGGATGGCTATGCAGCACCCTGGTTTAGTCACAGGACCAGCTATCACTTGACAATTCATTTCTCCCCACCTGGTGCAGCAAATAGGTCGTGTCACAGGGGGAGTGGGGACCATCTCCCCTTCAAGGGCCAACCTGCCCATGACAGCGATGTCAGTGCTTGTGAAAACTGATCCTTCACCCTTAGCACCAACATCTAATGAGCTTCATGAGCCAAAGGGAACCATCAGGAGGTAGCTACAAAAGATCGATGTGCCGGGCAACTAGACCAGAAGGAATAAAATGACACCACTAAACAGGTAGCCCCATTGCCAGGGGAGGAGACTGTCCAAATCCAAACAGAGCAACCTGGCCAGGTAACAGCTACCCCATGCCCAAGGGCGGCCGGCATGGCCATTCCTGAGCACAAAAGGCCAGAGGGGCTGGAACAATGTGTACAGTGGGGCGCTGAAAGCCATTGATCCAAACTGTAAACCCTGGATATGATGGAAACCACGTCAAGCCAGGGGGCACGGCAGCCCCCAGCACCTCTGCAAAAGGCATCCAAACAAACCCAGAGCGGACGCTGGCGACCCAGGGCACTAGCGACAGCGCTTGTGTACACACGGGAACAACACGTGGACACCGAAGAGCGGCAAGCACAGGCCGTGCGGAAGGGATCTGCCTCCACAGCTGACCAGGCCGCCGCGGAAGATGGCCTGGCCATGCGGTCACCAAGCCATCCGGGTTGAGAGATCCTCGCGAGTGACAGGTGTCCAATAGGAGGCGGAGACATTCCTTTATCTGGGGGTTTGGGGTATCCCCCCTAACTCCCACCCCGACTGGCTGGATTCACTGGGGGAGGCTGGCAGTTGGCTGAGACGGTAGGTTTTATACGCAACAGCGGTCGGAATCCAGGGCAGCAACCCCAGCCACACAACAGGGCCATTAGTCACCCCAACGTCCGTCCATGAGGACAGGGGCCGGGCCCTTTGCAGCGCCCCCGGGCTCCAGGTGCCTTGCCAAGAGCCCTGCCGGCCGAGCACTCACCTTGGCCCGTCGGCACCTTCCCTTTGCTGAGCTGCTTGAGGCGTTTCTGGTGGGATTTGCCATTGTAGTGGATCTGTGCCTGGGCGGCCGAATTGAGCTGGATGTTACAGACCTCGCACAGCGTGAACGACTGGTGCTTCTTCTCCCGCTTCACGCGCTGCTCCGACTGGCTCCCCGCCGTCTCGACCAGGTGGAGCCTGTTCTCAGCAGGGTGGGACAGGCTCAGGGGTCGCTTCATATCTACGGGAGGAAGCACAAACCCCCCCGGTGAGCGGGTGCTTGGATTTTAAAGGGACTGAGTCCAGGAACAGGGGTTCAGGCAAGGTGGGAATTCCCTTGCACTGACACAAGGTGGGTTTAGGTCACACACCCGCCTGGCTTCCCAGCCTGCCTCGGTTCTTGCTCTGATTTGGTTCTAAGGAGACGGGGTATGGCAGAGGCTCCCGAAGCAACAGGAACAGCATTCACAGCGCAGGGAGCTTGCATTAGGTATAAGGCATTGCCTATAAGCTGTGGGGAGCTGTGCATTTCTGGGAGGATACAGTGGGCTCGGGATGGGGAAAGAAGGAACTTCCCTAAAGTTCCCTGACACCAGCAACAATCCTGGTGTGAATGACAGATCTCGACGCTCCCCAGGGCTGGCCTGTGTCCTCTGTGCATGGAGAGCTGGATTTAAAATCCACTGAGCCCAGACAAAAGATCTCACCCTGGGAGATTCACCTCCAAGGACATCCCAAGCTGCATTTTCTTGCCTGTGCTAAGCGGGTGGTTCTTCACCCACGCTCACGACCATCACAGCCTCCTCTTTTGTGGGGCACCGCTTTGCACTCACAGCGAACCGCACCTGCCAGCCCAAACCCTTCCATTTGGACCTTGCGTCCCCAGTGCCGCCTCTGACTCCTTGGAGGTGCCAAAAGGTGGGGTTTGCAGCTCCGACAGGGTCCTTTAAATATAAGGACCGCCGGCCCCACCCACACGCTTCTGTGCCATATGTTGTCTTGCCCCCTTTCAACTCAAACACTGGGCTGGGGGTTGGGAGTTTGGCCACGTTTGGGGGAGCTTGGAATCATCTTCGGTCCACAGGCCACGCCCGGGTCTGGGAGGGCGGCAGGAGCCAGCCCGGCACAGGATATTGGGGGGGGGAGCTGGGAAACCGCTCCCAGGGAGGTGCTCATTCACCCAGTGGCACCACCGTGCCGCGACCATGAAAAATGGTGCCCTCCGAGACGTGCTGGCGCTGAGGGAGCGGCCCAGCTGCACCCCAGTTTGGGGGCCCGTGGAACATTTGCAGCCCATGGAGGGCGGGCCCCAGAGAGGTGAGAAAGATGGAGCTCACAGCTGGTGTTTACCATACACTCACATACTGTGCAGACAGCCGGAGACACCTCGGGGGCAGCACAAAGACCAGCTGGACAGAGGGGCTCTGCTAATGTCTGTGGGACACAAGGCAGGTCCTGGCGTCCTACTAGACAAGCTCGTGCCTAAGACCAGGAAGTGTTAGACGGGATCGACTGGCTCAGCAGCAGCTACTCAGCCCAGTGGGGTCTAGTGGTTAGAGCACAGAACCGGGCACTTAGATTCGTACAACTAAAGGCCAGAAGGGCCCATTCTGATCATCTAGTCCAGGGGTCGGCAACCTATGGCACGGGGGCCGAAGGCGGCACGTGAGCTGGGTTTCAGTGGCACTCACACTGCCCGGGTCCTGGCCACCGGTCCGGGGGGCTCTGAATTTTAATTTAATTTTAAATGAAGCTTCTTAAACATTTTAAAAACCTTATTTACTTGACATACAACAATAGTTTAGTTCTATATTATAGACTTATAGAAAGAGCCCTTCTAAAAACATTAAAATGTATGACTGGCACGCGAAACCTTAAATCAGAGTGAATAAATGAAGACTCGGCACAGCACTTCTGAAAGGTTGCCGACCCCTGATCTAGTCTGACCTCCTGGCTGCAACAGAGAATCGGGGATTCCTGTCACTTCAGGTTGAACATAAGTTTGTATTTCTCCTTGTATGTTCTATCCCTTTCCCTGCCCTTTGTCTATCTTGTCTGCTTCGGCTGCAAACCACGGCAGCTGGTTAACCACCACACCGCTCCCCTTGTGGCTGTTGTTTACCCCCATCAAACACTCCACAGAACTGTCCAGCCCTCCCCCAGGCCTAGCGAGCCACATCAGCATCTGCCAATAGGCTCAGAAAGGCTTCCCAGCGCTTTATCAGGGCCCCCCCTGGCTTACAGCCAGCCAGTCCGACCACCCGCCCCGCCCTGCCCTGCCGTCCTTTTCAGCCCTTCCAGCTGGGCTCCAGACCCCTGCGCCGAGCTTCCCCAGCCCCTTGCAGAGACCTGACTGCTTGGGAGCCCCAGAGAACTGGCACCCCCTGGCCTTCCACTCCCAGCAGGCCTGGTTTCAAGTCACCTGCTCCCACCCCGTGAGCCCTAGCAACCGTCCCGTCACCTGGGGGGGATACACCTGGCACAGGTGAGGCCAGCTCCCCGGGGACAGTGCTTTGGTAAGCACCGAGTGGTGGTGGCGTTGTTAATACAGGGCCAGGCTGACACCCCCTCCCGGGCCCATTCAGGAGCCCTCCGCAGCCAGATACGGGGCAGTGACTGGCCCAGCCGGGCCCAGAGGCGGCGCGTCCCGTTAGCAGGCACTCCCGGTGCTGCCCTGCCCGGCCCCCTGGTCTCGAGGCCTCCCCCACCCTATCTGCAGAGCCGGGGTGTCTCCCATCAGGGTCGCGGAGTTCAAGGCCACCGATTCCCTCTGCTCCGAAATGTTTCTCTAGGCCTCCCGCTAGGGGCCCTGGGAGCAGGGGAAGGGGGAGAGGAGGTGACTGACGAAGAGAGACCCACGACCTCCCCCACTCCCTCGCCAACCCCACACGCTCTGTGGGCAAACCAGGTCACTCGTCTGGGGTTCCCTTTTTCAGAGCCCGCCCTGGGACGCCCACAAAGCCAGGTTTTCAGAGATGCTGAGCTCGTCCTGCAGCTCTGCCTGGCGAGCTCGCGCTCTGCTCAGGCAGAAAGTCTCACAGCAATCATTGCACTCGGGAAATCGCTTTCTGTAGATCTGTACAAATCCGAGCTGAACAGCAAGAGAAAGGCACTGACTGAAAACACAGTCTGGGCCGTCCCGTCCCGCTAACCGGTAACAGAACGGCTCAGCAGCTCTTCCCTTGCACGCCATGACCGGACAAGGGCGCAGCATCTCCCAGCAGCCTCAAGATGGAGCAAACACACTTTTTTTCCCTGAGATGGCAAAAGTTGTAAGTGCGCATAGCTTGCTGGAAAGGGAGCAGCGTGGGCATGGCTGGGACCAGGTCTGGAGAAAGGCAATCAGGGGCCCTAGGAACCCCATGGGCCAGGGCTGCTCCCCCAAAGCCCCACCCCATTGGCCTACCCTCCACTAGGAGTGGCAGGAGCTTCCCACCCCAAGAGGCCAGGGCACTCTCCCACTCCTGCCACTCACACAGTGCCCCAGAGCAGCGGTCTTGGAGTTAACACCCTCTTGAGATGCACTGCACAGTTCAGAACAATTGTCTCAGGCTCTCTGCAAACTCAGGCAGACATTGCCACATCGGTGACACTCGAATCACATTTCCCAGCTTTCCTTTGCAACTATAAAAGCTAGAGGAATGAAGGCTGAGAGTCCGGTGTACTCCCATGACTCCAGGAGCCAGGGCCTGTAGTGCGTGTGCGATGAGACTTAGTCTCATTGAAAGTCAATGCCTAAATTATTATTATTATTTATTGTCTGTGCTGTGTTAGCACCTGGGAGCCCAGGCATGTGCTAGGTGCTGCACAAACACAGTGCCTACGTTTCTGTCTCACACACCATCATTAAATCACAGCAGGCGCCGAAGGGGAAATCCAAGGAAGAAGCAGCAGCCGACACGTCTCCATGGGGCGGTGACTGGACTCACACCTCCAATGGGGGAGCGGGGGGGCAGCATACTGAGCTAGTCATGGCTGCAGGGCAGCATTAAAGCCGAAGCAGATAATGTGGCCCCAAGGGGATAGGAAGAGCTCGCATGAAGATACTGGGAGAAAGGACCCGGGAGGCCCATTAATAAAGGTAGAAGACGACCAGTTAATCCTGGTCTGTACACAGCTGGGTGACCGTCCTGCACCATCCTATTCGGAGCGGCCTCCCGACGCCAGGGAGGGAGTCGTTTGGACAAACAGGAGGTAACAAAGCACGTGCCCCTTGGCAATAGTGGGGACAGGCGAACGCTGGCCTCACTCAGCGATGCTGTGCACCACACACGCTCATGCTAGGGCAAAGCAAGTGTGAAACACCCGGCAGCACGTCACACCCGCTGCCTGCTGGCGCACGCGATGGCGCACGGCGCAAGGCGGCAATGGTAAACCGGGCTGCAAGGAGGCACAACTGGCAGGGGATGGGCAATCTGCAGCCTGGGGCCTGCAGGGAAGTGGCTGCATTCACACTGAGCCAACGGCAACTCTGGAGAGCTCCGGTCAAGCTTCCAGCAACGCGCTACACCTGGGCACGAAGCCATCGACCCCCAGGGAGCCCAGCCGGTACAAAACACTGCAGCCTGCCTCCTCAGCAACACCGCAGCATGTCGCCCCTGCTCTACGCCCCCATGCCAGCCCTCCGGGGACCAGCAAGTCACAGCCAAGGTCTGGGCCTTTATCTCCAAAGCACTCAAGGGCCTAGGTTGCCTCTAAGATCATCTAAAGCTCCAGGACAAGGAACATGGTGGACAACCCCACTCCCCAGGCACAGCAGAGCTGTCCGCAGCAAGGACACGTGTGGGACACGGCGCTTTCCCAGGGACCAGTGTGAGACGAACGTCTGTAAAGACCAAGAACCATCCAACCCTGCAGCACCATCCTCTCCAAGTGACAGGGCACTGCTATGACCAGCCTTCGCTCTCACACTCAGCACGGTGCGCACGTCACTGCCCCAAAATGAACCCCAAACAAGCCCCATGCTGCTCCCCCAGTTCTCCCCTGGGCAGAGCGGAGAGAAAGGACGGACCACAGGTGACAGGTGTCAGGCACGTCGCTTAATGCACGACGGGAACGTTCTCAGAAACGACGGCGATAAGGGTGATAAAAACCTTCACGGAACAGAACAACATGGTTAGACGAATTTGTGATAATTACATGGAACAATCATTAGAACCGTACTGTAACTCCACTGCACAATACAATCAACCTTACGGTGTGGGCGTTAAGTGGGGGGGAGGGGTTGCTCATTGTTAGCCCAGTTCAGAGCTTTCCCAATATCCCCAGGCCCAGATATACCTCAATCATGACAAACCCTGGGGCTCTCTTGAACTCTAGAATGAGCTGCGGTGCCTGGAGAGGCCTGGAGCTTTGCTGTTCCGCTGGACACAGCAGACACACTGGCTTTTGGTACCTAGTTCAGACCCAGGGAGGTCTTGTCTGAAGAAGCGTTGTACCGTCTTCACTACAGCTGTACCGTTAATGTCAGACAACCAGTGTTGTGTGGATACAGTTCTAGCAGGGTCCTTAGACTGTTACAGCTATTCCCACACAGGAGGGGGAAGCAACCACACCAGCATACGGCACCTTGACACGGCGTAACTGCTTCCCCCATAGGGGTTGTCGTGACAGCGCCATAAACTATATTGGTGAAAAAAATCACGCCTCTAGCCCAAATAGTGACACCAGTTTAAAAGCTGCATGTAAACCTGGCTTTGGGGTCTAGAAGCTCTCTCCACCCCACCCCTTTCTTATATTGGTTTGAATTTCTGGCCATTTTCAACGATCGGGTAAGCACAGAATCCCTAAATCCTTATTTAGCCAACGAAACGGGAGGCTGAGTTCTGAAAAACGCTGTGCCCTGGAGTGAATGGGAGCTGGTGGGTACTTGACCCTGCTAAAAATCAGGCCACTTATTTTGGTGGAGGGACTCAGGAGCCCAACGCTTGGCTAATTTTTTCAGACTCTCGCTCGTGAAGTTGGAAAGAGCGTTTGCCAACTCTGGTGATTCTATCACGAGTCTCGTGGCATTGCGAGTCTTTCTTTAAGTACCTATCCCTGGTGGAGAAAAACTCAAAACCGTGACCTCCTCCTATGGCTCAAAATAAAAGACCCCACAATGTAATTAAAAACAAAAAAAAACCCCTCATGATATTGAAGCCAGTCTCATGATTTTTGTCTCATGGGTTTTGAACACTTGTGATTGCCACAAGTGCTGTGGAACGGAGTTTTCCTGCTGTAAGAGCAGGGAGTTAAACAACAAAAACGTTGCTTTGTCAATGATGGAATCCTGCAATTTACAGTCATTAACCACAATGTACGATAGCCAGTGGTGCCAGCTGCGCTGGGGTGCTCAGAGGCTCATGAGAGGCGTTATCAGCTGACACAGCAGCCAGTCGGGGATTTGCCGCTTGCCTCTGCTCCTACAGCCAGGAGCAGCCAGTGGAGATAAGGACAAGACAGAGAGAGAGGGACTGTGACAAGTGGTTGAAAAGGATCCACGCCGCGTGCATTCCTCTGATTTATACAGGACAAGCTCTCGCTTTCTGCCTTTGATTCCTTTCAAAGGGACTCTTAGGGTTTGGGTGGGGTTCTTTTTTTAACCTTTTCTTTTCTCCTTTTTATTTTTCATCTGACCCTTTCTCCAGTTCTTCCAGCTTTTCCCTCCCCTGTTTCTTCTGGTTTTCAAAGGCAAAGCAAGAGGGGAGGCGGGAATTAACTACACAAGGTCTTGGAGTGACACTGCTAGGAAGTCTCTGGGGGCGAATTTTCACAGCACGGCCGTTAGTAACTAGGCCAGGTACGTAAGAAAGGTGCAGGCGAGGTTCCTGCGCTGCAAATCCTGAAATCCCTCCCGGGCAGACAGCAGGCACAGGGGCTAGGCACCAGCACCACCTAGGTCCTATTTTGAGAGCCTGGGTGGCACCTGAGTGGTATCTAGGCCTTTGGTGGGTCCTATGCCCGGGCTGAATTTCACACCCTGGGTAGCGGCACCTGCAGATGGGGAGTCATCTCGGCACCCCCAGCTGTGAGCACCACTCGCTGTTTGCACACCCATGAATGCTGGTGTTCTCTGGGCACACCCTCTGTGCCTTCCTGGCAGCAGGGACTTCAGAGTCCTGCCTGCTTGTAGAAAGGGCTCCTTCCCCCCCTCCCCGGCACTTCACTGACCACACGGCTATGGCAGCTGTGCCTGAACGAGAACACGACCCGGCCACGGGTAGGACAATACACACAGGACTGAGATGTGGGATTTGTCAATCTCCCCAGCTTGTTCCTGGCCCCCGGCACGGTGCTACGGCTGATACAGCCCTCAGCACCACGGGGGCTGAGTCCCTACGAATCACTGCTGGATTCGATCTTCACAACCCCCGGCGAGCTCCGCCGTGTTTATCTCCGGGACACAGATGGCGAACTGAGAGGCAGATGAAGTCACTTGTCCAAGGTCACCCAAGGTGAAAGTCTGTGGCAGAGCTGGAAACTGAATCCAGGTCTCTCGAGTCGCAGTCCAGCACTTTGTTAATGACACGGCCTTTTCCTGCTACTCCCTGCAGCCCACCACGGCTTGGGACCAGCATCCCAGCCCCCCTCCCTCCAGCCTCAGCGTGCAACCGAAACTTCAACGAGCATCAAAGCAAGACAGACTCTAAGGAGACGAGGGTCTGGAATCTGGGCCTGACGAATGCACCACAACACACCAGTGAACCTTGAGGGGAGAGAGCAACCCAGCCTCACATGTCCCGACACAGCAGCCGCTCACGACCTCCGTTGCTGCGGCAAGACAGGTTGTGTGTGTGTATTTCCAATGCCCTCCTGTTACCGTTCCGGGTATTTTCACCACGATTACAGCCAGGGCAGCCAAGCTAAAATTGGAACGTTATCCGGACTAAATATCTCAACAATCTCGCTGGTCTTAAAAAAAGGACCCGCTGTTGCCTTGATTAGAGCGCAGCTCCCCGTCACGGCTCTCGTTACAATACTGAAGATGTCTGCTCCAGCCACGTGCTCGCCTGTCTCATTCACTTAACTTCTCCGGTGCCTCCCGTATTCGTTCCGCTTCTCAGGTGTCGGGTCTGTAATTCGGCGATTTGTCGCCCATCCAGGCCCACGGATTAGCTCTGGAGACTCGTGTTTTCACAGCTGCCAGCTGCTTGGCTGAAATAGGTGAAATTCACCCCAGCCAGAGGGCACCCTTCAGTCCTCTACATGCATTCTCTGCACCCCAAAAGAGAACGGTGTCACTCTGTCCAGGGCTTGTCTGCCCATGCGCTTCCCATCCCCCTATCTGAGCCCCTGCCAATCACTACTGGAGTGTATTCTCGCCGACGCCAGGTAGGCGGATAGCATCCCCAGTATACAGAAGGGAAACTGAGTCACAGAGTAGACTGAGTGATTTGCCCAAGGTCATACAGGACATCTGTGGCTGAGCCAGGGTTTGAATGCAGGTCCAGTGTCCTAACCCACTAGACCACCCTTCCCCTCTGGAGGGGCGTGTGGGGCCTCAGCTTACAGCGACTTTTCAAGGGGATCTGCAATTTCAGTCGACTCTTAATAAGATCAGTGGTCGCTTGAGTGCAACAGGTGTGGTTTCCACTAATCCCCTGCCCTCCCCCCACCAACCCTGAAACAGCTGCTTGGCAGTGCCAGCTTCTGCATCCGCCGATGCCTGTCGCGACAAGAGGCACAGAGGCTGAGACAGGGCACAGACCTCTGGCTAATGGGGGCAGGAAGCAGCTTTCCTTGGGGGCAGATTCCCTCATGGCTGCCTCCCGCAGGGTGTCTTACACCTGCCTCGGAAGCAGCTGGGAGTGGCTGCCGTGGGAGACAGGACCAGGCTAGATGGCAATTCCTAGGGAACGGCTTTTACACGCGAGACGTTAGCCACCGTTCCAGGTCGGCCGACAGATCTGGTCACAGGCGGGCAGGCGAAAGCTCCACATTGGCTCAGAGCGTTTTTCCCCACTGGAGCCGACGGGTTTGGGTCCCCGGGAGACCAGAAATTGCCTCCCTAGCGCCACAGATGGCAAAGCAGGGAGACGGTCTCCTGACGGCTCTGAAAAGCTCCCTGACAGATGTCTAAATCTCTCTGAAATAAAAGAAGGTCAGAGTCACGCCCATCATGCCACCAGAGCGCCTGGCAACAAGGCACTAAGTGCTCCCATGAGTCTCTCTTCTCGGAGTGACGCCCGCTGGGCATTTACGGGTGAGGCCACGAGAAAGCAACAGGGGCATGTGCTGGGCTGCCCGGCACGCACGAGCCAATGCCAGCAGGGTGATGAGGGGCAGAAGCCTGGTGAACAGCCAGGTCTGGGCTGCCAACGTGGACGGGGCAGGAGCCGAGAGTGAACGGGCCCCAAGAGAGTGAGGCAACCTTGGGACGGGCAGGGAAAGCCAGAACTCTTCCGGGGCAGAGGGGCAAAGTGAGTCTTGTTGCTAAGGCACTGGCTGGGGACTCAGGAGACCTGGCTCTGCCACAGACTCCCCGTGTGACCTTGGCAAAGTCACTTCATCTCTCGGAGTCTCCGTTTCCCCATCTGTAATAAGGGGATAAATATTCTCCCCTTGGGGGAAATTCTCCAGCCTGGGTCAGACTAGGTGATCGGAACAATCCCTCCTTGCCTTAAAATCTAGGAAAGGGTACAACAGGAGAGACACAGCGTTAGAGCTCTAGGGGGCAGGAAGAAATAAACCAAAGGGATGTGAACTGACATGCTTTGCTCAGGGAGCCTGGGCTGGGAAATGGAAGCAGACAAAGGGTAAAGTTTTCAAAAAGTGCCTAAGTGACTTAGGAGCCTAAATCTCACTGCGACTCAGGCTACATCCACACTGCGAACAAAGCTGTGACTTAACTGCGGTTAGCTACCTCAGGATAAAACAGCACCGAGGGCACCGCACCTCAGCTTTAACTCCCGTTCGCAGCCCTGGCTGGCACTCAGGCTGCTGGGGCCTCACTGCGGTCTCAAGCTGGATTAGCTAGGCCGAGTCGAGAACGCAGAATTACAACACCCATCAGCATCTTTGCTGATTTACAGGGTAAATCTTCATCTCCAGACCCTGAATACAGTAAGAAATGGTGAGGCAGGGAAGTCTTAATGCAGTAGCAGCAGCTAGTTTATAATTTTAAGGCCATTTTTATAGACTTATATTACAGTCCATAACCTCGGGTCTCTCCCTCTCTCTTTTTTAAATAACACCATAATCACACGTCGCAACAGGGTGTAACACAGGGACAAAGGCGAGAGAGAATTTAGAACCAGAGGCATTAAACGTCTAAAATAAATAAGAAATGGACTATTTTATAGACAGTGCTCAACTGCAGAGCTCATCTTTCCCCCACGGAGCAGCCAGATGGACATTAAGGGGAAAGTTATGGAGTTAAATCTCTTCTAGGGCTGGGATCTGAACTGAACACGAGCCTGGATTTGAACTGCCTGAGGCCACTGGAGAGCAGGCTGTGTTTAGCCCCAGAGAGGTTTACATCCTCTCCCTCCCATCTTGACTTATCCTCTGTGCGTGTTTTGTAGGCGGGACCAAGGCGGCAGGACTCCTGGGCTGTATTCCCGCCTCTGTTGTGGGACTGAAACTCGGAGCCTTATTTCGGTGGTTTAAGTCATGCCTCAGCCTAGTTCTAGACAGGAGTGAGTTTCCACCTCTGATCATGGGAGTAGTCACCTCAGCACCTGGTGCCTCAGTTTACCCCCTCTTTAAATGCACATTACAACAATTCCCTACCCAGCAGGGGCGTCGTGAGGCTCTGTGAATGTTTCCAAAGCATGCTGGGATCTTTGGGTGAAGGATGCGACAGGGTGCCTGTATCAGCACATGCAACCCTGCAACGAGCGTGGCCCAGAACAAGCCCCCGAGTTAGCTCC
Organism: Platysternon megacephalum; assembly: GCA_003942145.1. Taxonomy (NCBI): domain Eukaryota; kingdom Metazoa; phylum Chordata; order Testudines; family Platysternidae; genus Platysternon; species Platysternon megacephalum. The sequence continues at coordinate 10,840,701 of QXTE01000039.1, forward strand.
GAGTTACTGAGCCAGGCCCAGCGGGGGATTATTTTTGGAAATTCAATTCACGTAACTGGGTGAGGCACCACAGCACGCTCCCAAGGCTTCCTCAGAAGCATCATGAAACTGCATGAGCTTTGCTGGGGTGCTGCGCTGCATTTTGCCCAGCCCTGTCCTACGAAGAACAACAGCAGGGCCAACACAGACAGTGGATTTCACCCAACTCCCTCTCTTGGTTCTGGACATTCTCCTATTATCAAGCCTAATTGACTCACTAGATTCACGACATCTTTGTCCAACCATATGAGACAGATACAGGGGTTAAATTACCCCGACGGGCCATTACAACGCCACCAGAGAGCTGCCAAATCAACCTGAAGCTGAAATCCCGGTCATATTGATCTGGGATTTAATGGTGGGTGAAATGTACAGAACTTGATGAATATGGAGCAGCAGGCGAGAGCATTCATCATCTGCATTTCAGCACGCGGGCTGCAGCGGGCGTACAGGCCAACTCCAATTTGCTGTTAATTTTCCAGAGAGACAGACTGCGATGGTTTCATCTTTATCCTCTCAGGGGGTTTGGAGTCAGGGCAGCTTCAGCCCTGAGAATGGAAGCCACAGCATATTCAGCGGTGCTGTTAGCGGCCCCAACCAAGTGGCAGCCCCATTTCACACAGGGGGAGTGGAGGGCCAGAGAGATGAAGTGATGTGACCAAGGTCACACAGGGGGCTGTGGCAGAACCAGGACCAGAACCCAATCTCCCACATCCCAGTCCAGTGCTTTAAGCACAAGCCCATCCTTCCTAAACGAAGTCAGCAGAAACGAGCTCTCGTTCCCATGTAGGTCACCAGTTTGAATCCCCCCAGTTTGGTGGTGGACGGACACCTCCACCCCCTGAGGGCTGGGTGTGCAATGGTGGCATCCAGGCCAATCTATCAGCAAAGGTTCCACGCCCCCACGCAACACTAACCTACCCCTCGCTGTGACTCCCAGCAGGAAGGCCAAGGAAAGTCTCTGTGCCCACCCCCAGCTTGTCCTTGCAGGCATATGGGCCGTGGGGGGGCTGGCACCTCCCCCATGCCCTGCTGTCCCTGCTCTGTGGATAAACACAGAGTCTCTTTTCCCCTCTGGCTGCAAGCGGCCTCGGGAGGGAAGCAGCTGACAGCTCCTAACCTTAGGAGCAAAAACAATGGTGGTAGCAGATTAAAGCAGCCGAAAGCCGGAGTGAGGTGGAGATCAGGCCCTGGACGGCACCAGCAAAAATCAGCTGCGAAATTCAGCACCAGTGCAGCTCTGCTAGCCATCGACGCCTGGCTCCGTGCCCTGCCCTGCCCATGCGACCGATCCCTCCCTTGCTCCCCTCGCTGGAGCCGCACCACAAATGCACGGCTCCTGCCTGTCCTGGCATCGGTGGTGAGCTCTGGGGTGGAGACGGGCCTGCTCCATGGGCCAGTTTTCGAGAGAGCTCCGCTCATCAGGTGCCCATTGGAAAGCCTGGCCTTTATTTCAGCGCTTAGGCAGGAGTGGACTAGCTAGTCCTGCTAGTGGCTAGTCCTTGGACTAGCTAGTCCTGCTAGTGGCCGCCAAGAAGCTGAAAATCTGGCTCCAAGCACAATAGAGCGCCTAGGTCAAACCAATAATAAATCATTCAAATAGGAAGTCGCACCCCTTCAGTACCACGGGTGGCAGAACGTCCCTCTGGATCGGCGTGAGCAAAGGCAGAGTCATCCCCAAAACAGGGAACGTTCCTCAATTTATTTTTGATACAGAGTCAGCTTCTGGAAATGACCCTGGAGAAAGTTCTCTGGCTTTACTGCCCAAGTGCATGCCAGGGAACTGAGAACTGAATTCCACACCCAGCTCTGACACTGACGTTGGATCACCTTAGGCAAGTCACTTAACCGCTCTGCCGGCTTTCCCATCTCAACGGCGGGGAGAATACCAGAGCAGCGCAGGGCGGATTCCAGCTTGCAAATTGCATTAAGGATGACAAGTGCCCCGTATTTCTGTTCAGTGCACCAAGCACTAAGGCAGCAAAGAGACGCTTTCACACTAACCTGCTTCAAATCTAGGCAAAACAATCCCATTCTGGTGCTAGACAGAAGATCCATGGCTATCACCCAGCCATGAACATGAGCTGAGGCACCAAGGAAGTAACACGTAGATGATCAAAGGACAAATTTGTTAAAAGAATCGATCTCCCTGGACTGCATCTTAGTCAGTGCCCCTGGAAGGGAAGGCCTGTTACCGGACTAAACCCTAATATGTTGGTGCAAGTGGAGCATCCGGTCAGGTTCTCATGAACTGTGGTCATCTTCCTTCTCAAGCAAAGGCTTTATTCCAGCCACGTTCTCGGGGTGCCTGCCGACACGTGTAAGGCCCACCAACCTGTCTAGTGTGGAGACGCATTCGTCTTTCTTGAATCTGCGCAGAATCCGATGCATCTATTCATGCCTCATGAGGGCATTTTGAGGTACTCAGTCCGGGCTAATTACAAACAGTGGGCCACATCGTTGGTGTAAATTGGCGTAACTCAGCCAGAGTCAATGGAGTGATGCTGATTTACGCCAGCTGAGGATCTGGCCCACAAACGACTAGTAACTTTGAAACCAATTCTACTCCAGCATTCGGCTCTGACAAGTAAGAAGTGTGGGACAAACACAACATGCTTTGCTAAGCACTGATGTCCTGGCTAAGATGGCCAGGAGTTTAAAGATGGCCAGTGGTTTAAGTCCAGACGTAACTTAGTAACAACTAGGACTGATTTTCATTATCTGGGATTGAATCAAAATGATCCAGATTGAGTCTCCTGACAAAACCTTTGGCAACTGCATTTTAAACATATTTGAAAATGTCCATATTTGTATTTACAAAGACTCACAAGGAAGCCAGGAATATACAACAAACCAAGAAAAACCTTAACGAATGCAACCCAAACTGTTTCACATTATTGCTGGCTCACAGTTTGTGCTTTGCAAAGTAAATCACTGTTATAGCTCGTCAAGTATTCCCGTTAAAAGCGGTTTGCATATAGCAAGTAATTAGCCGATATTTTTATAGCACTTTGAAGATGTAAAGCATGGTATAAGTGCTACTAAAGCACTGTGGAAGTACTATAATATCTTAACGTCTACATACACAGTAGAAACATATATTCTTATTGATGGAACAGACACATACTTACAGTTCAGCAGAAGCCACCGTAAACCCCTGAATGCTAAAGTCCATCAGAACAGAAAATCCATATTAAACGCTACTTTGGGAGCTTTTCTTACTGACACTGCAAAGGATCTGGTCATTTCTTTTTACAATCACTTTACTTGAGGAGTAGCTTTTAGTGCAGTTACGACCGATAGATTTCCAGCCAATTCATCCCAGCTTCGTTCAGGACAAACGGCTTTAAAAAGGTGACACTTCGTATCATTAATCTAATGTACTACAAGGCTCTTACCTGAATGGCACCAAACAGACCGTTTTCCCTGCCTGGCTGCTTCCCGGCACCCCTCTCCTCCCGTATGAGACAAGAGAGTTGAGGAGACGCCCCTACCCTACAACAGACTCCCCGGGAGAATTGCTGACATTTGTCTCCTATTGCAAGGAGCACTTGGCCGGGGTTCGCTCACCACTAAATCAGCTGTTATCAGCAAGCTGCGAACAAAGCCCCAGGCAAACAGTGGAAGTTGGGTGCCTGCTTCGCAGCCAGTTTCCCTAAAGCCCTGAACATCACATGGGAGAACAGGTGCCAACTGGCACGCGGCTGTAACCGTAGCAATTACCTTGAGCCAAGAATGGGGCGAATGCACCCGACATCAGCTCGATCAGGGAGTGAAGCGATGGGAAGGCTCCCGGCACCGGCTCGAAGGTCATGCCCCGAAAACTCTGATGCTGCCTCATGCAGAGTCGCTGATTGCTGCTACGGGGCCCCAAACGCACAGCGCCCAGCACTCCCGAGACGGAGGGGGCAGGCACCGCCGGAGGACCGAGGCGCCGGGTCTGCTTTGAACCACGCTCAGTTTGCTCCCCTTCTGCAGGCGCTAGGGCGGGGGGGTGACGGGGCAGCCAGGACTGCACATGCTTTCCCTAGGACAACCCAGCACATGGAACCCTCTCCAGAGACAGAGGGCGTTCTGGGTGCATAACCTCTGCTGAGCTACTGGCTGGATTGCTCCCATCCCTGACTTGTCAGCTTGGCCTGAGCGCTCCCTCAGGGGCCCGTCCCCCATCCGGCGTGGTTCCCGGGGCTAGAGCACCCCAGGCATAGCGGGGCTCTGCCAAGGCTGGCACATGGGAGGTGGCTGCTTGGCAGCCCAGGAGCCGTCAGCACACTCTGCTCCTCGTCCTTTGGCCATTCACATGGGACTTTGCAATGACCTAAGATGCACCACACTGGCTGTCACCTCTCACCTCTGCTGGGGTCCTCTTCCCCATCCCACGACAGCAAACAAGATTTGGGATTCTCTGGCCCTGGGATTCAATGGCAAGTCAACGATCCCGACAGTGCCTGGGCCATCCTTGTACCTCTTTGAGCTCCTCAGGACTGAGAGCGATGTTGTGTTTCGGGTGTGTCCAGGGCCTAGCACAAAGGGGTCCTGTCCATGACTGGGGCCCCTAAGCGCTACCACGATACCAATAAATAATGCTCCTCTCAGGACAGACACACAGTTAAATGCTCAAACAGGGTATGGCTCGCTCACACGCAGAGGGTTTCTAACCACGAGAACTGGGGTCAGGAGAATTCCCCCAGGGAGACGGGCCGGGACCCTGTGGCACTGGCTTACGTCACCAACCTGGTTTATTAAGAAATGAGACGTCTGAGTTCCATGCTGAGGGATTGGGGTTTTTTTTCCAAACAGAGCAATCTCGACTACAATCAGACTTGCTGTAGCAGGAAACTTGATTGCGTCTAATGATTCCGCAAGTGACAAATGAACAGACAGTCCTCCACCTAATTAGGCTTTCCCCTTCTGTGGGAGGCTGAAATTCACTGCAACAGACTTTATTTACAAATACAGTGTGTGTCCTTACATATTTGTCCCCTAGTTCTAAATCCGACCATATCATCTTTCCCCGCTTTCTGAGCTCGTCTGATGAATTGTCAATAATACAAGAGCCGTTACTTGACAAACGAGATCAAGGTCCAGTTCCACTAATTGAGCTTTTCAAAATTAAAAACCACAAGGCAGATCTGAGAAAGGCACTGGGGGTTTGCGGTGGCTCCTTCGCAGAGCTAGGAATATCACAGGTCAAATCCTATCCTTAAACAACCTCGGATTCCAAGCAGACGTTCCCCCGCACGTTGAAGAACAGACCTCTCCCCACCGAGGAACAGAGCAGAACGCAGTCCTGAGACACGCCCGTGTGGCGAGAAGCTGGAGACCGTCGCCAACTCTCGGTTGTTCCAGGGCTGTCTATTTTCTGCACCAACAGAATACCAGCATGATGTGGGCTGTCTTCTGCGTTAACTCCGGACAAACCGCAGCCGGCCAGAAGGATACTCACTGGGGGCGGGGGCGTTAATTTTTTCACTTCTTGTGCTAACTTCCTGCGTGCTTTGGGGTCTCACTTATTCTGTTAGGCCAGCTCCACGCACACTCTTCTGCATACAACGACCACAGCAGCATCCGTACTGGTAATGCTGGGAGCCTCTGCCCAGATCGGGGTTATTATATAGGGTGGAGGCTGTCACTGGACCCCAATGCAGGCCAGTCACCCTGCCCTGGTACCCCAGAGCGACGCCAAACCCGACCCATTCCGCTCTGGGAGCGCTTTGCACTGGTGTAGACAACGGGGCAGCAGAGAACTGAGTCCTCGCTGATTAACTAGCTTCACCAAGGACCAGCAGGAACCAAGGGGAGCAAGAGAGCAAAGGATGTGGTCAAAGGCCAGGCAAAGCGTGTGGGACTTTACTTCTCTTTTATAATCATAAATGAGGGGAAAGTGGGTTTGGTAAAGGTGCGTTGTCCTGTGCATGGAATGTCCTGTTCCGGTATCACTAATTAGCTCCATTATTTCCTCTGGCAACTTGTTACGAGGCAGGAGAACACAGATCTTGCCTGAACACTGACAGATCCTGGAAACAACCCACGAATCTCTCTTGCACCCGCATGGGGGAAAGCAAGAGCCAATGTATGTGCAGAGTTTGACAGTTAGTCCAAACAGATTCAGCTGCAAACGTTCGCCCAGCATAAAAAGGCAGAATCGGAAAGATGGAGAAGAGAAAGATTCATCATCTGGCTGTCGTTTCCTTTGAACTCTGCCATGCAAATTGCAGACAGGGAAATGCACGAGACAGGACTTTTAGGGCAGGCGTCACAAGATCCTTGCAAGTTTGTGTATATCAGCACAAAGGACAGAGCAGAGCAACCCACTGCACCCTGAACAGCCTCGGTTACCTTCAGGACGTTCGCCGTGCCCCAGTGTTGAGGGGTTCAAAGCAGAGTACGCTGCGCAGGTGCCAGCCCCACTCTGCACCAGTGCAGTGTGTTTACACTCGGGGATTGCACTGGCAGCTACACGGGTGCAAAAATCCCTGATGCCAACCATGCCTCAGTCACGGAGTCTTCGTAGACCCCTCCCAAGCATCTTTACACCCTCAGGAGAAGGTGGCAAAAGCCACTGTTGCCTGGCTTCTGCGCAGCATCTTTCCCCCAGAAATCCAGTGCATCTGCTTCAGTCTTGCTCAGCCTTTGTTCATCTCGGCCGTGGCCAGCAAACTCCTCGCAGAAAACCTGTCCCCCAAATCAGGCTTGCTAGCAGTCAAGAGTGAGCCGGCCACACGTTAGACCAGATGGAAGAGAAGGAGGCTCTGTCGCTGTCTCTGTAGCAGGAAAGATGTTCCCTGACTACACCGGATTTGTCAGCTGGGGGGAAAGGAAATAGAACCAGCCAATGTTACTTCTTCCTTGGCTCTTTTCCCTACACTGCGAATCAATTGCTGAGGACTCCAGCAGATGAGGAGCATGAGAAATGCGCCCTGAACTGGTCACAGTAACACCACAGCGGGACCATGCTGCTGTGGTCTCTCTCCATACCTAGGGCTAGGCAGGAGGGGAGGCCACAGTTGAGGTTAAGATCCTGGGGCGTTCCGGAGTCAGTCCCGGCTCTGCTATAATGACCTGGGGCAAGTCCCTCCGTCCACACTGCATGAAAACACCCCGCGGAACGAGACTCAGGGCCCAGGCAGCACGAAAAACAGCAGTGTGGACGTTCCCGCTCGGGCTCTGAAACCCCCGGGCGGGAATGAATACCTGGCGATTTTTCACACTGTTGCATGGACCTGCGGGTGCAGACCCTGGCTCGGAGACTCGCTGCCACAGAATAGGGGTTGGGTTTTTTGCAGCATAGATGTACCCAAGGCCCAGTTCACCAAAGCACCTAAACACGAGCTTGAATCAGTCGGGCTCAGCACATGCTTTCCTGACCTGGGGCCTCAAATTCTCTATTTCAGGTGCTCGACAGACCCCTGTCACCACAGCATTGGGGCACCTCACGACCCCTTGCAGGGCAGGCTATTATCCACATCGGACCAGGCAGAAACCAAGGCACAGAATAACCCAAGGGCCTGCCGGAAAGCCATTGCTCCATTGATCACCCAAGCAAGCTAGATCATTGCATGCAGATAGGAATCGGCAGCATTCCCCTCGGACAGGAGCACAGCACGTCGCAGACACGCTTCTGGGAAGAACGGTCGGGCCACCGTCCACGCGGCCGGGGGCAATCGATCCCGGGGGTTCTGCTGGAAGAATCCTTTGATTGCTGTAATGTTTTTACAGTTGATGGCATCGGGCAGCTCCCACTGTCTGTGCCATCGGCCTCTCAAAATAGATTAGAGGCGTGCAACCTGATGCAGCCACTGTGCATGCTTTGGCTGCGCTGCTCCTTCAAGGCTCTTCCCAGTCGCTACAAACAGGTTTGAAAATCCCCCTGAAATTAAATCCTGACACCGCTTGGGAGATGGCAGGGCCCCCTCCTCTGGACGCCGAGTTGGCTCTGGTCAGTATAATAAAGCATGACCTTCACGGCGACCCACGCATAAATCCATAAATAATTAGCCTGACACTAAAACACATGACACGGGATTTTTTTGATTTTTTTTTAAGTTCTAGGAATCTGCTCTTCTCGGTGTCCCATTCACAGTAATCCCCACACAATCTCTTTAGCGGCTCCTCGTTAGCCTGGCCACTTAGCACCACATTTTCACCAGGGCTCAGCACATCTGGAGACTCTCCATAAGTGGCACAAGTGTGGCTGTGAGGCCATGTCCTACCAGGGGCTGAGTTCTCCTGCGCAACTGCAGCCGCTGGGAGCCTCCATCGACTAACACGGACAACTTGAATAGTACCCCTAGGTTAGGTTTAAAGCCTACAGAATCACCCCCAAAAGGAAGGGAGCTTTGTAAGAACAAACCCGCAGAGGAGACCAGGCAAAACTGTCTGCAGAACACATTCCAGAACCTCCCTCTTTGAAAAAGCCTTTCCGCCATAAAATATTCCCCACAAAAACACCCCTTCCAACCCACATCTCAACCCTGATCCCCCTGGACCCCAGCCCCGACATCGCTTCTACCGCCGAACCCCAAACCTGATGCCCCCTTTCACCCTGAACCCCTACCCTGATGCCCCTTCTGCCTCCCAAAAAAGCCTAAGACATGCCACAGACCCCATGAAGTGCACGAGGGACTTTGCTATTGTTACTGATTTTACACTGGAAGAGCAGACACTACGGTGATGGGCGGCACTATAAAACCCCAACCTAGCTAAAGATACTCAGTGAACACAAGCATCCATTAGTCATTGTCCTTTCAGTCTTCTACAACCCGGGGGCACAGTTCCCATCACACTCAGGGCCTGATCTCGGTCCCTTGACACCAGTCATTTGGATAGCCTTTGCCCCCTTCCACATGGGAATGGTTTGGCCCATGGCATGAACAGCCTCATCCCCTGAACAAGCCCAAGGCAGTGGTGACATTTATTATAAATTACTCGCAGGAGACACAGCAGCAGTGGCACGTGCTCCCACAGAGCTGCTCTTGTTTCCAATTAAGTTACAGAATAGTTTCCATTAAAATACAGCAGAGCAGCCCCTGGAATCCATGTCAATAACCTGTATCCTTAGTGAACCTGCCAGAACTATTTTCCTCTCAAGAAAATACAGGCAAACATATGCCTCAAGGAAACAAATTTAGACTGATGAAGCATTGGCCACGCCGAGCGCTCTCTCTCTGGGCTCTTTGGAGATGACGTCAGTATATTCCTGGATTCTGTGTTTGCCGGAATCAGAGTGAGATTATCACATTAAACTTTAAAAGTCTTACTTCAAAAGGAGTGCCAACGAATACTCCTTGCTAAATGAAGCCCAGACTAAGCTATTTTTTGTGCTGCACCCATTTAAAGAGAGGCAAAGCCAAGCCCAGAGCATTCCCATATGAACAGAACATACAGCTTCTATTTTCTAGCTAGCCAAAAAAACCCCACCAACGTTCACTAGAAATAGCGTTGTCTCAGAAGCGCCGTGACACACCTGTTAACCACGAGACACTGCTCTCTGCCACCTGTGAGTCCATAAAAGCGGGGACAGGGCAGTGTGTACTGTACTGACTTTCCAGCCCACACAAACTCGAGTGCCACATTTGAAACAGTTCTACGATTTCCACCGCATGTGTCGCTTGTAACTGTAGACAAGGGTCGGCATCACTTGGAAACAGGCAGCCATTACCAACTAAGGACTGCCGGCTCCGAAAGCAATGCTATCACCCATTCGCCGCCCATGGAATCGCCAATAATACAACGGTGATCCAATCTCATCGCCGTGCAAACCGCTGGCTGAGGCTGGGGCCACTCGTGACAGGAACGGGGAGCAGGGTCACCGGAAGGAATCCAATTTGGGGCCTAAAGGGCCAGGTGTATGCTCGCAGGGGGACATTTTTAGGAATTAACTTGTTGCTGTCGCTCCTTCCCCAAATGTGACTTTATAACTGTTAAGCACAGGAGGAGTTCCACAGACTAACCCAGGGGTGGGAAAACTACGGCCCGCGGGCCGGATCTGGCCTGTCAGACCTTTGGATCCGGCCCACGGGATTGCCCCCCGTGGCACCGTGGGCCCCGCGCCGCTCTCAGAAGCGGCCGGCTCCACGTCCCTGTGGCTCCTGGGGGGCGGCGGGGGGGGGGACAGAGGGCTCCATGCATTGCCCTTGCCTCCAGGCACCGCCCCCCGCCAGCTCCCATTGGCCAGGAACAGGAAACTGCAGCCAATGGGAGATTCGGGGGAGGTACCTGGAGGCGCGGCAAGGACAGCGCACGCGGAGCCCTCTGCCCCCCCCCACCCCGCAGGGGACGCAGCGCTTCCGGGAGCAGCGCAGGGCTGGGGTCAGGGCTGGCGTGCAGGGAGCCTGCCCTGGCCCCGGTGCACCCCGCACCCCTCCTGCACCCCAACCCCCTGCCCTGAGCCCCCTCGTACGCCCCGCACGCCTCCTGCACCCCAACTCCCTGCCCTGAGCCCCCGCGTACACCCCGCACCCCTCCTGCACCCCAA